>CAKAOJ020000147.1:827500-1285115 GCA_916701645.2 Sebastolobus alascanus
GAAACCTGAGAACTCGGAGAAAACCCACGCTAACACGGGGAGAACACGCAAACTCCACACACTATAATGTTAAATCCTAGCGGTACATGTCCACCAGGTCCGGCGAGGACACTATAGGGCACATGTTACTCCACTCAACTGGCCGTTCATACGTGATCGGTCCCTGGTTTTCCGCTCGCCGTTTCAAACGGGAAGCAACACGGCGGCCTGCTCGTAAACTTTCTGTTATTCCGTTTAAACGATCCACCAAAATCAACTTCTGGAAAACATTTTAAGCGAGAACTAGGCTATGCCGCTGCCGAATCTCGTTTTTATTTTAGAACTAGATCGCCTAGTTTTACTAGTTTGGTCCAAGTTTCGTGAGCCGGATGCATTGTGCTGGACGGGCTCGCGCCTTTGTTCCCCGCCTTTTCATTTTGAAAGAGCAACAGCCAGTAAAGGAGGGTGGAAAGGAGGAGATGTCATGCGTCATCATCACGTCATCATGCTTGTTTCTTGCCCCATCTGACTTTGTTGTAGCAATGGCGTGCCGTGTTCCTACACTCCTGCAGCTAATTTGGCAAGTGCAGTGTTATCATAACTAGAAAGGATGAAAATAAGACCCTAGTTGTAATAAATAGAAGTTATCCTTTAATTTTCCAGGAAAGTAAGAGCTTTTCTACGACAGTTGGCACAAACAAGACATTTCTTTATCAGATTTGGGTTCTTTGAAGTAAATATTCACAAGTTTTGGCCTTAAGAGTATCTGCCCCGAAGGCCTTGACATGAAAGAAAAGTTTGCCACAGTGACGCACAGCGCAAAGCACATTGAATGCCATTTGATGGGGCTTTTATCCAAAGAGCCTGTTACTTTTGTAGTACGGGTGGGCCCCGCCGAGCTTCTTGACATGCAGATATTATCACCATTCTCTCGGCGTTTACAGACAAATTGTTGTGGTCGCAATAAAATTCCCATCGATGCAGACACAAAGTGTTCATCCCCTCCATGGTTTAGCAACTCTCTGAAGTATTTCCACATCTAAGTTGGTATGTGTGTGGGAGCTGAACCCACACAACCCCACTGTTGTGGCACATCGCAACGCTCCAAACCCACTCTGCAATCAGCGCCCGGCGTCGAAAACCCAAAACACATGCCGCCGTAACCAGAATAATTCCCTCTAATTGAGCACCAACAGAACAACATTGTGCCTCAGATCTCACTTTGACAAAAACCCTAACGTCAATATTTCTCCAACAAACCAAACTCGGGTGAACCCCCGCCCCCCCCCCCCTTCCCCCGCCCCTCTCCGCATCTCAATCCTCCTTAACAAAACAGCTCTTCGCTCGCTGCGGTGCCAACCCTAATCACTTCCCTCAGCACCAGGTGGTTCTCATTGACTGGGGCCCAGCTCCTCCGCGCTCGGCAAGACGCTTTTCGCCAGAGGAAATTGGCTCGTCTGCGCGCGTTTATTGCTCGTGAGCTCTGTCGAACCGAGTCGTGCCGACCCTCCAACGTCGGGGCTCTTTGAGCGGAGCCTGGGTTTGTTGCGGAAGCAGCTGCTGCAGCGAGCGCCGCGCCATCCAAAGAAACAATTAGAAACACCCTTTTCCTATTACTCCCCGCCATTAACCGCCATTGTGTGGAATTAGTGGCAGTCTATGGAATAAGTGGATTCTAATTCATGCCCTCTTTTCATGGGCCGCGGCTGCCGCAGTGGCTTTCCGCCGCTAATGAAGAGGATGAAAGAGAAGTGTTAATCAAACGGAGCATCTCATCTGTGGTAATAAGGAGCAGAGGAGGCCTTGGAGTGACTCCCTAGTGTGTGTGTGTGTGTGTGTATGTATGTGCGGAGGGGGAAGGTGACTTTGTATGTGTATGTTTCTACGCTATTGTGTTACTGAATCTAAGGCTGATCGTCCGTTAAACAAAAAATAAATTAAAAAGGAATGCAGGTAATAATGTGTGTGCCTGGGCTTTGTTTTCTAATTGCTTCGCCTCGGCCCATAGGGATGCATGCCCCACTACGGGCCGATCCCTCTCCGCTAGCAGCCTTTTCATCCCTCCCAGGCTCCCTCGTCTTGGACCGCAGCGCTAACCAGCGGGGTCTGATTAGATTTAAATGTCAAGAGAGATAGGACAATACAGTTATCTTCCAAATTATGGCCCATTAAAGGGCCTAAGCAGTGCGCCTCCCTCCTCAACTAACTAATCACCAACCAGATTCATCATCTCACAGACTGGGGCATAATTTGGGGGGCTGTGGGTTTCTCTTTGCTTCTTCTACGCATGTGTGTGTGCGCGTGTATCACACCGCGTGCAAGGGCATCCAGGAGTGTCTGTAATGTATGATCAGTGTGTGTGCATGCTATGTGTGTGTGTTGCTCCGGAGGGAGCTGGTTCAGCGCCCCGGGCCAGTGCCCCATTAAAGAGGAAGAGATAGTGAGAGTGTGTGTGTGTGTGTGTGTGTGTGTGTGTGTGTGTGTGTGTGAGAGAGAGGAAGAGGAGAGGGGCTCCTCAGGAGTGGCAGGCTGTGTCCCACCTGCAGCCAACCAACAGACAGACAAGCAGTGGGACAGTGTCCCATCTGCCTCCTCCTAATTCACCTGCTGTCCTCAGGGTGTCATAGGGAGCCAAAATAATGGAGTCTCCAGCTTCAGGTCTGTTATTTTACATATTTTTTTTACTCTTGCTTTTGTCCCATATTTCATCCTTCATTCTTACTTCCTTCAGACAGACACATGCGTTCCGCTCTTTGTCCTTTAATTCACTCTTCCTCCCTCACCTCCCCTCGTCCCTCTATAAGGAACCCTATCGTTGATCTGGCGTGCATTACAGTTTTCATCCCATCATCGTAGAGGTGGTGATAGTTGTGGGGAGGGTGGGGGTGGGGGGGGGGGGGGGGGGGGGACATATAGGACGTATAGGACTCCTATCTCAAGGTGGTTTCCTTCATATCCTCGTCTCTCTTGGCTGCTTCCCGCATCTCCATTTCCTGCCCTGCCCACCTTTCAGTATTCATCTTCTCCACGTTGGATCCTCTCTCCTCCACGCTGTTTTTCATATCCCCCCCCCCCCTCTTCTTCTTCTTCTTATTCCCTCTTTCACCTGATCCTTTTGTCTGTTGTTTAATCTCTCCTTCGACTCCATCTCTCTTTTCGACCCCCCACTCCTCCATCACGGAGCCACTTATATTGGGGCTCTGACTTCATACCTCCGCTGGCGATTTATGCACAGGAGCCCGGGCGATGTGCATTAGGGGCCCTCGCCGTACGCATTATGGATCGCGC
Organism: Sebastolobus alascanus; assembly: GCA_916701645.2. Lineage (NCBI taxonomy): Eukaryota > Metazoa > Chordata > Actinopteri > Perciformes > Sebastidae > Sebastolobus > Sebastolobus alascanus. The sequence continues at coordinate 830,768 of CAKAOJ020000147.1, forward strand.
TATAAATAGCTAGCTGTGCGTCCTGTAAAAGCTTTTCATTACATAGAGATATCGTTTGATCAATAGAAGCCCCCGCGCTAAATCTAATTACTAAAACGACCAGGGCCAAAAAAAATATATATATGTATGTATTATCAAGATGATCCAGGAAGCGGAGGCCGCCACTGTTTGGACCAAAGAGGTTTCAAGAGGACTCTTACAGAAATAAATAGCCCTTTTTAAGCACAAGGTACACGAGCTACGGGATGTGGGGAGAAATAAATAAATGGAGGACTGAATGAGGAGGAGGAGTGGTTGATGGATAATAGAGGAAGGACACTATGTTTAAACATAGATTCTCTGGATAATGTGCATACGTAGAGGATGAGCAACTTGATACAAGATTGATTTATAGTCATTCTACAACGCAAGTCCCTTTTATGCTAAGAAAAAACTATTTTTTTTTTACACACACAAATGTACAGTAGATGGACAAACACCCATTATGGGCCCCAGCTGAAGCTCCATGGGAGCCACTGGTCTGAGCCAGACCTTCACATGAGGTGCAGCTGTAGGGAGAAAAACTCGACAGAAAGGGGGGAGTAAAAAGGACAGAGAGAGAGCGAGAGAGAGAATAGGAGGAGCCCAGGGTGTCATTTCTCTCTCTGTCAGCTCCCTGCCTCCCCCATCCTCCCACCCCCCCATCACCCCCTGAGATGTGGATGCTTCGCGGGGACAATTACCGACTGACACTTCATCATGGGCCGCGCGACAGGCGCTGACGGCCCTCGTCCAAACAAATGATGCTGGGGTCGAGGTTGCGGGCCTGCCTCCGAGTCTGCCTCGCCTGTATGTAGCCCCGCCGCACGGCCCTGCAGTGCATTAGCAAGCCGCGCACACACACACACACACAGAGAGAGGAAAAAAAAGCTACATTAAAAGAGACTCCTCTCAACCAACCTCCTTCCTTTAAGAAAAACACATTTATCAGCAGTGGGGGGATGGTGGGTGAGGCGGGAGGGGCTTCAATAGAAGCATGGAGGGTGGGTGGGGGCGCTACAGTACTGTCAAACCCCATCCCCCTTAGGTAAAGAGAGAGCTCTTCATCTTTGTGAGGCAACTAGGACTCTCACACACACACACACACACACACACACACCAAAATACTCCCTAACCCTCCATATATACAACTAATCAGATAATGGGGTTAAACAGCAGCTTAAAAAAGCCAGCGAGGCAAAAAAGCGAGCAATCAGCGCGTTGACACCAGCATGCATCAATTAACCCTGTGTCTTTGTGGAGCACAGATAACACTCTGACCCCCCCCCCTCCGCCCCCTTCACAAGCACAACTCACTCCTTTAGCTTGGGTCGAGCGTAGCTAAGTTTAGATTCAGAAAGTAGGTCAATTGCTAATAGTCGAAAAAAAAAGGGGGCAGCATATAGTGTTTAAAGCGTAAAAAAAAAAGAAAGACATGTGGAAGACCTGCTGGTAGCGGTCCCTCAGCTCAGATTCTGAACCTGCAAATTAATAAACGCTGCCTGTGATCTCGGCCCGGGGAGGCCAGCGAACAACAATTGAGACAGACATCAAACGCTTCACTAACACTGAAACAACACTCGGTAAAAAAAAAAAAAAAAGAAGGAAAAAAAGCTTGCCAGTCGAACGGAGCGAACACGTTCACCACCGTGCACGTAGGACGGAGAGAGAGAGAGAAGAAAGAGAGACGGAGACAGCATAAACAATGAAACATTTATCAAAGCGAGGCATCTTCTGGGCTGCGCGGGCAGACTGCTAATGCAGGTGGCATCATTGTTGCCGTGCTAATACTAGCAGGCGACGAGCTGCTTCAGGTTGGTGGAAAACTCCAAAAACAACCTGTTCCCTATTGGCACTACTTTGCGGTTGCCCTCTGCTATCCCCAAGGAACTTCGCTTTTCATCTTTTCTCATTGTTATGCCATTCTCTCTGCATTTATTATCACATTCTTCTCATTCATACTCCTGATGTTTTCCCTATTGGCACCCCCCTTGATAAATGTGTTTATGGCATCTCTCACGTCTACAGAACCCAATGCACAAGCCGCTGTCTAAGATAAATAAAAGGAGAGCTGAGAGGGATGTGCGGGTGGGGGGGGGGTAAAAATGAAGGGCAGGAGAGAGAAAATACAAAGCGAGAGCCATACGTCATGTCGGAAAGGCCCTTGAGAACGCTCTCAATCTTTCCGTCAATATTCAGCGCGCGGGCCTGTATATGCCATCATTAAAAAGGGGACGCGTCCCTGTTTATTTATCACGAGGACACAAGGCTGACAGCTTCCTGTAAACAAGTCGTGTGTTTATACATGTGTGTACGTACGTTCACTGTAGCTTTCGTAACAGCTTTTCGTAACGCACACTCCGCATCCGTCCGTTATCTGCTAAAATGGATGGCTGTTGCTCAGTAATGTGGGGAACAAGTGATGGAGTCGGCCAGCGTGCTCTCTGATAATGGCTGTTAGAGCTCATCACTGTATACAGAGATTGAGGTTGTTTAACACAGGAGGGGAAAAAATGATTTTTTTTCCACGTTGACTGGCGGAGAGAGAGAACCGAAATGGACTTAATGCCCGAGGTGAGCGTGAAAAAACGAGGTGGCGTTCGAGATGTTTTCCACGCTTAATCACCTCCGAGATAGCGAGTGTTTGAATAGCGAATGAATCTTCTGCGGGGTGTGACCTTGTAACAGAAAGGTTGCATCAAAAGCAAAGATAAGCTAAGAGCTATAGTGGCGAAAGAGAGGTTTCTCCTTGATGCTAAAGCTAAACAACTGCCGGCTATAACAGCTGGGTCCAGTCATGCTGTCGCTCAGAAAATAGCACTGATAACTTGTTGGAGGAAATGAATTCCTGGTATTTAAGAAGAGCAATGGCAACAGATGCAGAAAAAAGCATGCTAAATAGTAGGGGTGGATAAAAAAAGGGTTTTTTTTTTACGATTTTGAAATCGACTTTTTAATGCCAGAATCTATATATTTGCTTCATTTGAGTCTATGCATAGGTAGAAGAAAGTTACCACTTTTATTGTTGTAGTCAGAGTAACGTGACATCATATCCGTTCCGTATCCGTCAACCAAAACAAACCGCAGCCAGCCGCAGGGAGCCGAAATGAGAAAGTAGAAAACGGTGGAGGGTCCGCGTGGATACGACCTGCACCCTCACATCTTAAATCCAACGCGGTAAACACTACACATACAGTAAAGTATGGAAACACTTTGGGTAGGGGTGCACCGATACCGATACCAGTATCGGGTATCTGACTACATACATGCTGAAAATCAAACATTTTTACTGTATCAATTTAGATATTTTCCAAGGTAAAAGTCCCTAGAAGTGTATGACTCAACTTTTTCCCATGGTCTAGTGTTCAAAAAGTTAACAAAAATCGCAATAAATTGTATAATCGAATCGCAATACTTGTAGAATCGCAATACTTAAAAATCGCAAAACACATCGAATCGGCACCCAAGTATCGAATCAGGAGATAGGTGTACCGTCCCAGCCCTGCTAAATATGTATTCAAATACATCGTCAGCAGGTCATTCAAATAAGGGACACTTCCTTGTTGTGGAGCATGATTGTGCACGTCAGGCTGGTCAAGTAAGAGCAGTTGTTTGCGTGCGTACGTACGTGTATCTGACCCACAGAGAAAGACAAATGACTATAGCAGGGGGGGCATGCTTGACATTTCGGTTTCATGCGGTAATGGACGATGACCTGCCGGGGTCAGGCCTGCCAGCGAGGCAGCGGCAGAGGGGGCCCATTCCTGCACGCGGCCCCATCCCTGTAACCAGACACTGGCATAACACTGGTGGACACACACACACACATAATCACTCACTCAGTCAGTAGAGAAGAAGATGGAGAGGTTGGACCACATAGGTAGGGGTGTCATTATAGAGAAGAGACAGATGTTCGCTGTGAGCGTCAGGAGCAGAATGTGCTGGCAAAGTTATAGCCAGGTAGTAGGGCTGGGACCATACACCTATCTCCTGATTCGATACTATCACGATACTTGGGTGCCGATTCGATATGTATTGCGATTTTTGAATTGCAATTCAATATTACAATTTATTGCGATTTTTGTTAACTTTTTAAACACTAGACCATGGGAAAAAGTTGAATCATACACTTCTAGGGACTTTTACTTTGGAAAATATCTAAATTGATACAGTAAAAACGTTTAATTTTCAGCATATATGTAGTCCGATGTTCTGAAGTCAAATAAATCAGTCAATGTCAGACATTAATTATTAATTTTTTTTCCAGCAACCCAAAAAAATCAAAGAATAAAGACATCTCCTTCACAAATTAGTGGTATTTTCTTTTTAATTTATAAGGGACATGTAATGTTTTATACTTCTGATGAATATAATCCAATCAATCCATATATGTATTCTGTATATACAGTTCCCTTTGTTAACACCTTATTTTGAAAACCGGACGTAGTCACACGTGTATACTTCCGCTAACTTCGCCAAGTCCGTCGCTAGCTCTGCCCGTTAGCTCCGTTCTCTTTATACATCCATGGTCAGCTCCATCGGTGCCTTTTGAATGCATTTAACATAAATGTCAGTATATGGGTGCTCTACAGTTGTAGCGTCGGCCGATTTGACCACGGAGATGCGAGTGACGGCTGGCTTGACCGCACGTTGCCGCAATACGATAACGTTTCCTGTCTATGACAGAGTTAGCATGAAGCTTTAGCCATCATGTCTAGCTCTGCTTTTCCTAGAAATGTGTGAAACCCAAAGTGTTTCCATACTTTACTGTATGTGTAGTGTACAGAACGGATATGACGTCACGTTACTCAGACTAAAACAATAAAAGCTGTAACTTCCTTCTACCTCCGCGTAGACTCAAATGAAGCAAATATATCGATTCTGGCATTAAAAAATCCATTTCAAATTCATAAAAAAAAAAATGTGCTATTCATAGGTGAATCGATTTATTTCCCCCACCCCTACCAGGTAGGTCACATGCTTGCACATATTCCTGTTGATATTTTCTGTGTAGGTGCACATTGAGTCCTACAACCATGGCAACAGCACAGAGCAGTGGTGGCTGCTATTGTTAAGAGAGTGCCCTGTGTTCACCCACAACTCGGCAACAGGAGGCTACTTTATATACTCTTTGTGACAGCTTTGTGGTAATAATGGAGCCCGGGCCCCCGCTAGTGCAAGTGGCATGCTCAGTCAAGTGAGACTTTGCCTAAGAGAACACATACACACACCAGGCAGCCTCCTTCATACCTAATGAGACCGCTGGGAGAGCAGGGGAGAGGAGAAAGAGGATGGGAAATAAAGGAAGAGCAAGGGGGAAAGGAGTGGAACGGCGATAGCAAGAAGGGAGCAAGAAAAAGACAAATACACGGAGAGAGGCAAGGAGACCAACCGCTCCAACTTTCAAGGTTTGGGATTGGACGAAGTGAAGGGGGGGTGGGGGGGGAGTAAAGGAGTGATGACCTGGATTGCTGCCAAAGAAGCGAGAGGAAGATGGGGGGGTGTCAGAAAAAGAGGAATGAGAGTGTGTGAGAGAGGGAGTTGAGGTACATTGCTAGGCTTAGCAGCGGGTGGTTATGCAATGTACACAACACAGGAGTGCGGGGGGGTGGGGGGGGGATCAAAGACATGGGGTGCATACATAACTAAATCTGACACCGTAGTGCAACAAGAGACGATGAGCAGAGAAGGAGAAAAAAAAATATAAAGAGAGCAGACACTCCCCGGGGATGGAGGGAGGGAGAACAAGTACATTGGGTACTGGGTACACATCATCTTTTTGTGAGTAACAATGGAGGAGGAATGAATAAAAAAAAAAAAAAAGATAAAAATATAGACATGCCAAAACTGCTCTACCTCTGCCTCCGGCTCTATCATCTGCTCATCCAGGCAGGTGCACATCGCAGGGTGGGGTGTGTGGGCGGGTAAGTGAGTAAATAACTCCAAAACGGGGAAAGGCTTAAATGTCCGGTGACGGGGAATACGGGCGGACAGGCACAGCTGAGCCGTTGGTTGTGCTTCCAGGGAAAGCGGAGCATGAATTATTAACAGGCGCGCGGTCTAATGAAGTGAAGATGAGCCACTTGGCTCCGCGCTCATCAGAGCAGACAACCCCGTGCTTGTTTGGACTACAGTGCTCGGGCCCCGCAGCAGGTTACAGTGTCAACAAGTGACATGTCAGCTATACCGCTGCCGTGAACATCGCCTCTGGTTATTTAGGAAAACAATGTAGTGCTGGGCTGATGCTTTCAAAAAATAAAAGGAGAACTAGAAAAAAAGGGAAACGTGTTGCTCACTTCAACACATTTCGCCCATCAGCAGAGCCTCAGCTGACTGTCTGACCACAAGTTTATTGCATATGGAGCCGGAGCCTTTTTCCCGATGTTCTTTATGGCACCAGGAAGGAAACTTAAGTACTATGGTACAGTCCACATGGAAATGGAAAGTTAAAAAAAAATGCACTTCCGCCAATCTATGTCAAACATTCAGGGGTTTGAAATACAGGAGACAGTTTTTCCTGTATTGTTTTATCCTCCCCACTATTATACTAGTATAACCCACCAGTAGTATGTGAATATTGCAACTTACATATTGGCAACCAAACTATAGGGGTGGGGGGGGGGAAATCGATACAGCATAGTATCGCGATATTTTGAGTGGCAATATTGTATCGATAAACTGACATCAAGTATTGATCTTATATTATATAATCTATTAACCTCTTAACAATCCAACGACTGTTATTCTGTCTTTCAGAGGTTGTAGTGGGCTCAGTCTTAAAGCTACAGTGAAGATACTGGCATCATATGAAACTAAAAAAACCTAAGGAATCAATTGGTACTAACCATTTCATGTTAGCTTGTTGGGAAGAATGCTAAATAATGCACCAAAATTACGCTAAATTTTGGGAGGAAAAACTTTTCAAAGGGGTCCCTTGACCTTTGACCTCCAGATATGTGAATGAAAACTCTGAGATGAACAGAGTGAAAACTGTATCTTATTAGATAAAACAGATGTTGACAAACTGCATAATTTGCAGTTGAAAAAAAGGTGATAAATCCCAATATATCTTATTGCAATACTCACAATAAACACAATAAGATCATATCTTGACTTAAGAATCGTGATAGTAATGTATCGTGGGGGCCTCTGGGGTGATTGCCAACCCTAGAATCTAACGTCCGCCAACAACACATAGCTGTACTGGGAGTGTCTGGGTCACCAGTTTAACTAGCACTTCTCTCCTAGGACTCCAAACAAATCCAGACCAGTGATGGGACAGAGGACAGGATGGAGGAGATGGAGAATATTTAGCAGCGTTGCTCCAGGGCTACAGTCACTGCTTGGCTGCTCTCTGCCTGCCTCCTCTTCCGGCAGTCCAAATGCCACCGCTAATCCCTCGTAGACCCAGAGGAAGGCTTCGGGATCATCCCTCCCTGTGTGAGCGGGGAAAGACAGGAAGCTGGCAGGCACATGTTGTCTGGGTGACACGCAGAGTGGATGACTGCAACAAACTGGTCGGGAGAGCTCCATCCTTTCTCTCTGGGTGTGCACAGTTTTGCAGAAAGAAAGTGCTGGTAGTGTTGCTGTTGGACAGTGTTGACCAGCTTAGACTCCTCCCGGATCTCTTTGCCTCCAAAACAACACTCAAGCTCTGTATGCTTTGGCTCGCACGCTGCAGGTTGGGTGGTGGCGCTGATTATGTAACAAGCCACTTATTGCGAAAGGCCGATGATGTTATTTATGCTTAAACGATGCGTCAATTGACAAAGAAATTGATATTGGCCAGTACGGGTGGGGAAAAACAACGATACAGCATAGTATCGCGATATTTTGTGTGGCGATATTGTATCGATACATGGACATCAAGCATCAATCTTTTATTATATAAACTATCAACCTCATAACAAGTCGCTATTCTGTCTTTCAGAGATTGTAGCGGGCTCTTAAAGCTACAGTGAAGATACTGGTATCATATGAAACTAGAAAACCATTTCATGTTAGCTTGTCGGGAAGAACGCTAAATAACGCTCCAAAGTTACGTAAAATTTTGGCGAGGAAAAACTGGCATGGTCGTTTTTCAAAGGGGTCCCTTGACCTCTGACCTCAAAATATGTGAAGGAAAACTCTGAGAGGAACAGAGTGAAAACTGTATTGTATTAGATAAAACCGATGTTGACAAGCTGCATAATTTACAGTTGAAAAAAGGTAATAAATCGCAATATACAGTATCTTATCGCTATACTCAGCCTATTGCAAAATGTTTAAAATCACAATAAGATCGAATCGTGACCCAAGTATCATGATAATATCATATTGTGATAATATTGTATCGTGATGAAATGTATTGTGATAATATCCTATCGTGGGGCGTCTGCTGATTCCCACTCATATTAGCCAGATTGTGGGCACTTGGTAATACATTTATAGTTTGTTCTTTGGACACTAATACCATATAGCGTCATTGCTTGGAGATATCAATCATTTCTGACAGCGACGATAGCTCCCACTTAGTGAAAGCAACCCCTCAAGTTAAGAGCAAAAAGACATTAAAAGGGACAGTTCAGTTCACCATTTATAATCTCACACAATACATTCAACGTTCTATTCCGTCTGTGTGAGCTTGTAGTTAGAGGAAGGGGTTTGCCTCTAAATTGAAGCAGAGTGTAATGGCTCAGTAGGTTAGTGCCATATAGCATAACCGAACACATAATTGTTATTAACCAATATACCTTCTGGGTAATAATTCCTGAGAAGACGTGTTTACCTTGGGCAGCGAGCACAACCAATTAGCTGCGTACAAACATAAATACACAAACACTGTTAGTGTGTAAGCGATAAAGTACGACATGAGTGGTAAGCCCCGCTATTATGAAGACAATTGACAATAAAGCTCTCGATGCAGTCACGGGGATAATATGCTCCGTTATCATTCAATAAGGCAATTCTCTTCTACAAGACTCTCGATGGCACTGCACTCATTCCCGAGGAGCCCGCGGGCAAGACACAATACTCGGGGTGTTGAGATGTCTCTTCGCTACATTTAAATCGGTAAATATGTGCAATTGTGAGAGGTGAAGCCGAGCGGAAGGATAACTTCATACTTTTAATGAACACATAGAAGCTACCCTGGTGCAACTCAATCTTAGTTACAACCACACCCATTTTTCTGTACATATTATACACAACTCTTTCCTCCTTTTCCTTTTTCCTGCACATTTTCCAGTGCAGGAAGGACCCTATATCACTGTATATAATACATCAGCGACTACTGTCGTTAATTTCTTCTCTCTCTCTCTCTCTCTCCTCGGGGGTTCCCAGTGGCCGTCCAGAGCACATGTGTTTTGGTTTACCTAGAGCGCAGCCCTATCTGAGCCCGGGCTGAGAGCAGACTGCGGGCTTTGTCTGTGGCACCATTAATCAACTGTCCTTTAACAAAAACAGAAAACCAGATGAGAGACAAAGGGAAGAGACGTGGGGGGTTGGCTCTTATTTAGGTGGAAAAAAAAAAAAGGCAGAGAGGGTAAGGAGGAAGAGAGGAGAGAGAGAAAAGGGGGGATGCTTGACCCAGATCCAGGCCTTCAATAAATCAAGCAGCAACAATAACAAGCAAAGTTTTCATGTGGCTTGACTGATTAATCAGGCTTTTTTTTTTTTGACATGGGGAGGCGAGGGAGTCTTTTCTTCTTTTTTTTTTCTGTCTTGTCTCTCTAGTGGGAGACTGCAAGTCTTTTTATGTTGGGTGTTTATGCCTTTATGCCGCGACGTTTCAGACGTTGGAGGCCCGCATCGTTCGCTGTTTAATGAGTAAGACCTTCGCTTGATGGTGCGACGGGACAATTTCGCCGAAGGTTTGCGACTACATTAACGGGAAACGGGAAGGTGTGGATGCGCGCGGGCATTGCAGACGCAGGTTTCTAAAATATAAATAAGCGCTGTTTTACACACGTGCACACGCACCATCTACACGGCGAGCCACGGGATGTGAAGCAGCCCTCTGAGACTCTTTGCGAGGTGCCGATCGATCGGCATTGAGTGTGGACAAGGAGGCCTCGGGATCGATAGGGGGCCATTACAGAGATGTGCCTACTGGGACCAGGGAGAGGAGGTGTGTGTGTGTGTGTGTGTGGGGTGGGGGGGGAATACATCTGGGCCCTTGATGCTGTCTTCTTCTTTACCTCACTGGTGGGAGGTTTTACTCCACGTGAGTGCTGGGACACACAGCAGAAACGTGGACATGAACATGCATTAAGAAGAGCCGTACATACTGAGTTAAATGGTCACGTATTGCACATGCACACGCACGCACGCACGCACGCACGCACGCACGCACGCACGCACGCACACCGGCTAATGGCATCCCAGGAGACCCGCTGCCACACCAGGACTGCTCATCCTGGTCTACTTCTCTCAATCTCACATTTTCAGTGTCCTCATCTACAATCTTTCTGTGGGGGGGGGAGATTCTTTCTGTCTCTCTAACTCACGTTTGGTGCCGTCTTCTCCTCTACTTCCTCCTCCCCTTTCTTTAACTGTCTCTCCGTGCACTGCAGTGTCACCAGAGCTGCCTGTGCTGTACTTCGTCAGTGGATCCTAACACTTTCTGTCACCCCCTGTCCTCTGCTGCTCGCAGAGAGAGCACTGAGTGTCTCTCACATAAACACACACACAGTTGGGGAAACGACAGCACTGCTACTTCCTACAAAATATCAGTGACATAATCCTCCAACACGTCCTGTTTCACATGTTCCTGGCGCATCTGCGATGATTTTGCATAAATGTTTACTCATGGTCCGGTGCAACTGCACAGCTGAAATAACTTGTGGGAAAGGGGCTCAGTTAATGTTGGTAGGGATACACGATATTGGATTTTTGCCGATATCCGATATGCTGCTATTTTCCAACTCATTTTGGCCGATTGCCAACGCTGATGCCGATATATGCAATCAAGTCTCTCCTGTAGTGGAATCAACATATTATTATGCCTGCTGGTTATTGTGATGGCCCATTGGCGGATGCATACATACAATACAATGCTTTTCAAAATGTACACATTCACTGGGCAAAATAAGAAAAATATTTCAATTTAGGTTTTGATGTAAAACATGCCATATTTATTTTTATGTAACATCTTCAAACCAAAATGAAAAATTCATCCTATTTTAAAGGTGCTAAATGCGAGATTGGGAGCATTTCCATTGCCTCCGCACAGCTCTCAACATGGCGACGGCTGAGCCGGTGGCTCGTAGCTAACAGCGCTAACAATGAAAACAACGGCAAAAGTGCTGACGGGGTACGGGAAAGTGGGTGCTACGCTTCCGTGGCGGCGCTGTCGGTCGGGTTATCAGCTATAACCGCCGTATGAGGGCGGTGCAGAGCGGCGACTGTGAGCTAGCCAGTGTGGCACGTTCACATGCACGAACATGCATTAAAAGCACAACACACACACAGAGGGAGAGGGACTTCATTCTCTGCTCAGGTAGACATTACTCCTCTTTATCTTTACATAGCAAATAGTTGGTTACTGCTATAGTAATGAACACACCAAGCCGACGTCAAAGAACTAGCGGCAACAAAGGCCGCCTGTTGAGTCGCCTCACGTCGTCTTTGTCTTCGCCAAAACGTTGCACTCGAATACACCGCAAAGACTACAGCCGACGGCCAGTCACCACGGACGTTGTGCGCCTGCGTGAAATGAAATAACTCGCCACACCAGCAGGCGGTGGCAGTCTGTATTTGTCATTCAAAAAGGGGAAACCGGAAGACCGAGGACCGCGGATATACAAGCTGTTGTTATGATACGTACATGAAACAAAGCGGCGTTTGCCGATCATTTTCAAACCACTCTCGCTCACCGCTGAGCTTCTTCTCTTCTAGAATTTTGAAAGTGGGCGTAGTTCCACTTTAATGATCTGTTCTCCCAGAATCTACTACGATAAAAAATAAGAAAACATTACCAAAAATGTATACTTCAGCCTGTTAAAGCGCTATATTTTGTAACTATACCACAGTCACACAGGTGCAAATCACATGAAAGTAGACAGATGAGCCAGTCAGGCAGACGACTGAAACCAATGAGGCAGACAGTGAGCTGGCTCTTGACTTGCATCCATCACCATTCCAGGAAAAAAAAGTGAAAAAAAAAAAATTACTATTCACCACATTTAATCCTCCTAGTAGAAACTGGAGGAGAGCAGAAGGGTCTCCTCCTCCTCCTCCTCCTACTCGCCACCGCCCTCTTTTCTGCGGCCCGTCTCCACCAGCACCGCCATTAAAGGACGGTTGAAAATAGTGCCTTTGGATGATGTTGTGGAGACGAAGGACTATTAAAAGTCAGGCAAATGCTTTTACCAGTGCTTATGAAATTGCATGGAGGTGCCATGTCGGCTCCTGCGAGCGCTGTCCAAAAAACCCTTCTGTGGCTGATCAAAAAGAACGCACACACACGCGCAGTATGCACACACACAGTTTCTGGGCTCAGTTAGCAGTCCCCATTGGTTTGGAAGGCCATAGCAGGCTATAACAACTACAGCCTGGCCGGCCTGTTAGTAGTGAGCCCTCTGTTTCAGCAATCTGGGTTCTCTTTGCCTTTGGACAGGGACCAGGTCAGGCTGCACAATACACCACTGTGTTTGGAGAGGGAGAGAGAGAGAGAGAAAGAGGGAGGGAGAGAGAGAGAGAGAGAGAGAGAGAGAGAGAGGGAAAACTGCGGGCATGTGAGTGTCTGTGTGCACACTTATGTATAAATAAAAATGTGTGTGCATGCATGTATGTTTGAGTATGTTTTGGTTGTGGGAATACTACGCATGTGTGCGTGTTATGACTGCTGGGCCCACCACACCCTCTCTCTCTTCCATACTGGCCTCCCTCCCATCTCCCCAGCCTCCGTCGTTACATCATCATCGCTACAGCTCTTTGCTACCTCAGCACAAACAACCATTTTGGGACCCCCTGGCTGCAGTTTCCCCTTCTCCAAGGCAGCGTTTGAATGATGTTGTTGTGAAACCTCCAACAGGTCAGTGCACTAGAAGTAACGCACATCACTGTCAGTCTGAAACAATACAGTGGAAAAGCAGACGTGTCGGTCTATGTGACTGTGACGGCTACAAGGGAAAAACAGGCTGCGAGATGCAGAGCGGTCCTGTGCCTCTTTAAGGAGCGCAGGCGGCACCTGTCCCTTTAAGATCTATTTCTCACAGCTTGCGGGTGCCGAGCCGAGCGGGCTAGCCCGAGCCGAGCAGCGCTGCTGCGCTGTGCATGTATGGTAACAGGAGGGGGAACCGCGCCGCCCAGCCTGCCAGCCCACCACAGGGAATTTGTTTATGTTTCCTCGCTGCCAAGTTCCTGTCAGGAGGCGCCCCAAAGAGGAACTTCAGACTACTTGGTGCTGTTAGCTACGCCCTCTCGCCTAGAGTGGCTGGGCTTTTTCTGCATACAGTATCGGGTGGTGCTTTGTAGCAACACTTAAATCCAGGGAGGTCTCTTCATCAGTTTCACCACTTGCACACACTTCAAGTGCTCACTCTGTTGTTCCACAACCAGCTTTGAGAACTTTATAAAACAAGTTGTAACAGAAAGCTTAATTTATGACCCCCCCAAACAGATTAACACCAATTTACTCCAAACACATAAAACAGCACAAAGGCATAGTTTCATTAAAGCAACACTTTACGAGTGGCACTTTGTTATGCTGGGGATTATGGGTATTGTAAAAACTGAGCACCACCACATAAAAACACAGTAAACAGGATTGGTAAACTCGTGGGCATTAAGTCAAGCACTTGTGGGGGAAAAAAAAAGAGCTAAATCTAAATTACTCTCCAGCTAACGCAAGAAGGCAAAGACTTCCAACAGCACACACAAACATTTCCTCGAATCATGACAAAAACATTATCCATTACTGCCAGTGAAACATTGCAGTTTTGCACATGAATACAATGCCTCAGCCTGGCATATATGTGCTGTTTCTTCTGCATACTGTATGAGCAGCACTTCTGTCAAGCAAGGTCAGCAAGTGCGTTCTCTATCTTGAGTGCTGTGGCCGCCCGCAACGTTTTTTAAAAGGAAAAGAGCCGCTCACTTACAGTTGTGTCAAGGACACGGCCCGTTTGTCTTCATACCATGCATGTGTGATGTCCAGTAAGTGTGTGTGTGTGTGTGTGTGTGTGTGTGTGTGTGTGTGGCGGTAGGAGATAGAGCGATGTGCGTATGTGTGAGTGAGCGGAGGAAGGAGAGGTCAGACAAGGCCACGCAAAGGGGGCGTGGGACCCAGGATGGCGAGACAGAGGAAGACATGGAGAGAGAAAAAGGGGAAGAACAAAAGATGGAAGCGTGGATGGAAAGATGTAGTCTGGGGTTTTGTGGGGGGGGGGGGAGTGCGTTAAAGCAAAAAACAGGAAGCCATTTATGTCAGCTTGGATGGCAGGACCGCTCCCTGTCACGTGCTGGCACATTTCAACTGTACGGGCCAGAAACTCCCCCATTTACACACACAATGAAAGGTAAACCAATGAGTGACTGCATGAATGAGGTTCATGCCGTCTTTGTCAAAACTTCTCCATTTTTTTCACCGTGGTTGGAGTGCACACGCACGAGCGAAAAAACTTCAAATCAATTGAGCATCAGGACTCGCAGCACACTTCTGCTTATTCTGCTGACGGTGAGGAAGTTAACATGCCACACAATATCTCGCAATTCAAATGCCTTACAATAAATGAGCTCAGCGGCGCAAAATACCAACTGAGCATGAAGACGTTTACTCAACCACAACTCTCCAAATTTGGGGGTGTGTGTAAATCAGATAAATTGATGGTTAAGCAGAAGGTGGAAGAGTTGGAAAGCCCCAACATAATCGCACCACCGCAATCCAATTTATCACAATGAAAAGAACAAAAAAAGAAATGCCTGAGAGAAATTAAGAGTTTCAAAGGAATCTAACATGACATTAATCTTACTCTAAAGAGAGAGCACTGAAGCGTGGTTGCAAGACAAAAAAGACCTGGCTAAACAACAAAGATGTCAAGTGCTGATGATTCAACTCTGTCCAGCTTCGGGGGAGAGAATAAGAAGTGCCATTACACGGGAACAACTGTGCATAAACAGCACGTTCTAACTTCCCTCAAGTTTCCATGTGCGAAGTAAAAAAAAAAACACAACACTGAAAAAAAGAAAAACACAGGAGTCCCATTCTAGACGGAGGGGAGAGGCAGCGGGCTCGTCGGCAGCCACCGCCGACCTACCGCACACAGAGTGTGAATCATTAAAGGCATGTGTTCCACATCAACTGCCGGGGCCGCTTCCCAACCCGCGAGTGAGACTGGAGCTAAATTATGGCGGCGGGGAAGGGGGGGGGTGGGGGGTTAAATACCGCTTCACGTGGAGATGAAAACCCCAAACCTGCTAAAAGAGAGGGAGAGAAACTGGAAAAATGACTGCGTGCGAGTACTGCGCGTACCTCCACAGAA
Organism: Sebastolobus alascanus; assembly: GCA_916701645.2. Lineage (NCBI taxonomy): Eukaryota > Metazoa > Chordata > Actinopteri > Perciformes > Sebastidae > Sebastolobus > Sebastolobus alascanus. The sequence goes on from CAKAOJ020000147.1 coordinate 846,250, forward strand.
TAACACAGCGATGATAAAATGAAGCAGCTAATGGAATGATTAAATGATTTCCATAAACAGGGATGTTTCACCATGAACAAATGAAGGTTTTATTCTCCCTCTAAACAACTAAAAGGAGAGCCAAAGTGAATCGAAAAACTGACCTACTTTACTTCCTGCGTGTTTTTCTTCTGCCAATTTCTAAAATATACAAAACGGTGGGAGAATGGTCCCTAAGAAAACAAATCGAAACGGTGTGGAAATACACAAGAGGAGAGAGGAACTCAGAAGTTGTACGCATGCAAAGACCAACATGTCAGCCTCAGTCTTGTCCATCAGGCCGGCCGTACGCCAAACTGCTAACAGAGGAGCGTCTGCCAGACCACTTGTCATCCCCGGTTACGACACATGGACGTCCTCTGCGGGTGTGAATATGTGTTTGTGTGCGCAACACACCCTCTCTGGCGTGGGCATCCAATGAAAGGAGGCGATTTGTAGAGGGAGTCTGCATTCTTCTGGGTATATTGGCTGGCATCTTTGTACACATACCACTCTATTTGCTTTTGCTTGCCATGGGGGGAAGGTGTTCATCTGGGGGGGGGGGGGGGGAGATCACCTTTCCCCCAGCGCCAGGAAGGGACAGGACAAGACATGACAGGGCAGGACAAGAAAGGAAAACCCAAGTTTGCACAAGCCAAATAGGACGGGACAGGACAAAACTAAGCCGCAGTCCTCGATGCCACGATTGGCTGAAAGGAATTGACCAACCCCTTCTCAGCTCCTTCCTGTCTGTCATTATTGTGGCAACATTATGGCAAAACAACGCGAAACGAAATAAAGGGAAATGCCAGAATAAAATAAATAGTGCATTACTGTTCTTTCTGCTGCCAAGCCCGACACAAGGCAGATGAATCGGGCCCAATAAATCAGCCTATATTCACAGAGCGATGGTCCAAGTTCTTTCACGCCAGCTCCTAATGATGAATGGCTGTTTTTGTTAGGTCTCTGTCGCTTGAACATGACAGAGCAAATCTCCCCTGCTGCCAGCTCCAACTGTGATGCAACAGACCCAGGATTAGACTTGATCCTACCGCTGGCGGCACACAGGCCACAAGACGAGGAGCGCCTCCTCTAAACAGCGCGGAGTGCGTTTCTGTGTATGCGCGTGTGTGCGTGTGAAAATTATATCACACAGGTTTGAAAATACATAAACGGCAGATATGACATGGACATGAAAAAACAGACAAAGTTCAATACGACACAACATGTCACATGATGAGCAACAAGAGAGGAGTGTTTTTGGTACTTGCAGACACGAGTGTGGAGTGTGCAGTAGTCCAATTACCCGGAGTTGACAGGAGCGACAAATTCGGGCTTACCCCAAAAACGTCAATCTCCCTGTCCTTGGCCGAGGAAATCTCCCCTTGAATCGATTGCAGCTCCTAAGCTCTGAAGAGAGAGGAAGAAAGAGAGAGAAAGATATTTGAAACCAAGAGCTTTGTGGTCCTTATCCACGTGCTGCAGACTCAGTGACTCCCTAGCCTCTTCTGGCAACACAACTGCCTCGCTACATGAAAAACTCTTACACTCTTTTTCCCTTCCTTCCTTCGCTCTCATACTCCCTGTAATCTCCCCCGCCCTTTTTTTCCAACAGATTGGACTTTCTCGAGCGCTCGCATTTGTGCCCCAGACATCATGTGAAAAGTGGAGTAAAACAGTGCTTTTGTGGTGTGTGTGTGGGAGAATTACCTGGGGGCCGAGGAGCAAAAGGCACAGTAGTGTGCCTGCAACTCAATTACAGCAATGTGAATCAGGTGGCAGGCCTAGAAATCCCCTTAGCCTGATGCACAAATACGGACACAGAGGCGCCTTCATTGCCAAGACGGAGACAAATCTAAAGCGGCATGTCGTCTCTTCGTGGAAAGACAGCCAGGCCTACTGTACTGTACGCTGTGCAGGATAAATGGCGGCCGCAGACGTGGGTCTAGCGACGCTGGTTTTGGAGTGTGAACAATGTCATTTTGTCTATGCGTCTAAATATCAGTGTTATATACCAATATGTCTGGTTGCGGATCTAAATTAGAAAGGGTCACATGGCACTTAGGATCTCTGATAAACGCCACCTTTGTGCGGCAAGAAAGAAAGAACGGAAAGTGTTTGTGCAGGATTTGTTTCTAACCAGAAACAACTGGATGAAAATTACAGGACGGTGGTTTGCGAATGCTAAAAGGCACTTTGTTTGGATTTCATGGATTCAACAGAAATGCCAAACTGAATATGTCATGGTCAATAATACTTGAATAGAAAATTGGTTTGTGTCAAAAGCACTTAAAATCAGCGAGTTTATCCTGTCTTTCTCTTTGAGGAGAAAACAGAGACCATCTCTTTTTTAGCATATCCGGACTACAGGATCCCTCCAGGTCCCATAAAATGTAGAGCCGCGGACCGGGCCAAGGTTTTCCAAAAGTGTGTTCAAGAGAAACCAATGACCTTTAAAACTGTGGTCTGTTTGGGTTTATTTCTTGTCGCAGCGAGGAGGAACATTTCTATATGTTCGGTCTACAAAGAAAGCAGCGAGTTAAACAAGGACAGAGCTTTCCTGACAGTCATAGTAATGGTTGCTCTTTACAAGGGTCCCCGTACCACTACAAAAACAAAAAAAAAGAAATCCCCTCCCTCCAGGCTGAAGTGGCCTTGGTGCTATTTTACGAGCAGCAAATGAATTTCACACTAATTTGTTATCACACGCTGTTGAGGACAGGCAAACAGCTACAGCTATAACAGGGATAAATATAGCAGTCTTACAAAAATAATGCGTTTATCTTGACTACAAAGACGGCTTTCATTTTCACATCACACAACTCCAGCTGGCTACTGTGCAACTCAATGTTAATGGGGAGTTTACAAATTCACACGAGGCGCTTCCCAGATGAATGCGATGACCTTTGTTACAGTTTCTGCTCAAGCTAATGTTGCTCACATGCGTCGGCTATAAGCTCACCTTCCTGCTACATGTGCACATTTAGCCCGCTTGACAAAGACGGAGGGGGAAGACCGGACTTAAGAGATGCAGCCACGCGGTATATGCAGATGCTAAAATTATCTTAATTACAGAGCTATACATTTCAAACATGTCATGTAATATTTGTACGGTCTAATACCACAAAACCCATTCACAACAGGGGTGTGGACACTTACAAAAATATAATGCCATGTCTAAGCTCTGAAACAAACATCGCCTTGTATTGTGAGGTGGGTTGTCACAGTCACCAGCCTCAAAAAGGTACCACAGATTTCAATTAACATCTCTTTGATAAAGTCAAAGTAGAAATTGGACATTGCCGGGCTCCTGTTTACACTGGCTTTTAATTATAGTGTGCCTAAAAATGAATCAGCGTGGGTTAGAAAACTGCACGGTGACTCAGTATTTCTTCAATGGGCTCCAACGTCTCTGGATTTCTTAAAACTTTCTGGTCCATTTAATTGCAGTTATTATAATAAAAGCCAATTAAGCAATGCACCTGCATTTGTTTACAATTGCTATGCCTTTAAATGGGATTCAACACATGTTTAATAATTTGGGCTGTCAATCGATTAAAATATTTAATTGTGATTAATCGCATGATTATCCATGATTAATCACAATTAATTGCACATTTTTTATCTGTTCAAAATGTACCTCAAAGGGAGATTTGTCAAGTATTTAATATTCTTATCAACATGAGAGGGGGCAAATATGCTTGCTTTATGCAAATGTATGTATATATTTATTATTGGAAATCAATTAACAACACAAAACAATGACAAATATTGTCCAGAAACCCTCACAGGTACTGCATTTAGCATAAGAAAATATGCTTAAATCATAACATGGCAAACTCAAGCCCAACAGGCAACAACAGCTGTCAGTGTGTCAGTGTGTTGACTTGAACATGACTTGCCCCAAAACTGCATGTGATTATCATAAAGTGGGCATGTCTGTAAAGGGCAGTCTCGTAGGTACCCTTAGAACCCATTTTCATTCACATATCTTGAGGTCAGAGGTCAAGGGACCCCTTTGAAAATAGCCATGCCAGTTTTTCCTCGCCAAAATTTAGCGTAAGTTTGGAGCGTTATTTAGCCTCCTTTGCGACGAGGTAGCAATGGATTTATTAGGTTTTCTAGTTTCATAAGATGCCAGTATCTTCACCCCAATGCATTAAAGAATTTAGTGGTGTTAAGACGAATTGGCGCTAACTTTGACAGCCCTAACAATAATACTAATTTCAGAGGTGAATTGTGGCTTTGCATCAGACCATACCTCCGTTCAGTCAAAGCAAGGCTCTGGTGCGTTGCTTTACATGTGACAACTCAATTTAATACCGTATGTTAGCATTTAGCTCTAAGCTAACCAGCCTGAGCCTACTATGTGATCCTGGTAATGAGATGATGCTTGTGTAATGTCTTACTCTCTGTGGCTCTGCGCTGCTCTCACTGGCATCTATGCCAACCTCCTAATCAGCCAATCAGCTGACCCGTGCCCTCAATGACTCATCGTTTCACTTCCTGTCTTATTACACGCCCTCACTTCCTGTTTGTGGATCTGAATGGTTTGTTTTTACTGGTCCACTAGACCAAGAAGAACAGACCTCATTTAGATTAAAAGGGCAGGTAGGATGAAACGAGGACAGAGTGTAATGCACATGCACGTATGTGTAAAAGTGTGTGTGGGCATGCATGTGCAACCCTGCAGCCTATACGCTGATGAGAGTGGACAGGAGTAGCCTGGGGTAATCACGTCTTTATCCTTGCTGATGGCTGAAAGCAACTCATTGCAGACACTCGCCTCTCTCACACACACACACACACACACACACACACACACACACACACACACACACACACACACACACACACACACACACACACACACGGAGAAGAAGAAGGGGCCCTCGCTGCTGGAGCCCTGCCAGACATGTCCATCTGCTTTTAAAACAGAGCCCAATTTACCGCACCTAGAAGGCTTCGATTGCTCGGGGACCCGCAGTCTCGCCAAGCAGAGGTCACCCGATCCTCGATGTATGGCCTCGCGTCGGCACCTGGGACTGGGATTCGGGGTCGCTCAAGCGCTGATGGTTAAAAAGGTTTGATGGGAGGCGGTCCGACTCTCAAGTAAAATCATTCGTCGGCGCCGCGACGTCCACTTACTCGTTGTGACGGCAGCACCCCTGCAGTACAAAACGTGTAAAAAAAAAACTGATTGCGGGTAAGACCGGCAGTCTCCAAGTACGATCGTATACTTGAATGGCAGCCCCGCGGCGAGAGTCATGAGCTCACATTAAAACAGACACAACGTGTTGTTTTAACTCGCTCAGTTCTATAAAATTCCTGTGTGCGCACACACACACACACGTGCACTCACACGATATAAACCCCTCGCCTTGAGGCTCTCAGCGGTGGAAACCCCCTTCAGTCACACATAGATCACATAACCTCTCTTGACATCGGAGAGGACAGCACTCCCAAATGGAAAGATGCAGATTCACACACGCTGAGCACCGGGCCAAGGCTCCAGACTGCCATTGTCCTTCAGAGTCATCCAAACAAAACAATGAAGAGGGTCACGCAAGGCCCCCCCTGTGGAATGGTAAATAACCGGAGAGAGTGAGAGGGAGAGTCAGAGAGGAAGTGAGAGAGAGAGAGAGAGATAATCCACTGACAATGACAGTGTTGTATGGAAGTGCAAAATACGATCATCTGGGGGCAGGTGAATTCCTCTAATGTTCAATCATTCAAGAAGAATCTGACACTGCGAGAATGGAAAATATGTCAGCTCCATGATGTACACAGCAAAAACACCCAAGAAAGAATGTAAATCATCTCACCTCACACACGGTGAACACACATCCATTCAGAGTTTTATAACTATATTTTATGCTCTGTAGTGGAATAACAGAAATTTACATCTCATACATACAGCGCCGGGGACAGTAGTTCATTTTGTCGCTTTTGTCGAAGCCACGCACAAGCACAAAAAAACAATATCAAAGGCTCAGATTGTGGCGATGTAAATCATTCATTAGCGCCGAGTGACCCTTATTATAAAACCATCTTTGTTGTCATTATTCATCGGGCATAAAACGCCGGCCTGTTAATTCAGACTTCAGGATGTCGACAATAGGCGAGCCCACAAAGGGGCTTCGGAAGGCACAGTCCCCCTCCACGATTGGTCTTTCATATGCTAATGAGGGAACTGTTTTGGGTTTACTGGCCTGGTTGGAAATGATTTAGGGTGACACCGGTGCTCCGAGCCTTTATGTTTGGGCCGGCCGCGGGGGCTCATATATCACACTGATCATTAATCAATTAGCGTCTCCTAGCCACCTGTCGGACACATCGGCGCACAAAACATTCCTGCCCCTGGGCAGTTGCTAGACGATGATCATCAGTAGCACCGCTATTACCTTCCAACCCCTCGGCACACACACCGCTCCCCCCCCCTCCTCCTCCTCCTCCTTTATGGTAATACCCTGATGGATTACATAATCACACCCAAACACTGCCCGCAACGAAAAAGGGCTCCACTCCAAGAGAAGCAAATCTGAGTGGAAACCGCCATGGTGTTTTTTTTTTTTTTTTTTTTTTATGGGTCTCCCTCCTCCCAACTCAATTGAAGTTTTTTTTAACATGCATTTGCCCTCCGCTGTCACAAACAGAAAAGAAGAGGCAGAGAGGAATTGATGCCGACCGTGAAGGAGAATCAATAAGCTGACGGCTATTCAAAAGTGCTGAATGCACGCCGACGCTGTGCCCTCCATTGTTTTAAATGCAACTGTCTCCAGCGGGGTATTGATGGTTGTTTGGTATTGATGACGTGTCACAGTAGCCAAATACATGTGAGATGGAAAGGGTCTAAACTACCAGGGTGTTGGTGGCATTAGAGCGAGTCCAGAGAAGTGATTTTGTTTAGACTTAGATGAACTTACTGCTGACTTGCATTAAGTCGGCTTGAAATTAGACTGTTAAAACAAATAGGGCTGCACGATTATATCCCAAAAATTATTATCACGATTATTCATAGATTTTTAGGACAAAATATTTTTATTGCAATTTCACATTTTAAATAAACAGAGCACTGCTTTTCACTTCCTTGTCATCTACAGTGGTTATTTGCATAAAAACACACAATTCAAATGATTAGGAAATACATGATTGTATTTTTATTTTAATATTTGCTCTGATTGAAAAAAATCTTGGCATTAGTAGTTCTAATGATGTATTATAAGCTGTTTAGAGCTAGTGTTAGGAAGTTAAACAGGTCATATTTCTCGCTCTAATATTTTTTTATATTGCTGCTATCCTTCAAACAACTGGATTTATTCAAGTTTCTTGCCAAAAACTACATCTAACAAGATTATATTTGAACACATCATGATAAGGTTATAATTTACCATCGCCTAATACTCATTTTTACTGAGTAGAGCTTGAACACACCACAACTGCACTGTGCTGTCGGCAGACGAGCCGGTCACTGTGATTACTCTGAGCAGCACCATGGGAATGAATTACAATATAACAAGTGTCTAATTAAGTTAGTTGTTCCAAATGTTTTTAAGGTTGTTCCTCCACGACTTATTTTGGACTTGCAGTTGTAACAAATTGCAGCTTTAGGTCTTCTTCACTCACTGAAGAACTTCCACACCGACAACATGTTGTGTATGTGTGTGTGACGTTACTGACTGTGCCGCTGCGTGCCGACGTAAAACCATCATGTAGCGGCCGCACAATGTGTGTCTGACCGGCAAAAAACTTGGATATATGAATTAGGGATGGGTCATGATTTTCGATTTTTTGAATAGTCGTTAAATTATAAAAAATCTAATAGCTTATGCGACTATATAATTTTGTTGAAATAAACTCTTAATCCATAGCGTTAGATGGGAAAATGTGCCGACGCTCTCTCTCCCCGCGGTGCAGCTGCTTATGCGGCGATTTTCGAATAATAATCGACTAATTCACAGTGATTTTCGAATAATATTTTTGCTTGGAATGCACATCCCTAATATGAATATGAGACCGCTGAAAACCGTCCAGCTTCGGCCGGCTGCTGATTGACGGTGTATCTCTAGCTGTTAGTTTAGGAAGCGCTTGATTTATGCAGCACAGTTTTCTATGAGCGGAGCACGCATTTTAAACGTCAATATCGCAGTTGATCATGTTCATTTAAAGCTGCAGTATGCGAGATTGGCGCAAATATGATTTAAAAAAAGTCATTTTTAGAAAACGGCCGCTATATCGTTACAGTAGTACATGAAATAGGTAACCTGAAAAAAAATCATGTACCCCTGTGTCCTACTGTGTCCTCCGGTGCTCCTAACGGCATCTGAAGGATTTCACACTGGAGGAAAACAAGGTCCGCTGCCCAGCTGCCGTCTATGAGAGCCGGCTGTCAATCACTCGCGAACTCCGACCAAACGGTCAAACTCGGCAGCGCTGATCAAATATGAATCAATATTCTGTTACTGTAATGCCTATTTCTCGCCTCAAATGTTCTCAGAATCATCTTGTAGTATACTGTTTAGCTGTAAAATGAGAAAGTTTGTGACGCGGCCGCGATTGTAAAATCTGTTGAAGGAAGTCAAGTTCTGGTCACATGACCGGAGCACAGCCGTTAAGAACGCTCTCTCTCTCTCTCTGAAATGACCTGTGACCTCTGACCTCTGTGACCTCTGCCGTCACGGGCTAGATTTTTCTAAGGCCTGAAAACAGGGCCATGATGAGGAGCAGAAGTCTAGTTTTCTCTCAGACCACTTGAATTACAATGTGCTGATAGGTTATTATGGAATTTTTGCCAAACTATGCCAAAAAATGGTTGCCTACTGCCACTTTAATTGTGGGAAAAGTTTCTGTAAACTTCCAGTTTCTGGAAAACTGAACAAAACAAAGGGAGAGAAGTGAAAATAAAGTTGTGTTCCATTTTTCATGGTTTAGGTTGTTTGAAAACTTCATCAGGCTTTGTGATCTCATGAAGCCACTTGAGAAACTGTGTGGTGGGAGCGATGGCGAATGAAAAATTCCTCAAAGATTACCGTCAAAACAACTGCCCTCTTCCCAACCGCCACAAACACTGTTTTTTTTCTGGAGATTTGTATGTAAATTTGAACTCTAATGCAAAGGCCCTCGCTGCCACTTTACTAGACAATCTCTTTTTCCCAGCCTCGCTTCCCTAACAATACCCAACTCCCGGCACCCTCCCATCTGACCCCCTTCACATTTTTTACCCTTTTTTTTTTGTTATTTGGAACTAATTCTTAAAAACAGCTGAAGAGATAAGTGGCACTAAAATTAGAGCCTAATCCGCCAACCCTCAATATGGGGACATGGAGAGAAAGTAGATTTGTCAAGCCTTGATTTAGCAGTATTCTTTCATTATAAAAGTAGCACTCTTCACGCAGCTTAGCAATACGAAATGGCTCAATCAGTCTCATGTGGAACATTTAAAGAGGGAAGGGGGGTAGAGGATGGAGTATCTGTGAACCCAGAAAACTTGGCATCAACGCTGGTGCCATTGTTGTGTTGCCAGCATTGTTATTCCTACCTGTGCTTCCACTCTGAGGGTTCCCTATTGAAAGTGACATTCGCCATCCACTTCTAAAGGCTACAAACACAGGAGTTGTTTCACTGGGGGATTGTAGAAAAACTGGGCCACTGTGTTGGGTGTGTAAAGTGTGTAACACTGGGCTGGGCACTGGAGAGTTGTTTTTTTTTTTTTTTCTGTTTTAAATCCAACCAGCCCAGGCAAAGAGCCAGCTACCGACATTATCAGGTGGATTTTCAAAAGAACAAAAGCTCCTCAGCGATTCTTTACACTGCCAGTGCAAAAAAAAAAAAAAAATCCAGGATAGACACTCAGTGTGCGTGTGTGTGTGTGTGTGTGCATACACTGTCCTTGGTATTTCAACCAAATTCATTTCTTCCACAAGATTATTTCCCCGATAATCTCACACTTTCTTCTATTTACTTATCTCTCCGGTAAGGTCCCAAAAACCGGGCTCTGATATTAGAAGTGCAAAGGTCAAAACCAAAGCCGAGAACACGGAGAGGAAAGCATATCTGTTCTGGCTCGCTGTATCTAATCACATTCACAACATAAATGTATCTCAGAGGCCACAAGGCCAAATAACAGATATTTTTGGAAAGATAAATCTGGAAGGGGGAAAGAATCTCACACTTGACTGCAAACAAGTAAAGTGCATAGTTGTGTTGCCTGGTATCTGCCGGTGGACAAGCAGAGAAAAACCACTGCCTGAGCGAGATAAAGGCTATCCACGGGGTACAGAGGCAGAGAGGAGACAGCGGGAAGGAGGAGGGTGATGGGCCGACAGGGCAGAGGCTCGACCTCTCGGGGTCAATAGGTGATTAGTAACATTTATCATACCTACGCAAGCTGGTAAATGAGAAGCCAGGCAGCTTTCTCTCTGAAGAATTCAGCCACATTTCGATGTCAAAGTCCAAATGAAGGCTGGGCCCACTACTGGCATCCAGATGCCCCGTGTTTATGACAAAGACAAATACTGCAATCCCCTAAGTGGAAAAACATGCCATGCTGGCACACGGCAGCGGCAGTGAAACGTTACATCATGTTGACGATTTAATGAGCGCGGCCTGGATCGGATCAGAAGTTTAAATAGCTGCCGATGCCAATATAAAAGCTTGTATTTCATGCTTCACGAGAGAGGCTAAAAAATAAGTTTCATTCAATAGGAAAACAATGGTTGGAGGATGAGAGGGGAGGGAAGCAGCGCTGATGAAAGCCATGCAAGGTATCGCGAACATCCATGGAGCCGCAGCTCCGCCGCTCTGACATTCACATGGAGGAAATGACAAAGACGCAATTGAGCGCAGGGACCAGATTTGGCACACAAGACGTATCATAAAACAGCCCACCCCCAGGGGGACAGTGGTTGAAGAAGCACGCCAGCAGCTCTGCATTGTTTTGCCGCTCTGGACAAGTGGACCAGAGTTCGAGTGGGGTATCCCGGGCCAGAGTCCAGCCGAGAATGAAAACACGCTGTTGTGCGGAGCGACGATTAGGCCACGCTCACGCAACGGACATTCATCAGAGCGGAGATGTCAATTTCACATGTAAAACCAACATAGCATTCTTGTTAGCCATTTCATAACTCGTGCATGCATTTGGCGTAAAATCTGCAACGACTCAAATAGAAGAGAAATGCACAAACAACAACACAAATTAGAGATGGCATCCTATTTTCCCATCCCACACCTCCAACGCACAGAGAAGAGTTTCACTTTTTTTTCAGCTGCAAATACGAGCTTCCAAGAGCGCTTTCTCCAAATCACTTAAAAGCACTCGAGCGTTCGGACGTTCGTAACTTTCCGAAATGTACAATCTGATAATCAGGCTTCTTTCAGCAGCTTAAGAGGTGCTGTTGCAGCGTCATTCCACACCGGTTAGCAAGCACTAAAATAAAAAGATAAGAGATGTTCTTTAATGCAACAACTGCAGGCAGGAATCCATGAAGAAGATAAGAATAATATAATGGAGTAGAGGCTAAATATAATCCAGGGAAATATCCACAAAAACAACTTAAAGCTGAATTGGAATGAACAATTTAAACCCACAGCCTCACAGCTGCTCCCCCTTCCTACTACAGACCAGCGATGACACATAAAAGCATACAAAGGCTATACAATAACAAACAAAAAGGATATTTAATAATAGATATAATAGGTAAGATAATAGATGTACATCTTACCCTTCCTTTAACATCTTGTTTTCAATTTGTCACTTAGCGAGCAGATGACCTGCAACAACTCTACAGGCTGAGCAAAGAAAACATTAAACAGACATCCCATCATCGCCACTGTAATTCTGTTGTTTGCTAAAGTTGACTGCAGTGTAACTGGTTAACACTTTTACAATAATTTCACACTTCAGGCGAACATCCCTACAGTGATGTTGGGGAACGGGGCTAAATCAAAAGGTACGAGCTCAACATGTGCATAGGTGCAACAATGGGCAGAGCTCCAAACGGTCTGCAAACGGTTTTCTCCTCATTTTTCACATTCCTACTTCCACCACTGTCCGTGTTCACCGCTGAATCACACCAGACACCTCTGTGTTGGGAGCGATGGAGTGTGAGGAGCATGAGACAGAAGGAGGGCGATTAAAACCAGCATCAAGGTCTGACAGATCTTTTCACAGCCAACATTTTTAAATTGTTACAGCAGGAAAAGCCCAGGTGATACTAATAACACTATGGCTCAGTTCAATTTAAAGGGTGCGTCCATTATTTCCTTTTTTTTTTTTTTTAGGTTTTTATATCACACTGTAGTGGTGTATGAATGCTATTTTCCCAAGCCCCTCTAAAAACATTTTCCCACGTTACCTGACATAGGTTACTGCATGATGACGCTGCTACATGTACAGTATATATATATATACATCCTTATAGTCAGATAATTAACTTTACATATAGTAACTTAGATGGCGGTCGGCACGCTCCCTGTTCGGAGAAGCAGATATGGCACGGAAGCAAAGCAATGTACTGCTGTGTGGACAACACGTTAGTTCAGATCCAAAAGTCACATGATAACACAAACAAACTAACCGATCAGTGCAGCAGTAGACCAGCAACTCCGGTGTTCTGCAAGATAAAATGACTGTTTTTGTGAATGGAGTCTGGCCTGGTGGCTTTGAAGACAGCGATATAACAGCTTCAGTTCCCCATCGGAAAGGGCTATCTGATGGCGAGGTAAAGGCGTGAAAATATTCTAAATATAGCACTTAAACACACACATACACTTAAACTGATATTAATAAAGCAGTTTTTCTGCTGCTTGTAGCAGTTTTTCTGCTGCTCCCGTCCATCACACAGCACTTTCCGACGGGAAACTGAAGCCGTTATATCGCGCTCTTCAAAGCCACCAGACTACATTCACAAAAGCAGTAATTTTACCTCACAGAACGTGGGAGTAAACATTCAACTCCACTTAAAAAAATATGACCTAACCCTGTCAGTTATTTCCAAACCTAGCACAGCTAACTTTGACTCAGCTAACGCTAGTGCTAGCGTTCACATTATTCATAACCTTATTGATTAGCTTACTTTGGCAACCTACGTCACTGCTCTTTGTGACGTAGGCTGAGTGAGCGTTTCCAGAGCGCAGATAGACCCGCCCTTTAAGTGTTCCAGTAAGCCATACCAGGCCCTAGAACTGGCAAAACTAAATAGGATGCAGCCATTTGAATGTTATTAATTACACCTGTGCTTTTCCTGTTATGAATATGTCAAAAACGCGCTGTGAAAAAGTTCAGCCATAACAGATATGCAATGATAGACTGACTCTTTTTACACCTCTACTCCACATTCATAGCTTGTGTTAAACAAGCACAATATCTCATTTTCTGCAACACTCTCGTGAAGGCCATACAGGAATTAACTTGTACACATTATGCCTTCCACAGAAAAAAAAAAAACGCTCTTCAGCATCTCTGTTTATGAAGTCAAACAATGCGGTCTTTGAGTCGAGGCCACATCACTCTAAGCTCTTAGCAATGTGTCACAAGGAAGCAGCATAAAGTAAAGCACTCAAGATAACCTTGGGTTCTTTCATAATTCCATAACACTCTTGACTGCGTGGATCTGTTTTTGCATTAACAACCACATCTTACTGTGCTTCAGTTTCCTCCCACTATGTTTGGTTTTACATAACATCCACCAAGAAACTAATAACAGCAAATACAATCATTAGTATTAATATGCATAGCAAGAAGAAAATCAGTAACGCGTTAATGGGGTTCACAGTTATCGATGTAGTTGTATTGATGTAGTTTTCCAACATGATGGCCAGATGTAGCCTCATCCATTTTGAGTTTGATTTTTTTTGTTGCAGCAATAAAAACACATAGCTTGTGGCTGTATAGTAAGCTTTAAACTAGGTGTGTCCCAGTCTGATCTGCAGGATGGGGATTGAGGCCATCAAAGCATTTTTAATGGATTATATAAAGCTCAATCTCTTTTTCCGATCCTTTGTTTGTCATAATCCATTGCGTTCCTTTTAAAACACTGGAACCTGTTCCTTAACGCCCCGCATTGTGTTGCAAGTAAGTGAACTGCAAGGTAGTGTGAAGCAATTAACAGTAGCCAGTAGTTCCAATTAATGTTTCCCAAACAGACAGCCGGCGTAAGCAAGCAAAGCTAGTTTGGTTTTAAATAAGAGGTGGTTTTGACTCTATTTCAGTGCCAGTTTGCAGGTGGAAAAACACCACATCTTATTATGCAACCCTGTCCCCCAAAAAATTAGATTCCCATACAACTAAACTGCATGCTCAATTACATTTAGAGGGAAACTTGTTTTCTCCCAGATTACGGTCACAGTTCTAAACAGTTTGAGACACGTGGTTAGCGTTGTAAATTAAAAACAAAAAACAAAAACGCAACAAAACTTGGTTAGGTTTAGTAACAAAACAACATGGTTTGTCTTAAAAGGACTACGTTTCACACGGGACAAGAACAGCGGTCTCCTGGGGGAAAGCTCTGTGTTTGTTGGACCCATCCACATCGCTACCCGCTCGCCAGTAGTGGACTCTCTCGCTTGTTATACTCGTTGTTATTCCACGTAACTTACACTAACGTTATTATTCCACGTAGCTTTCATTAACGCTCGCTCAATCTACTACGTCACCTGCTCTGCGCCTCGCTCGTTGTGCTACATCACTTGCAGTAGCGGTCCGCGGACTTACAAGTAAGGGATAATGCACAGCGAGCCGGTCATTGTTGTGAAATAAACACAGACAGGGCGATGCAGCACCCCGACGCCCTGAATAACCCGCTAGTTGTACATTATCCCGCTTATTACACGGCTACTTACTTAAGAAATCAATAATTTGACTCGAAAACCTGGTCCGCCAGAGTCCGACATCAGAGCTGCGCTCATAGCAACGGTCTGTTATACATAGCAACGGTCTGCTATATAGAAATAACAGACCGTAGAACGCCGTGCTTGACCAATCAGAACGAGTATTCAACAAAGCCGTGTAATAAACGTGTTTGTGATACATCGAAGGCAAATGTAATCCACGACGAAATACATATCGTGGGGATTTTTAGGGAGACAGGGCTTTATTATGTAGGAAAATGCATCCTTTAGTACAACTGTGGACAACAAAAAGGCCAAATTGTGAATTGGCAGTGGGCACCAAGTTGAGTGGGCAGTGACTAAGAAAACCAGGAATGGCTGATGTGTACAAATGAGAGGTTCTGCAGAAATCACCCTGGAACACGAATCAGAGCGAAGCAGCGAAGCCTCCTGGAACACAGTCAACACATTTCACACACGCCAGGGCCTGGAAACAACACGCTGGGGGCTCCCACCTTCATTTAGATGAAAATGGACCTCCTCGAGAGGAAATAAAGCCATTTTTAACGCCCCCCCTCTCACTACGAGTCGGCCTCCCGTAATGTGCCCAGTCAATGGACTGTGGGTTTATTCAACTGCAGGCAGCCCACAGCACAGCCATAAATAATGTAGGGCAGCTCACATGAAACCCTAATCACCATTGTGCTGTCACCCAACAGAGAAGATTGCTTGTTTAATTTACTGCGCCGCATCTGTCTCAGTTCTGCCCAATTTAGCTTCACAATTTCAATGGGCAAGTACTCCAGGTATTTATCAATATGCTTTTCATCCAAAGCCATGAATCAATAAGGAGGCAATGTTCATGTATCTAAGTCTGTGGGAGTGTGTGTGTGCACATGTTTTGGGTGATGGTGTGTACGTGTGCCATGAAGAACAAACAAAAAAAGCTGCAGCTTGTGGAACAACAAAACGCCATCAACCCTCAATAACCAGAGACTCATTATTGGCCATATACAACGCACTTCATTACATTACTATTCCATTAGCATGCAGACATTTGCATATTCCAGTCACCTCTTTACGGAGGCTGTTGATCATAAATGGCAGCCATATGCTGCCTGGTGCGCCATATTACAGAATTATTACTGCGACACAAAAAGCCAAGAAAAATGGAAATCATGTTGACACAAAATGAAGCACAAAACCAATCAAAGGATCCGCCGTTATTGATAGCGTGTCACCGTCTCACGGACTGAATGAGTATCATTTACACGAGCTGCGCTTTCTCGCTGACAGACATCTGCAGGCCTGGTTTGCTGGGTGCATTTCTGAGATGCTTTCCTCACGAATACATACTGTACATGCATTGTATTCATGCATAAAATACCAAAACAACAACAATGTATTTAGCTTTTATAGGAAGATTAATTACTGCTTTATAAACCCTCACAAAAGGTTAATATAATTAGCTCCTAATCGTCTTTTGCTGCATTGTTTTTTGGGGGTAATTTTAGCTCCACGTTCCAGCTGCAAACACTGGAATCCTGTCATCTAACAGGCGTTGTACCACAACATCTCAGTGTGACAGATATTTGGTGCTTCTACACTGTGATGACAGCCCACAGTGGAGACAGAATAAGTAGCAGAGGCTCACTAGCTACACAGACTTTGCGGGCACGAGCCGAGGCAGCAGAGCAGCACGATAACGATGCTATGAGCCGAGCCACTTACGACCAGCTAGCTGTTTCGAGCTAGCTGCAGCAGCAGCAGCGAGAGTGGTATCATCTTTGTTCAGGACCATTATCTCTCCACCGTGGCGTTCACTTCACACTGATAAATGTGGCCGAGCAACTCGAGCTAATGTGCAAGCAGCTGCAGCCGCGGCAGCTGGGTAATACGCTGTCAACTGCCACATACGCCCACACAGGAGGCACAATAGAGGGGATTTGTTCCACTGAAATCAGTGTTAAGATGCTTTGGTTTGTGGTGGCGCTTTGAAAACTGGACATGGCCGCTGCACAGGAGACTCACGTGTCATGTTCCCTGTAGCAGACTGGGAATGACACAGGATTTGTTTGTTTAAGTCATGTTTTATAGCAAAAAATACCAACCATTCTAGGTTGGTATGTGAATATTTTTAGCTTTTCACTGTTTTTATCATTATAAACTGAATATCTTTGGGTTTTGGACTGTTGGTCGCACAAAAATAGCCATTCGAAGACATCACCTCAGACTGGAAAAATAATCAGCATATTAAACCGATAATGAAAATAATCGTTAGTTGCACACATAGACTGTATATAAGAAGTGACATCCCCCATTGGTTTGTGGACTGCTGTTTTGAAACCTCGAGTTCGGTATTTTTGCCATCGCCATCTTGTTTTTTTGCAACCAGAAGTGACACAAGAAGGTGGAGCTAAGTACAACCGAACGCTGAATAAGACATTTTTAGGCGACCAAAAAGGTTATAATCAACTTTCATGAACTGAAAACACACTGTGAAAGGGTTTAAGTTGCAAAACGAAACGAAAACCACGCCCTGAAGCATAACCTGCTTAATGGTCTATTTGACTCTAAATGGGACCATTATTTACTAAATGAACATCATGCTGTATTGAAGAAGACTTGAAACTAGCGATCGAGACCATAAACTCATGTTTACAATGTTGACTGAGGTAATAAATCAAGTGAGAAGTAGGCTCATTTTCTCATAGACTTCTTTTTGCAACCAGAGGAGTCGCCCCCCTGCTGGCTATTAGAAAGAATGCAAGTTTAAGGCACTTCTGCATTGGCTTCACTTTTCAGACCCGGAGGTAGCCCACTGGTCTAGGGCTTTTATTGTGAAATGTCAGAACGGAGGGAGTTGATCTGATCTGCGCTACCTTTGTCAAGGTTAAAAGGAGTAATAAAGTTACAACGGAGCCTCCATGTCGTTGTTGTTTCATAAATATAGGCGCAATTCAACCCGTTCCGCACAACGTGATTGGTTGATGCCTTTATTAGTGGTGCGAAAGCTCAGACCTATGTCGCATTTTTACCGTGCAATATCCACGTTCTGTGTGAATGTATTCATGACAAGAACAACGGCCTTAAGACTAAAATTACACCAAGTATATGTGAAAATAAAAGGACAACCAACCAAAAATCACTACAATGTCATAACTGACTACAGGCACACACTTGGCACAGAGCAGTACTGGTATTATCAAGGAGTGCTTAAGGACAGATTGGCTGGTCAGACATCTGTGTAAGTGACACCAGCTATCTGGCTAGCTGTCTGACTCATGGCAGCAGAGGGTTAACTTGGCAGCTCAGCTGTACAGTGCAGCTCTAAAAGGAATATTAACAGCATGTCCCTCAGCGCAGACTGAGAGAGAGAGAGAGAGCAACAGGAAAAAAGGAGGACGGAGAGAGAAGGAGAGATGGAGAAAAAGGCAAAGGAGCAGAGGGGTGGGTGTGCGAATCCAATTTCCAGTGACAGTGCGCTCAGGATCACTGTTTCAGTGAAAGAACATATCATCTGTCAAAGTTAATGGCAGTGTCCTGGGGAAAATGAAGGAAAATAGAATGGAGACCATTCATTAAGGAGGTGAGGGGATGGGGGGGGGTCCAATCCACCGGTCTGCTCCACCGTCTCCCCGGGAAAATAAATATACACACAAGCCATTATTTGTGCATTTACGAGGTGGCGGCGCAGTCGCGATCAAGGGCTGGTTCTCATACTATGGAGATAATATTAGCGCGGATGCCTGAAGAGGAATCTGCGGGCTCGAGCGCAGAGCCATCACTGGGAATGAAGAGGTCGGCCTGGCTGCCCGGTAGGACGGCTGGCAGGCTAGCTAACAGGCCCGGCCAGGCTGTCTCTCACTCAGAGCTGTGGATGTACTCAGTGGAAGCAATTGATACCATTGTTTTATGGAGAGGAGGGTGGAGGGGGATTAAGGAGCAACAATAGGGCCCTTTCACTGGAAATGTCAGCCGTCACGCCGGGGGGACTGTCCGACTGGGCAGAGACACTTTTGTAAAAAGCCAAGGTACAAAATGAGTGTGGAAAATAGTATGAAACCCTGTGACGAGCGCAATGAAACGGTGTGACAAGGGGCCAGAGCGCTCCCGTGCCAAATGGTAGAAATGCAATCTCAAAACATGGGGACAACAGGCTCGGGGAAACTTTACAACACCACATCATGTGAGATCATGTCAAACAGAAACACAAGGCTTTCACTTTATCGGTGTTGTGTGCGAGTCTTGAGGAAAACTCACTTGCAGATAAATGTGTCGATGATTTCAAGGTCTAGCGCCGAAACACGCGGCAGCTTGAAACACATTCCGAATCAATAACCAGGATAATAGGTTATATGGGTCTTTAGCTCAGCCTCATTAGGAAAAAAGGAGACAAACGTGGCCTGATTCTCCAGGCAAATTAACATAGTGAGGAACCTAAAATATCACAAACTGCGATCCATTCTGGGACATTTTATCATGAGACTACACAACGGAGAGATACAAAGCTCGCTCTCGGAGTGCTTTGATAACCCCACTGGCCTTGGACCTCTTTGAAAATCTCACTCCGAAGGGTTGAGGTGAATATAAAGAGCGAGTTGAAGTGAGGTACCCTGCCGCTTTAAGGCCGGGATGAAACCGAGTTATTCTACCACTCTGACCTAATTGCTATCTCGCTCTCCCGACATGAACACTGGGAGCTGTGCACTCTGACACGTAAAGATTATTTAATACCATCAAAGCCATAAAAAGAGGAATAAAAGGAGGCAGTGCGAAGGAGGGAGGGTAGTTATATTAACCCTTGCGAGGCTGGCAGGGCCGGGCAGTTCAGGGAGCTGCGTGGAAAGCAGCGGAAAAAGAATCAGTATGCAAAAGCAAGCCTGACTGACTGCCGACGGACGTGAGTGGAGCTCCCACATCCCAACATCACAGCGGCTCCAGAACTCCCCCCTCCAAAAAAAATAAAAAATCCCACTCGGCTTCTTCGGCTACACTCCTGGTATCGGCTCCCACCCTTCTTCTCTCCTACTTTTCCCACACTCGCCCCAGTCCCTGAGGCAATGACTACGTCATTGGGCACCACTGCCAAACCAGTGTAATATCCCAATTTATTTCTACTTATTCTGACTGAGTCGGGGCCTGTTTCATTTGGGTCAAGGCTGGTTTCATTAGCGTAAAGCTACACTGCTTGGTTCCACTGGACTCCATTTGTAGACGTTTCTATTTTAGGCCAAAGATTGCTGACGAACTGAGCTATTCGTAATGGCAACATCAGTAAATTGGCAAACTAATGTACACATTAGGGGTGGGAAAAAAAAAATCCTTTCACCTATGTACCGTGATTTTTTTTTACGATTTTGAAATGCCACAATTGATATATTTGCTTCAATTGAGTCTATGCAGAGGTTAGAAGGCAGTTACCGCTTTTATTGTTGTAGTCACAATAACGTGACTTCATATCCGTTCCGTATCCGTCGCCAAAACAAATTGCAGTGAGCCGAAATGACTCCCAGAACACGACGGAGGGTCAGCATGGATACGACCTGCACCCTCACATTTTAAATCCAAAGTGGTAAACACTACGCATACAGTAAAGTATGGAAACACTTTGGGTTTCACACATTGCAGGAAAAGCAGAGCTAGACATGATGGCTAAAGCTGCATGCTAACTCTTTCATGGACAGGAAACGTTATCGTATTGCGGTAACGTGTGGTCAAGCCATCCGTCACTAACATCTCAGTGGTCAAATCGGCCAACGCTACAACTGTAGAGCACCCATATACTGACATTTATGTTAAATAAAGTCAAACGGCCCCGATGGAGCTGACCATGGATGTATAAAGAGAACGGAGCTGACGGGTAGAGCTAGCGATGGTGTTGGCAAAGTTAGCGGAAGTATACACGTGGACTACGTTTGGTCAAAATTCAAAATAAGGTGTTAACAAAGGGAACTGTATATACAAAATACATACTGTATATGGAAATATGATTGATTATATTCACCAGAAGTATAAAACATTACACGTCCCTTATAAATTAAATAGAAAATACCACTAAATTGTGAGGGAAATGTCTTTATTCTTTGATTTTTGTGTTGCTGGAAAAAAATTAATAAATAATGACTAATATATTTGACTTCAGGACATCTCTGACTACATACATGCTGAAAATCAAACATTTTTACTGCATCAATTTAGAGTCTCTAGAAATGTATGACTTTTTCCCATGGTCTATTGTTAAAAAAGTTAACAGAAATTGCAATAAATCGTAACATCGAATCGCAATACTTAAAAATCGCAATAGATATCGAGTCGGCACCCAAGTACCGTGCTAGTATCGAATAGGGAGATAGGTGTATCGTCCCATCCCTACTACACATCAAAAAAAGTCTAAAAAGATAGCCCACTGGTTTTTCCTACTTACAGTGAGTGAAACTCTAATTCTGCAGTGTGTTTTCTTTCACTTCACCTACTCTAGAAAGCCACTAGCAGTGAAAATCTGACAGTGTGTGGGTGGGACCGGGTAGAGGTGTTTACCGTTAGGCAAGCGCTGGGCGACATCTCCAGGGTGCCCTGCCATTGTGGGGAGCGTGTCTCATCTGTCAGTGCCTGATGAGTTTGTGCTGCGCAGCCTCATGAGTCAGCCCGGCTCGCCAACAACAGGGGAGCAGGCTGCTGCTGTGGCGAGGCTGTGTGTAGACCACGACAGACCAAAGCAAACCAAACCACCTGACACACACTGAGGGCTTTTTCAGAGAGAGCTAGGTCCGATGCCAAATGTAGCTAAGAAAATATTTCCCTCTTTGCTTCTTATGTGCAAAGCTTGCTAGAACTGCATGTTCTACTACTCTCCCTACTATTGGTTGTTTGCGTGTTATTCGGGAAGGATGCTATCTTGTGACTGAGATCAAACGATTTGCATGAATAAACAATGTGGTGACCTACTGAGCTGTGTGGATGACACCAACACCTGATAGTAATACAGGGAAGGAAAAACACACTGTGCCCGCTCTTTTGCTTGCCATGCAATATGAAAATAGGTCACTCAAAACTTCTAAATTCAACATGCAAAGTCAATGCTAGTTTTATACCATTGCTCCAGAGAAAAGAAAAAGAAAAGATCAGAATCAGCTGGTAGATTGAATGTGAACAATCCAACCGACCTTGAGTAACTCATCACCTTTTATCAAGTAAAGTCATTTGTTCCACGGAAAAAAAAACATCATCAAGCGTGATGAATAAAACTGACAGAGCTCGGAGCCACTGACTCACTACTACTGTGTTTTTAAAGAACAAAGAGGGAAAACAAAATCCTTTCCAGTGTCATTCACACTTGACTTTACACTCTGTAAAGCAGAGGAAGGAAAGGGACATTGCGAGGGAGTGGGGGCAAAGCGAGTGTGCCACCGCCACCACGATGATGACACATTTAGTGCCATGTGAAGCCGAGGCGTGCGAGGCCTTTAACTGGCACCGTTCACACGAGGAGAGAACCAACTTCCTGCTGACGCTTGTCGAAGAGGGTTGACAGTATCACTGAAAAACATACCGCCTTGTGCTGCGTAACAGAACAACACTGCATTTTAACAAACAAGTACAACACTGGGCAGTTTAAAAATTCTTAAGAAACGTACGCTTTACTTCTGGGTTCCTCAGTTTTGCATATATTGTTGCAAGAAACAATGCTAAATCATCGACACTGCTGTCAACAATGATTTGAGGATATAACTTCTCCAAAACTTTCTCACTATGTTAGATCTTAAAGGGATAGTTCAGATTTTTTGAAGTGAGGTTCAAGGCAGGCTGTGGTATCCATAGTCCATAGTCTATTACCTACAGTAGACGGTGGTCGGCACGCCCCCAGTTTGGAGAAACAGGCAGGAGTACCGGCACAGAAGCTAAGCAATGTACTGCTGTGGACGGAGCAGCAATATCAGTTCAAGTGTACACTATATTTAACAATATTTTCACCGCTTTACCTTGCCGTCAGACAGTCCTTTCCAGCGGGGAACTGAAGCCATTATATCCATCTATGCCTCCTTCAAAGCTACCAGACTCCATTGACAAAAACATTAACTTTACCTCGCAGAACACAGAATTTGCTGGCTTTGAAGAGAGCTTATATAGCAGCTTCAGTTCCCCGTCAGAAACGTCTGTCTGACGGAAAAGTAGAGTGGTGAAAATATTCTAAATATAGCGTACACTTAAACTGATATTGATTATTTTAGGTGGCTAAAATATGTTGTGCTGCAGGCCACGTCCACAGCAGTACTTTACCTTGCTTACATGCCGGTAACTCCTGTCTGCTTCTCCAAACAGGGGGCGTGCCCATCATCATCTACTGTAGGTAATACACTGATAAGTACTATGGATAAGTACCTCATACAACCCCACTTCAAATCACCCGAACTATCTCTTTAATATGAGATTTACTCATGAATGCCAACGTCATACCTTTCAGATAACCTCATTTCTACCATTGAGACAGGAACTATATTTTTAGAACTCAATGATGGGCATCACATGGTATCACAAGATGGCTAGACAGCATATTAAAACAGTTATAATAAACGTCTTATGGTTATTATCAAAATTATTATCACATGTGACAGTTTAGAGGGCAGGTAAACAAGCTTGCGGTTAGCCCAAGCCTTCCCAATTACTGCGGTGGCACAACATTTAACTGTGAATCACACCAAGAGAGGAGGTGACAGGGTGGGAAAACCCTCAGAACCAAATTTCCCACCGCGTATCTTGGCCTCTAATGCATCTTGCTCTGAATGTCACAGGTTGTCACAGTAAAGGGCATCTTCCTCTTCCAGCCCCACCCCACCAAAAAAATCTGCACTGACATGTCTGCAGCCAGTATTACAGCGTCATAAATCTGTAGCATCATAAAAAATCATTCAACAAATCACGGCTGTGCCAAATGCATAAAGTGCAAAGACTTAAAAGATTACTCAAATAAAAGGAAACATGTAGGAAGTACTTGTTAGAGTCATAAATGGAGGGTAATGCGCACTGTAATCTGTGGTTTCACAAGACAACATTTTACAAGATCGCACTGATGACTCTCTGATGCTGCAGGGTATGTAACTCAAATATTATAGCACAGTCCTCCTGACATTTAATTTGCTGAGATCCAGACACCCCAAATTGCCACATTATCTTGACAGGGGTTAATCAGGGGTGTTAACAAATTATGGGAGATATCCGTCAGTTTGCAGCGGCACTTGAAGGCACCACTTTCACAGGAATGCATGTGTGTTTGGGTCATCAAGTTTGCAGCTCCAGCATTAGAGCACATCAGAGGAATGCAGGCTGTGGTTTGCCCCTCTGTGAGCTATGCCTGTTCATCCGTTTACAGCACACCGAGGAAAGGAAGTGGGCTCCCTGATATGATCGGCATCAACACCGAAGTATACTATGCACTCGGGCAAAGTTCACTTCGAGCCTAAAGTAGCCCACAGCGAAGCAATATTGATTAAAAATGAGCGAAAGCACGACGTCAAAAAGCACATATTTCTCCACATTCCGTTGTCCCGACGTTGCAAAAACAAAACAAGTGGGTGCACACGGAGCATTGCATGGTTTTAACTCCGCATTTTGGCACTTTTTTTTTAAATGCCAAGCATAGTTAGCTCTGTTAATTGACTCGAGCAAAACTGTCAGCGCAGAAATGTGTCCTGTCTCGACAAGCTAACTGTTACACTGAGGAGCGTTAGCTTCGCATGCTAGCCGCCCTAACAACAGACGTCGTGTCCACTGAATATAACGCCGCTCGGACAAACACAATTAGCTTTTAGCAACAATTAGTGTCTCTCCTTTCTGTCGCCGTTACTTAGCAACTTGAACGGAGTTTCGTACTCCAGTTATTGTCCGTTTCTGACAATGAAACGGCGTTAAAAAACCTGTCGTGCACATTTATCACCACGCGTGACGCATTCAAAACCCTCCAGGTGGAAGTGCTAACGGTTAAATACGGTACCCCAAAACCCTTCCTATTATAGAGGCTGAGACATGGACGCATGCTGTCAAATGTTGACAAGCTGTCAATGGCAAGTGGATGGTAATACCTGGGACCTGTTGACTCCTCCTCCCGGTCCCCCTCGGGCTGCTCGGTGGAAGTTGAACCAGCCGCGCAGCTGTATTTCTCCGCCGCGGTACTCTTTTCAAACTTTTCTGCCGACTCTCGAATCTGCAAACGGTGGCTCTCACGGGTTTCCAAAGTGACGTTAACCCCCCCCACCACCGGTGAGCCCGTAAGGTACGTTAAGAGACGGAGAGCCGCTTTCAGAGAGCGGACAAGTTTGGCACGGCTTTCGCGGAGGCAACCATTGCAGTCACGTTCTGTGGCTGTGAAACCAAACACCAGCTCCCTCTGGCCCCGCCCCGCTGCATTCTGGGGGCCAGTCCCTCAAAAAAAAAAGTGGATGTCCTGCTCCCTCCAGATGTGCTCAGGACTCTGCTCAAATGATGTAAAGTACAGTTTAGTTGCATTTTTTTTTTAAAGTAATGCAACTGTATTTCCTTTTTTTTCCCCCTTATAGCTCATTTATGCTTCATGAAGGAAAGTTCACATTACCAAAAGCAAGGAACTAATGCAATCAAATGAGCGGTCATGTGCAGAGATATGAATGAATGGAATTTGCTACCTAGACATATCGCACAAGAAAACAGTAAAATTCAATTCAACATTTTAGTAAAACAGCATCAGACAGTGAAAAAATTTAGTTTGGCTGAGTTTTGAACAAATTGTGTGTATATAATATACTGTGAGCTGGATTACTCCCTACTGGCAGGCCTCCCTGCATGCACATTCAAACCTCTGCGGATGATCCAGAACGCAGCATCTTCACCCAACCCAAAACAGCACATGTCACTCCGCTGTTCATATCCTTCCACTGGCTCCCAGTTGCTGCTGGCATCAAATTCAAAACTCTGTTGCTCGCTTACAAAACAGCAACAAAAACAGCTCCCGCCTACCCAAACTCCCTTATCCAGGTCTACACTTCCTCCCGCCCACTACGCTTGGCCAATAATAATAATAATAATAATTTTATTTGTAGAGCACTTTTCAAGCCCAAAGCACAGGAAATTCACATCATAGACAGCAGAATACAATGAAACATAAATAATGAAATAAAAACCATAGAAATAGGTAAATAAGGAAACAAGCATATACATATTCATACAATTACATATGCACATACATACACATCAGCACACAAGCATACAAAAGACTCAAATTCAAATTCAGCTGATTGGAAAAGCCATTTTATAAAAGTGAGTTTTAAGACTGGATTTAAAAGTTGTGATAGAGGCAGCTGATCTGATGCTCAGTGGAAGACTGTTCCAGAGTCGGGGGGGCCAGTACTGCAAAGGCTCGATCACCCTTTGTTTTTAACCTGGTCTTTGGAACAGTTAAAAGACCCAGACTGGCAGACCTGAACTTTATATGTGATTAAAAGCACTTTAAAATCAATTCTAAAAGAGACTGGGAGCCAATGTAGTGAAGCCAAAATTGGTGTAATGTGAGCGAATCGCTTAGTTTTTGTCAGCAGTCTAGCTGCAGAGCTCTGAACTATTGGGAGCTGCTCTGTTGCTCGATTGTATGAGCAAGTATACAAGGTATTACAGTAATCGAGACAGGATGACATAAGAGCATGTATGATTTTCTCCGTGTTGCTGAAAGAGAGGACTGATCGAATTTTAGAGATATTTCTCAGTTGATAAAAGCACGACTGGACTACTTTCTTTACATGTTGCTCTAGACTCAAGTTGCTATCTAGGATAAAACCCAGATTTCTTGTAGCTGACTTTATGTTGGGATGAAAACCGCCTGGTATACTCCCATCACAATAGGGCCCTAAGTCGCTAGCTAGACTCTTCTCCTCTGTAGTCCCCCGGTGGTGGAATGAGTTACCGAACTCCATTGGATCCGCAGAGTCCCTTTCCACCTTCAAGAAAAAGCTAAAGACCAAGCTCATTCGTGAACACCTCCACACCTAATGACATTGATGCTATTGAGGATATTGATAACGATGATATTGATGATATTGAGGATATTGAGGATGTTGCTGATGTTGATTAGGATATTCATGATGATGATGACATTGATGGCGTTGATGATAATGGTAATGATGAAGATGACAAAAAAAAAAAATCTGCTTCTATACACCCTGTGCATTTCCTCTGTCGGCACCTGTGTCCGATCAGACTTGAAGCTGTTGTTGGCACTTACTCACGTTGTCTTCCTATCTAGAACCTTGCTTGTGTTGTACGAACTCTCAGATGTACATTGCTTTGGACAAAAGCGTCTGCTAAATGAAATTGTAGAATTGTAGAATCATGTAGACGAATGTGGAGGGGCTGTCTGAGTCAGTGAACCAGAAATTCTGGGGTGAAAAGGACTATTTTTCATGTAGGCTACTTACTTCTTGTAGGATGTATGATATGATTTGCAAAAACCGCAGGACAATGGCGTGTAACGGACTATTTTCAATTTTTTCTGATTGTCAGGAGTTTGTCTTGTCTGTGTTTCAGTCTTGTGCTGTTTTATTCTGTAATGTTATGTTATATTTTTCCGTGTGTGTGTTTTTGTCTCGTCCTGTTTATTCTTACACTGTCACAATGTAAGTGTGTGTGTGTGTGTGTGGACCCCAGGAAGAATAGCTGCTGCAATGCTGTAGCTAATGGGGATCTTAATAAACTATCCAAACTAAACTCTAAAATGCGCAAAACTCTCTTTTCTATTCTCAGTCTGGCAGCCAAAAGACTGTTTTTCTGGAGTTGCCAAAGAGCTAACTTTATACCCAACCTTTATTGTGCGGTTGAAGTCAATGGGGTCTCCAGCAGTGAATGTGTGATTATGTAACTTTTGATATTTTAAAAGCAATTCAACCAGCTTGCAACAGAGAGCGTAGCAAGCCAAAGATACTAAAATAACAATTTTACACAAGCCTCAAAAACATGAGGAATTTTGGCACATAAATCATAGAAGTATTTTACTTTTGTGAGGAAAATTGCATTCTGAATATACAGTAATGCATTCATTATACAACCACTGAGACATAAGAACTTATATGCTGCACATTTCAGACCGTTGTAATAATAATGCTTCACCCACAAACTACATCTTTCATCAATCATATATGATGTAGTTCTTCTTATGGCACTTTTCCCTATTTTGTCAAGCTTAAAAACCTGCAGTAGGCAGAATTTTTTTGGCATCATTGGCTTTAAAAAATCTAGCCCGTGACGGGAGTCTTTGGCCAATCACAGGTCATTTCAGAGAGAGAGCTATTGGCTGTTCATTCAGTGTGCTCCGGCTGGTGGGCGGTGCTTGGTATTTCCTCAACTGATCTCATCATGGCTGCCGGGTCACAAACTTTCTCATTATACAGCTAAACAGTACACTACAAGATTTTTCTGAAAGCATTTGAGGTGAGAAATAGGCATTACAGTTACAGAATATTGATTCATATTTGATCAGCGCTGCCTAGTTTGACCGTTTGATCGGAGTTTGCGAGTGATTGACAGCTGCTCAGAGACGGCAAGGCTCCAGCTCGGCTCTGATTGGTTGTTTTCCTCCGGTCTGTTAAATCTTGCAGATGCCATTAGGAGCACCGGAGGACACAGAGGCACATGATTTTTTTTCAGATTACCTGTCTCATGCACTACTGTCAAGATATAGTGACCGTTTTATAAAAATAACTTTTTTTAATCATATTTGCTCCATTTCTACCCACTGCAGCTTTAACTGAGATGAATAAGAACTTGTATGCTGCACATTTCAGACTGTCATAATAATAATGCTTCACCCCCCAAACTACATCTTTCATCAATCATGCATGATGTAGTTTTTCTTAAAGCACTTTTCCCTATTTTGCCAAACCCTTAAAAGCTAAAATCAACTTATAAAATGTCAACTCTATACCGGACAGGACACCAGAGAAACTGGAGAATTGTCTGATTTTATTCAAATATGCATCATTTGTATGAAACTTTAAACAATCTGGCCTTTGCTCCATTGCGTGACTGTGCCTCCCTGTCCTGCTGAGAACACCATTAGAGGCTCTAAAATATCCTCCATCACAGATTGTACTGTACCCTTTTGTCACACTGCATTTGGGCAGTCAGCTCCTTCTCTTAAACCCAGCACTCAGAGGAGCTCTCTGCCAGATCACATAAAGAGCCACCATTCTTTTTTTATATGTAAAGACAAATTATACATCACTAACCTAACTGAGTGCTCACTGACTCTACATTTTACTTCTATACTAAACACTTTGTCTGATTTTTAAATGTTTCTATAATTTACATTTAATAGATGTGCAGTATATGTGATGTTGTGAATGTCTTTATGTCATTATTCTTTTTTATGACGGATGCCTGTGTGCATGTTTTTAATTGTGCCTGCATGTGAAAATGTGTCCTGAGCTTGGCTTGTTTTAACAGCTGATACAATTTATGTGATGCTGTACATGACTCGTTAAAAAAATGAAATAAAATGAACCAAGAAAGCTCACAAATCAAATTGTTTTTATAATATGTAAGCAATTGTTTAAGACAAAACTGGTGTGCGTGTGTGCATGCATATACATATACATATGGATCAAATTAATTGGTAGCAATTTTGTTAAGTAATCATTTACAGCTCCAAAAACATGAAAAATTCTCACTTTTATTTATATTGTCAATAAAAAACCCTTTAGATCTTTCAGCACTGATAAGACAAATGGTCATTGGTTGATTTTTTTAGATGTCAACTGAAGCTCCAGTAATGTGTGAAAATTGGTATTTGACTTTATTTACACAGTTTATATGCAAATAATTGGTTAATTTGGTTATTATTATCATTATAATAAAAAATAATTTAATCTAATTAAAATAACTGATATTTGCAACATTAAAGACAGGGTTGGTAATCTTTAGAAACTAGAAAGAGTACACTAGATTTTTAAAAAATTATCCAACTGAAAAATCCAGCCCAGGGTTGCCAACTCTTTTCCAATTAAAGTAATGTTAGCTAGCAGCACTAGCTCCAAAAGTCCCTAAAATCTAGCAAGAAAGTCGCCAATTCGGCAACGCTGACAGTCCGTCCCTTCAGGCCTCCCTCCAAAGCCACTCCCCCAAAATTATCATTATGAACGTAAACAACAAACATGGCTGCTGTTAGTACTCACAGCTGTCAAGCTAGCAGCTTGTGGAAGACTCCGGTGACGTGCAATGAGTGCACGGGCAGAGTCCACGCAGGCAGGTAGGCAGGTAGGCAGGCAGGCAGGTAGGTAGGTAGGTAGGTAGGTAGAAGAAACAAATCACCAGCACTCGCAGATAAAAAAGTATTTTTGGTTTATTCTAGGCAATCAAACGAACGCGTTTCAGCTATAAGCCGTCATCAGTGTGATCTCTCAAGACGTAATGCCAGTTTAAATATATCAGGTGAGACACAGACACCAATCAGGAAAAGGCACTGAATCATTACATTATGAGAATCATCTGTGGCTGCACCGCCAGGACGGACACATCCTCTCACGACAACAGAGGCGTGGCCAAAACAGTCAGAGACAACTAACAATAAAATGAAAGAAATATATATATATATATTTAGAAAAGCCCACATGGCAAAAGACACTCCATAAAAATAAAATAGTGACACACTCATCAATAACACATAATTGATATACATTTTCTATATCCTCTATTGAGGAAAGACATAAATGAATCTATGCTTACTAACTGTACAATATAACCTCATGAATGCTCAGTGGCTCATGGGCTGAAAATAACTAACACTCACAAAGAGCACAGAAAAAAATCCCAAAATAGAGGGAATCAATCACATGTAGGTATGTAGGTAGGCCATCTAATCATTTCATTTGGGTCGAATGAAATGATTGAACCAGTTTATTTCAGTCCCACGACAGCAACAGATACTGGATTTTTTTCTATTTTTTTGTCAGAGCATTTGATTTATTGACTGCTGTCAGGATGTAATGAGAATTTCAACAAAATATTAAAAAAAATGTTTCTAAAATATTTACCAACTCAAGTGTGTGTATATGTGTATGTGTGTCTCGAATTTCCCTCGTGATCAATAAAGTTACTATCTATCTATCTATCTATCTATCTATCTATGTGTGCACACAGGTGTGGATACAGTAGTAGGTGCAAAGAGGTGGATGCATCTGTGTGTTTGCGTGCGAAGGGGTTGTGTGCCGCACAGGTTCCCTCCTGTCTCTCACATATGACTGCTACACTCAAATAGCTTTCCGCCCCAAAAAGCAAAGTTTTGTGACAGGTGGCAGATGTGAAACCCCTTGTCCCATATGATTGGACAAAAGGCCACGAGACAGCTCGTGACATGCTTTGCCTCCACCACGTTTACCTTCTCGGCTGCTTTTCATCTTTTCCTGGGAGCGCTGACACTGCTACAGAGAGAGAGTGCGAGTGACAGTATCCTCCTTGTTTCCCCTGTTGCCTTTAAGGCTTTCTTATACAAAAGCTGTGAGTGGCACTAAGCTGTGTCAGTTGTCACACATCAGCACACAAGTGAGGAATGCAGTGCTGGGGGGTGGGGGGGGGGAGGGTGGCTGGTTGTGACATGGGACACACAGGCATGCGAGTAACCATGGACTGAGGGAGTCATCAGATGCTAAAAGTATGTACTGGTGGAAGTAGCTGCTGTCATAACAGCATAGTTGAAGAGAGAGAACTGTCTTATTTCACTGCCATCTGACAGGTGGAGCTGAGGCCCAGCATGTGTGTGTGTGTGTGTGTGTGTGTGTGTGTGTGTGTGTGTGTGTGTGTGTGTGTGTGTGTGTGTGTGTGTGTGTGTGTGTGTATAGCATGTGTTCATGCAGACTGGAAAGGCTCGCCTTGTTCACTAAACTGCAGTGTTGGGATTTGTATTGTGTAGCGTTGTGTTTCCTCTACATATCTCTAGGTTGGATCGTAAGGCCTCTGGGGTCTCCTTAGCCCAGCTGCATCCTCCACTTGTAGCCAGGTTTACACTGGAAGTTACTGCAGTTGAATCTTAATGGCTTACCGGCCCAGCACAGCTCCTCGCTATACTCTCAGATACAGATATAGAGTGCGTTTGAGCATGTACTGTACAGCCATGAGGACATGTCAAGCATGGTGAAAAGCCATGTGATGCATGTTCCATTTCATGCTTTACATAGCCTCCCTGTGTGCAAGCAAAACCTTCAGCATGTCAGGCTTGACACAGCGGCTTGGAAGGCATTAGTTTTGTGTCTGGCTACTGTACGGAGACAGAAAATCAGAGTTTGGACATGCTTGGAAGATCCAATATTTCTAATGCCGCCCTCTCCATTTTCAAGACAAGCCTGACATTGATATGGAGGATTATGTACAGTATGCATACAGAACGTCTGCCTATGCTTTTGGTTACTAGAACATTTACCACTGACTAGTGATCTTCCAGTCGTTCCCAAGCTGAGGGTCAGAATCCCCCAAGGGGTCAGACGATATATAAGAGGGTCCGGAGTTGATTAAGAGGATAGTAAAAAAAAAAAAACTATACAGACTACATAAAATCCTGCTAATATTTCTACACTGTCCTCTGATGTTAGCTTTTTGTCATGGGTAGTTCGATAATTTTTCCAATTTAGTCCTTTGAAAATTTTCTGAATAGAGTAAGGGAAATAAAACCATAGTGGGTCAAATATACAGTAGGAATTTTTCTTTTTCTTTTAAAGGAATAGTTTTGGGGAATACGTTCATTCGCTTTCTTGCAAGCTGGTTAGCTTAGCATAAAGATTGGAAACAGGCAGTAACAGCTAGTCTGGCTCTATCCAACGGTAGCAAAATCCACCTACGAGGACCGTTTAAGCTAATTAATTGATAAACTAACTTCATTTCTACAAAAACCAAAGTGTCAAAAGAAAAGTTTTAGTTTTACAGGATGTTACGTTCCGGACTATTTTTTGACCTGGAGCACTTCCTGGATTGTCCTCTGGAGCTGGGAGGCAGAGTTCACCTTTGGACGGAGCCAGGCTAGCTGTTTCCCCTCGTTTCCAGTCTTTATGCTGAGCTAAGCTAACCGGCTGCTGGCGGTAGCTTCATATTTACTCTACAGAAATCAAACTCTCAGCAAGACAGCAAATAAGCCCATTTCCCCAAATGTTCTTATTCCTTTAAAGGACCAGTGTGTAGGATTTGGTGGCATCTAGTGGTGAGGTTGCAGATTGCAACCAACTGAATACCCCCTTCGCTCACCCCTTCCTTTCCAAGCGTGTTGTAGAACTACGGTGGCCTTCAGGTAACGTAAAAACGTCAAAGGCTCTCTCTAGAGCCAATGTTTGGTTTGTCCGTTCTGGGCTACTGTAGAAACATGGCCGAGCAACATGGTGGAGTCCGCGAAGAGGACCCGCTCCCTATGTAGATATGGAGGGCTCATTCTAAGCTATCAAAAACACTTCTTATTTTCAGGTGATTATACACTAATGAAAACCATTTCTATTAATAGATCCCCCTTATTGTGACATACTGTTCCTTTAATACAGACAAACTCCCCTCCTATGAAAACCATAACATAAAATAGTCCCTGTAGAGTAGATGGTCATTGTTACAGGACTGTAGAGGAGCGTCTCTCTCGTGTTTCATTTTACAAGGCACCTGGTGAGCCCCTTGGCAGGTGCTCAGTTTCCGCCTCTAAACATCGGCTGCCTATTTACCCGCCACTGTGAAAATCCTGTGCTATTTCCAAAGTGTGGTAACATTAGCCAGCCTGATCGGTGCTTTCACCCCCAGCGCGGGGCCACATACCACATGTCATGGCCCGGTTCGCAGAGAAAAAGAGAGGGTGGCGGAGACAGGCAAGGGGGCCCACCTCCTCTGGTGTCACCCACGCCCAACAGAAACATTTCCAGGTCCCCAAATGTCAGTGGACAATTACAGTGAGGCGTCTAACGCGCCGGGGCAACATGAGAGCCCAGGGGCCTGACGTCAGAAAGGCCGGCAGTCTACCAGCCTTTCTTTGGTATATACATTAGGTGTAAGAGAGAGAGAACCGTGAAGGTGCCAAGGCTTGTTGGTCAATCACCATCCACAGTCCTTTGGCTTTTAATTCATCCAGCCCGCTGCTGCCTTCTTAAAACCACATATTTATTTGGAACTCCCGGCAGCCAACCATTCATCACTCCGCGACTCCTCTTTATTAGCTTGTCATCCACACTAGAGTGTAATGGCGAAACCGTCAAGCAGCCACCATAGAGAACACTTCCCGGCAGTGCTGAAGGTTAGACGCTTGGGCTTAGTAAAAAGAGCCCTTCTGAAAATATCACAAATAAGGATGAAGATATCACACCACTCGAACGCTCAAAAGAAGCGACCCCTGCCAGGGGCTGAATGTGCCACCCGTGTCTGCGAGTGTGTCGGGACAGGCGTGCTGAAAAGCTACATAGCTTTCTCGTTGGTTCACTTCATGGCGCTAGGTTGTGAAGAATAAAGAGCGAGGGGGGAGAAAGCGAGTGCAGATGAGATTGTATCAGCCGCATGGAAACAGTTAGTCGAGCCCCAAAGCCTCCTTTGAACTGCAAGAAACAGCTTTCACTCGGAGCACATTCGAATAACATGCCACCGACATGCAAAGGGGACGCCGAAGTTTCCACACCGCCGGCGCTGCCACACACAGGGACAGCCCTGCAAAACCCACCCACGTCCCTACCTAATCTCACCTGCAAGAGAGAAAACCCATTATACAGTTTAATGTTCTCTTTCTCATTTTTTCCCCTCCTGGTGAAAAAAAAAAAAAAAAAAAGATGATTTTTCAAACCTCTGACAGCCGAGCCTTTCGCAGGATTTAGTCCATCTGAAAACATGTGGTAAGCCTTGTGGAATGTTTCAAATGATTCCCAGATGTGGGCCGCAGACAGGTTTAACCCATTCTTTTCCCGCTACAGCGGCAGGGAGGAGGTATAAAGGAGGGCCTCGCCGGGAGAAAGCCTGAGCAATATCAAAAAAAAACTTTTATCCCTCTCCGTCGATTTTTGTTACTTTCAAAGCATTAGGGCTCACTGAACTGTGGCTTAATGTAATTTGCCGTAAAGCTAAAAATGGAAGTCCTTTTATGCTGCATTACCCAAGAATAAAGAACGCGAGAGCGCTGCTTTTTTCCAGATGACTCAGCAATCGCGGGGACCTGGCAAAGTTAAGGAAAACACCTTTGGGGACAATTCATATTCCCGACATGGTTAACTTCTCTCTGCATTGCTCAACAGACTGTTTTCTTTTTTTCTCTCCCCCTGCAAAGCAACCTGCAACAAAGCAGAACGTTTCTCATGTATCAGCTCGAGCAACGCCTCTCCGGGGCAGAGAGGGCTTTGCCGATGCCATATAAAAAAAAAAACAAGACTTGAGCTTAGTTAATGCTTCGCTTGAACGTCATCATCATTGTTTACATGGTTCGATTAAGCCAGGACTCAAAACTGGATCGTTTTTATGAAGGACGTTGTTGTAACACTCCCCAAAGATGGCGGTTTTGATGAGATAGGGAGGGAGGTATAGCAGCAGAGCCAAACTGCTGTACGGGGTGGAGAGAGTGAGCCGCTTGATATCCTATGAGCAACAAACTCAAGTGACCCCATTCCCTGTTCTCCCCCTCTCTATCTTCAGCTCTGTCGTTCCCTGCCTCCGCCTCTTTCTTTCTCTCCTTCCCTCCATACCTCCCCCTCTCTCACCAGCCTAGCCAACTGTGAAACAGTTGTCCAACACGCCCGTCAGCCAGCATGTTGGACTGAGTCCCATTATACACAATCATAACAGACAGAAAGCAGACAACTGATAGAATTGCACTAAAATTGCGGGCAGAGGAGAGTGGCCGGCCGTCACTCTCTGGCAGCGAGTTGGTGAGCAAGGTAGAGGAGAAAGAGGGAATAGTTTTGTGCTATGAGGCACTTAGCAGGATACTATAGGCCATATGAGGCCAGAGCAGGCTGGGAAAGATTGTTACTGCTTTGAGCTTCCACATGTGAATGCACCGCAAAACCCCCTCTCCCTTTTTTTTTTTTTTATGCCTCCCTCCCACAAGCCTCCCTAAGGAAAGACCAGCGTATTAAAAGAAGTACAAACAACTGCCAACTCCGAATTCTGCTTTTTATTTCTGAAGGGGAATCAAGCGTGCTTTTTGCTGCCTTAGCTGTGCAGTGTTGCAAGCAGTCTGATGCTCTGGTCACCCATTAAGACAGAACAAGTTTTTTAGGCCTGGGACCACATCCAGAGGGGATTAAGTTAAATGCACGATAGGGTCATATTTGTGTTCCTTTCATTTCCACCTCTTCCCATCAAATATCCGCTGTTCTTGTTATCGCGTAGAGGAGGTGTAATATGCACGAGAAAGCATTCAACACCAAGTGCTGGATATCAAAAACTAAGTTTAAGGTTGGGAGTTCATTTCAAGAAATATTTTTGACATTTTGGGAAAAAATAAGAGTCACATGTGAAGATCTACAGCACTTTTCACCTTCAGGATTTGGCGACATCTAGTGGTATGGTTGCAGATTGCATGCCGGAGAACTATGGTGTCCTTCAGGTAACGTAAATATGTGATAGGCTCTTGCCAGTGTTTGTTTTGTCTGTTCTGTGCTACTGTAGAAACATGGTGGACTTCGTGAAGAGGACCTATGCTTCCCTATGTAGATATGAAGGGCTCATTCTAAGCTAACAAAATCACAACCATTCTTAGTTTCAGGTGATTATACACTAATAAAAACATAGTTATGAATATTGTATTCCGTTTCGGCTAATAGATCCCCCGAAATGTTACACACTGGTCCTTGAAGTATGATGCTAGAGCTGGGAGTTGATTAGCTTAGCTTAGCATTAGACTGAAAACAGCAAATGGGGAAACAGCTAGCCTGGCTAATCTCAAAATTGACAAACACACCCATCAGCACCTCCAAATCACAGTAATTGACACATTCAAATCACTGTGAGGTTACTAGGCAACCAGAAGAGACTCCAGGAAGTCACTGCCGCCGGCCACTGGTAGCCAAGAATTTGTTTCAGCGCGTAACTTCCTGTTTTTACATTTGTGTGCGTTTTAAACAAATGAGACACGTTAATTTCTGAGCTTTAAAAGGTGCTCGTAGGCAGATTTCTAGGCAGAGAGCTAGGCTAGCTGTTTCCTTCTACTTCCAGTCTTTATGCTAAGCTAAGCTAACAGTCTCCTGCCTGTAGTTACCGTACAGTCATGACATTGGTATTGATCTTCTCGTCAATCTCTCAGCAACAAAGAAAATGAGTATATTATGCAAAAATATTGAACTATTCCTTTTGAGCTAGCTTCTAAGCGAAATAAACATGTCTTGTGTTGATGTCATGTCACGCAACATGAATTAGACTTCCCACCAGGCAGCCTCCATGCTGCACAGCGCCTTTATACGCACACATAAGGTTATATTACACCCCCCTCCCTCCCCGCCGCGTCTCCCATTTTGGATCGTCGGGGTGCCGGTCGCCAACATGTTCCCCTTCCCAGCATCTCATCAGAGGAAACCCAGAGAGTATGTCCCTTTAATTAGACCGCCCGTGAAAATAATGGCGCATTAATGACATTTCTATGGAGGCCAATGAGCTGGAACAACAGAGGAAAGACTAAATCACAAATCAATTCCAACAAATGTAATTAAGGCTTAATTAGCCTCCAGGGTGTCACTGGAACGCCACAGAGGGGATGATGTGGAGGAAGAGAGAAAGAGAGGGGAAGTGAAAGAGAAATTTAGAGAAAGTGAGATCGTCACGGGTCACAAAAGCAACGTCCGCTCTTTAACCTGCTGCATGTAACAATCATAAACGACATGCTGTATTCATCGCGCATCACGCTTTGACTTAATGCTCTCGAGGCTTTGATTAAAGTCATAAGAAACGCTAGCTTCTGTATGCTAAAAGTGTGGTTCTTGGCACGTGCCGGGGCGGTTTTAAAGGGGAGGGCTGATTTAAAGGCAACACTTCCAGTGTGGAGCCACACAGCCAGCGTTGGGTAGAGAAGTGCTAATTCTCTATAAAAACAGCAGCGTGTACGGTTAAGCCCAGCAACATTCTGGTGTTAAAAAGAGAGGAAGGAGGGAGAGGAAAAAAAAACAACAGAGGGGTGGAAAAAAAAAAAAAGAGAAATGCATAAACCACAGGGAGGCTTGGAGAGGACTGGCCTGCCTCGCTGGATGCCAGATCACACAAACACACGCTCTCGCGCCAATAAATGAGCTTCATAAACTGCAATTAAAACCCTGGGCACTAATTTAGTGGAAATGGCAGCCTGTAAAAAGCGGAGAGTGTTAAGAGAAAAGGAGGAGAAAAGGGGAGAAGTTTTTTTTTCCTTTCTCTTTTTTTTCATCCCTTGCATTAATGCAAAACACACCATGCTTATACTTTTTCCTGGCTTGTACCACACACATGGACACAGTGAGTTACTCACTTTAACGCAGGCAAGAACACACACACACACAAATGCCTCTCGCAGGCAAGAACACACACACACACAAATGCCTCTCGCAGGCAAGAACACACACACACACAAATGCCTCTCCAGGAAGGCAGGTCTGTCATATCAGAGTGGTTGGGGGGTTGCACTGGACACGGCTGATGGGAGACATCTGCCCGGGCCGCCTGTCTATCAGGGTCAAAAGACTATAGAATGAGGTGTCAGCATTGGGATAAAACAGCCCAGACACACACACACATGCACACTAAAACATACAAGGTGCAGGGAGAGAAAGAACCCAGTCCGTAAACACATCCCACCACCCATCAGACAGCTCAGTCTAAACCACACTTGACACGCTCGTGAGGTCTGTATATGTTACAGTAACAGTAAACACTGCCGTAATTGGGGATGAGTGATCATGTCATGTTAGATGATGCCGTTAAAGGCCCTCGGTCGCTGCGGTGCAGAGTGACAGTGGAGCATCAGAGGCTGGTAAACAGCGCGACCGGTGGTGTAGCCGCTGTGTGTGAATTCCTCGTAAACCATGCGGCAGCTATTCCTTCACACAGGATGGGTGGTTTCTTCCTGGTTAAGATTACCACCGAGTATCGTCTGACCTTGAGCTGGCTCGTCTTCCTCCCCCTTTTAAGGCCGATCGTAAGCCGGAGCCTTAAATGTTATTCGTGGAACTTGCATAGTCAACTTGTTCAAATGTCAGGGAAAAATGGCAAAATACCACAGTAATGTCAATAAAAGAACACTCCCATATCTGCGTAGCCACGGATACAGAAGCACAAAGCAACGCAGTTGGCTTTTAGAAATGTCTTCTGTGGAAGTAATATCTGAGCTGTGCTTTTTTATTTTTCATGGTTGTCCCCAAACACACACCAGCGGTCTCATCCCTGCAGGCCTGCACCATATCCCCGCAAAAGCTGGAACTAAGTACGTCCTGTGCCATGTTGCCTTTTTATTTAATTGCTTATTGATTACCATGTCGTGCTGTGACAAAAACAGGGGAAACAACGGAGGACAACCTGGAAGTGATGAGAATTTAGGGGCATAATGCTTGGCTGAGCAGGAGACGGTCTCAGAGGGGGGCGAGCATAAAGTAAACTCCGCTGGAGAGTAAATAAAGGGGATTTAAAAAAAAAAAAACTGCACTGGCTCACAGAAGGGGTTCCAGTTTAAAAAGCAAGAGCCGCCATCTGGGCATCGAGTACGTCTCTTTCTCTGCGAAAGAGAAAAACAACACGAGCTTGGCGACGGAAGTTTGAGGTTTAGGCTTTTTATCACCACCCGAATCCTCTGCTCTCTGCCTCTTTTGGGGCTTCCTGTGTAAGTCACCATCAGACTGATGTGCCCTTGATGACTCTTTGCACGAGCAGTCAGAGTTCAGCTTACTTTTAGGGACAAGAAAAAAAAAGTAAAAAGTAGTATCTTAGTAGGACTCTCAGATCAGTAAAATCCATGTTTCTGTTATGAGAACTTGGTGGGTGGGTTTTTTTTAGATCAAAGGTTAGAGTAGATATCATCAGATCACATATTATCAACGCCCTCAATCGAGAAATTACTCTAAATGGAAAACAACATTTCGACGGTGCTAAATCACTGATCATTGATGATAAAGATTTAGCGCCGAAGCTTTGTAGTGACTTCTTCATATTTAGACAATTTATTCATACATGTAGACTTCAGTCACTAGTTTCGGTCTTTATATAGGCACTCTGACTCACGGTCCCTGTGAGTCATCGCGTGCAGGCACGCAAATGGGAAATGATACCAACGTATAATGATCAGTCGGGATCAGATGTTGCTCATCTGTGACTCCTGCTGCTTTTCCCAGGGTTACAAGTAGCCCGCATATAGACTGACAGAGGCAGGCAGCGAGGAGTGACCGTAATCCTCAAATGTCTCCCTGCGATTCACGAGGAACCTGCTGCTGATCTGATCCAAATGAGGCGGAGAAGGAAAACTCCTTCTCTTGATCTCTCTGCAAGAAAAAACACACAGGACAGCTAGAGAACCGCAGCAGTACGATGGCAATCTTGCATAGCCACGTGTCTGGGTTCATATAACAGCAAGTAAGAAACGCGTTTATTCGTTCAGAACATGTTCAAATTCTGTTATTCTTTACATCTACAAAGTAGGTACTTCGGAACATGATGTTTCCTTTCGCAATTGTCACACAAACATTTCTATATGAAGTACCTGGTAGGACACCACTTTGGGCTATGCCATGTGCAATGATCTAAATTAGCTTCTAAATGAAGACTTCCCCTGTAGTTATAGTTTGATTGCTACGATAACAGTACTTGAAAGTGGTCTACCCAGTGAGGTTACCAGCTTTGTGGTTAAGTGAATGATGGGAATTTGTTCTACGTTGACAGGAAAATAAACCAGAGGTGCTGTTTACAGGTTCTCTTTCAAACTTGGAGCCAATCTTGGGAAAGGCCCACCTTTTTACAAACCAGAGTTCTCCAGTAAGAGGAGATGGACAAGGTTGTGTCTAGAAGGTAACACGCAAATTGCAAAACTCTCGCAAGATGGTTAAGGTTATGCTTTTACCTTGAATAGTTATGGTAAGCATTTACCTTGAATGGTTAAGGTTAGGCATTTACCTTGAATAGTTAAGGTAAGTATTGACATTGAATGGTTAAGGTTAGGCATTTACCTTGAATAGTTATGGTAAGTATTGACCTTGAATGATTAAGGTTAAGCATTTACCTTGAATGGTTAAGGTAAGTATTGACCTCAAATGGTTAAGGTTAAGCATTGACCTTGAGTAGTTAAGGTTAGGCATTGACCTCAAATGGTTAAGGTTAGGGGATTGACCTTGAATGGTTAAGGTTATGGGATTGACCTCGAATGGTTAAGGTTAGGCATTGACCTCGAATAGTTAAGGTTAGGCATTGACCTTGAATGGTTTAGGTTAGACATTGACCTCGAATGGTTAATCTCGCGAGAGTTCTGGCTGGTTACTTTCTGGACACGATTGATGGACAAAAGGAAAAAAATATCATCAGGGTGGAACAGTGCCGTGTGTCCACGTTAATCCACAACAAGTCGGAGCCACTCATGATGCCAGAGCTGATTAGAGAGTGCAGTTCAATAAGGGTTAACCTATAGCGATGTTAGGAGGAGGCTGTAGAAACGGTCAGGGATTATCGCGCCCACCACAGGGCACCCGGGAGCAACAGAATCAGGCGTGACTGTGGCATCCGGCGATGGCCAGATGTGTCGGGGAGCTCAGTGACAGGCACAGATTAAGGTCGCACTGTCCTGGTTGGATTAGCGCCAGGCGCTACATGATGCTAATGGCCTGGCAGTGCCCGGCAGAGTGAAGGCATAGGTAGGCTGGCAGATGTCGACACAAGGCTTTTATGTTTGCGCCCGGCCTCTCCCTCCCTCCACTCGACTCCCTTGTCCCTCTGCAAGCCAACTTTACTCTGCCCAAACAGATGAGCGGCTTGGTGGCAGCAGCTGGGGGTATGAAGGAGGCCACAGCACCCAAAGGTCCCAATCTTTTGATCCAACAGTGGATAGAGTGCTGGCCTTCTTTTATCTTACTTTGTGTATATCTTTTGTCTCATCTGACTGACAAAATAAATGTTTTATTGTCAGACAACTTTGCATTGGATTACCTTATACTGTGCAGGTGTTACTCTCACCCTCTAGAAGCAGGTAGGTAAAGGCACTGAAGCTGGAGTGGAGCACAAATAACAGCATGTACTGTTTTTGTAAGCCTGTTGTTGTATCTGACCCCAGAGCTGGACAGAGGAAAAACAGAAAAGAATGAAACATAGTGAAATATGCAACTCGACCGAACACAATGCAACGCAACTCACTGCAATGCAGCACAGTGCTTTCCCTGTTGTAGTTCACCAGCAACACATAACTTCATTGCGTCATGTTTGTCCTTGTCTTATTATCTGTCAAATGAAACTATACAATGCAATGCAACATTTAACAAAACGGATTGTTCGGGCTATGGTGTATTGT
Organism: Sebastolobus alascanus; assembly: GCA_916701645.2. NCBI lineage: Eukaryota > Metazoa > Chordata > Actinopteri > Perciformes > Sebastidae > Sebastolobus > Sebastolobus alascanus. The sequence goes on from CAKAOJ020000147.1 coordinate 888,545, forward strand.
TTTTTTTCTCCATTTGATATAATCTATAAAATGTCAGAAAAAAAATGTGTCCATCACAAGTTCCCAGAGCCCAAGTTCTTGGAATTGCTTGTTTTGTCAGACTGTAGAAATACCCGAAGATATTACAGTGTACAATGATATAAAAAAAAAAAAGAGCGAGAAACATGTTTCAGAAGCTGGAGCCAGCAAATATTTGGCATTTTTTTGCTCGATGAATTACTTACCGGATGGAAATTCCATGAAAAGACCAAAACCAACAATACGCTGGTCTGTCTCTCTTCAACTATGGGTCACAAATATGTTTATTTTTTCAAATGCTCTGTAATTTCCTAAAACAGCTGGGCATTGTACTTTTTAGAAAATGCCACTCAAACAGGAATAAAGAGTGCATTTGTTGGGGACTATCTTTAGCAGTGGATTAATACACATCTTGTACTTCGTTACACCGTGTGTATGTGGGACTGAATCAAAATAAACTAAAGTCCCTCTTGACCCTATTGGCTAGACGACTGATATTACTTTGTTGGAAAGTCATCCTCTCCTCCATCCCATGAGGATCATGGATGTTCTTCGTTTTAGTAAACTAGAAAAGATTAACGGTAACATTTTTCAAGCTATGGCAACCCCGCTTTGACCATATAGAGACATTGCAGTTCAAGAGCGTACCTCAGTGACGTTGGCTGCTTTTATTATTTTTTTATTATTTTAATTCTGCTGTTTTGATCACCCAATAATACAAATGTGTAGGGTAACACTTCATTTTACAGGTCCGCAAATTTCATGGTAATTAGGTGATAATTAACAAGTAACCGATTTGAGTTATTATAGTTAGTTATTATATAAATATATATATTTCTCTCTATATATATATATGTATACATCTTACTGGTATGTACTGCTTTTGCCATATACATGATGGCTATTATTTTTATATGCAACATATGGTTAAAAAAAACATGTGACAACTTGAGTATCTTTTTACAATGGAAAAATACCAATAAAAATTATTTAAAAAAAAAAAGAAGAATTTAAACTACAGTCCTTCCTTCATGGTAATGATGTTACCCAGTGCAACAATGAGACGATATCCTTTGAAGGATTAATCATTTATCAAATTTCTTATTGTTTCAGCACCACATAATATCATACATCAGAGGAGGACAGCGATGGCAGCAAAGCGTACAGTGAACTGGCCGAGCAGGCAGGCAGGCAGGCTAGCTCCTCCGGGGAATGGTTGGAAACGGCATCATGAGTCCACATTTCTAGACAGTGACTGGCCTAGTTTCAGGAATACAGTCCATGCTCTCAGTCTCTCTCTCTCTCTCTCTTTCTATTCTGTCTCTCTCGTCACCACCACAGCGGAGCAGCCAAACAAATCATGCAAAGTTAACATCAAAGTTGGCTCTCAAAGGTCACTGGATCTCTCAGAGAACAGCCGACCTCTGTGCCACTGGAGGAAGGAGGTGAGCCGATCCAATGACTTTTTTAGAGGCTGGATATGATTCCTTTTTTTTTTTTTTTTATATTTTATCCTCCCTCCCCTCATCCGCTGACCTACCACCCTTCCATCTACTCATCTCATTATTTTTTGATATCCCCCTCCTTTCCCATCCCTCTATATCCCTCCCTCTCACATCCTCTCTTGTCCTCTGTTTTAAGGACGCAGGCTCGTTGGAGTGGAAACCCGGCCTGTCGCTTGATATTATTGCCAACGTAGGACCGGTGGAGTGACACAAGGTGTGCGGAGGTGCCGAACAAAAGAAAAAAAATCAACCCAAAACAGACATTGGCTCTCTGACTTTCTTTCTCGCTTCTCCCGGCAATCCTTACCTCATCCCTGCAGGACGAGAACAAACACAAAAGAGAGAGAGAATGGAAGTGTGGAGGACAAATGAATAGCGCGGCCGGTAATAGAGAGAGAGGAAGGACAGAACATGAAGAGAATGAAAGAGAGTCTTTGGAGCGAACTGTAATCCAATAACAGGTCTTGTGAAAAGACAAGCTGACCATAAAAACTCCAGAGAGGTTACGTGGGGACTTTTAGGCAGATATTTATAGAGCATGTCCAGTTTGGCAACAGAGGATGATGGGACAGAGGAGGGCAAGAGGAGGAGAGGACAACAGGTTTGTTCATTTGTTAATCCCCTAAAGCCCCCCCCCACCTACGACGTGTTCATCCCAATCTTTCGCTCCAGTAGAAAGCCCCCCCCCCCCCCACGACACTGTGATAAGATTTCCCTGGAGAGAGTCAGATGGTACCACTCCACCCCCTCTTTACCTCCCTTCCCTCTCCTTTTTTCTGTTTTAACCTTCCTCTCTTCCACTCTTGCCATCATATCACTCATTCCCACGGCACTGACGTGTGAAGAGCACCGGGGAAGGGGGGGGGGGGGGGGGAGAGAAACCTCCACCGAGGGGCCTCTTAAGTATTCAAGGTCACCCGCTTGACAAAGTGAACGCCGCGGCGCGTGGAGTGTTTCACAAGGCATGTGATGTTTTGTAATATTTGATGCGCTTCCCTGCAAATCTGATAGCGTGTGCTTGCGTGTGTGTGTGTGTGTGTGTGTGTGTGTGTGTGTGTGTGTGTGTGTGTGTGTGTGTGTGTGTGTGTGTGTGTGTGTGTGCTTGCGCAACAGGATGACCTGTGGACAGGGTGTGTCATAGCAATGACAGTGTTTACACTCTTATAAGATTATCTGTGCCAACATCATCAGCCCGAGTTGACTCGCATGGGTTTGGTTTGTTAAATTTGCATGTTATCACACACGCATCTGATGTCTGGTGAAAACCTCACATCTTCAAGTTGACGGCCTTCCAGGAAGGAAACTGGTTTCAGCTCGATAGCGGCATCATTCTGAGTCGAATTCTTTTGAAAGAGATTCATAAACCCAGAGATTAGAGGGTGTTTCTCAACCATATGATTGTGATAGCTGCAATGTCCCCTGGTTCGATTCCAGACAGGGACCTTTGTTGCATGTCATAACCCCCCCTCTCTCCCCCCATTCCTCATTTCCTGTCTGCTAATAATCTTTAAAAAACCCTCTTAAAAAAACTGATTGCAACAATATGAATTTTAATCTGCTCTGCTTCAGGCTAAACTTGCATCTCAACAGCAACATTTGCTGGACAAAAACCGAAAGCCCAATGCAATATGATGCAATAAGGAACAAGCTGCTATCTATCAAGCGTGATGGAAGCGATAGAGGACTCACTCGCACTTATTTCGACACACATTGTGACCGACAGTGATGTACGGTCTTGCGGCCATCAGCCAAGCTAACATTGATCAGGACCGGCTGCCAGAGCGCCATCAGATCAATCATGTCCATTGATCCAACACCATGGGAAGAATGTGAGTGTGTATATTGGGGGAAATGTTTGTTGGTGCAGACTGTAACTAATATGATGTTACTGTAACGTTAAAATTAGAGGGAGATCTATGCTGATTTTACAAGGTTTAGAAAGAAAATATGCTGCATTCAGCTTGTTATTTTGTACAAGTGCAGTCCCCTTCATTATTATTAACCCTCTGAGACCCACAATAGATCAGTTTTTGTCTTTTTTTAGGGGGGTACAGGGGGTCTTTAGGGGGAAATCGCAGGTCAACAGTAGATGTCACATAGAAGTGGTGTACATCATCTGAAAGCTGAGAACCTGAAGATTAATTTGAGATGCAGTTCAGCACTGTGTGTCAAGTTGTTCCGAGTCATAAATCCAAAATAAACACGAATGAATTGAATGAATGAATTATTTAAAATAAATTGTAAAAGTGTATAAGAACATTATGTTGGAAGCATATGATGGCCATTCCCACGCTTTATTATGTCTCATAAGTTGTTGCAGCAATTTTTGGTTTGATACCATTTGTTACACAGATTGGGTGCTAAATTTAACCATTTTTTACCACTCAAGAATTAATTAAAATGATCAATAATCCCTCTAAAATACCACATTAGGACACCAAGACCTTGAGGAACACCATAGAAAAAAACCCCTTATTGTCAATACACATAGGAAAGCCATCCATCCTCTGGATGCCCTCGGTCTCTAGTTTGTGGTTGTAAAGTTTCATGAGGCTGTGATTATCCTAGAGGTCACAGCAGGTCATTTTATACAGTGTGGTCAAGTTTAAAAAAATGGTCTCCCTACAATGAAATGGCTACTATGGGGACTAACATCATCACACATGAATACAATTGGGCTCGTTGGATCCACAAGAGTCTCAGCTTTACAGTGATGCCCAATTTATGCAATTCCAAGACTGTTTAGGGAGCCCAGTATGCAGATATATTCAAATACACCATTTTAGTAGAAGCGAAAAATAACACATTTATACTCCACTCAAAAACTGCATAGTTTTTTGCCCCAAACTGCATGTGATTATCATTAAGTGGGCATGTCTGTAAAGGGGAGACTCGTGGGTAGCCATAGAACCCTTTTTCATTGACATATCTTGAGGTCAGAGGTCAAGGGACCCCTTTGAAAATGGCCATGCCAGTTTATATGCTAGTTACATATGATATATGCATCTTCACCAGCTCTAAAACTTAACCTGCTAGATGCTCTGAAAGACAGTAAAGTCGGTCGCAATCCCGCGGGTCTCATAGGGTTAATAATAATACAAATATCATAATGTCAGAGAGCTCAAAACATGAGGCGCTTCATCACAAAGGAACGGCCCGCCAATCCAAATCATTTCAAATCGGTTCCTCCTCAGAAGAGGGGATGAATGAGAAAGGTGCGGTTACACATCCCAACATGCCAAACGACAAACACTAGTAAAAGTAATTTGAAAAAAAAAAAGTTTTATGTGCTTTGGCTTGGAGCTTGTGAATAATACTGATCGCCGTGCCTCCCACTTTGGAACAGAGATCAGAGCAGATAAAAGAGAGCAAAAAGAGAGAGAGACACGGCCCCGAGACCTGTGTGTGTTTTGAGACTCTCCGTCAATACTTCTCTACGTTTCTCCACAGTCTGCCCAGGTAGAGCTGAAGATGTTCGTCACAGACATGGGCGATAAAAGACAGGCGAATAAAGAGAATGAATGTTACAGAGAGAGAGAGAGAGAGAGAGAGAGAGAGAGAGAGGGGAATGATTGCATGCTGGTGGAATGAAGCAAACTCCTGCTCCTCTTATCTATCTGGGGGAGGAGAGGAGACGAAAGCAGAGTGAGTATCACACTGGGGCCAAAACATAAAAAAAATCAGATGGAGGGAAAAAGAAGGAGCAGAGGGGGGGGGGGGGGGGGGGGGGGGATCACCAGACCTCCCCCCCTCAAGAAAAGATTGGAACATGAAGAGCCTGCCTTTATGGTTTAAGAACAATGTTCTGCATTCTTTCTCCTAACCACAAAACTGCAAGGCACTTCTGCGTACACGCACGCACGCACGCACACACACACACACACACACACACACACACACACACACACACACACACACACACACACACACACACACACACACACACACACACCTACAGGCGTCCTCATGTTCACACACATAGGTGCACACACTGACTTTTTCTTTAAAAAAAACAAAAAAAAACATGAAAGGATGTTGGTGGAGGCGGTGGCTGGTGTGTTGGTGGTGGTGGGGGCAGCGCAGGACGGCTGTTCAGAGTGTGTCTTTTTATCAGGTGAAGGAGGAGCAGGGGGGGGGGGTTGGGGGCGGTGTAAGATTTATCTGCTGCCGTCGGAAAACTTTGACCCCGGAGTTGTAAATCTGTCAAAGGAGTCTAGCCAGCTCTACAGGAAACACGAAGAGGAAAGGGGTGGTGGGCGGTGGGGCGGCTGGAGGGGGTGGGATGTTTTTTTTTGGTGGGGTGGGGGCACCCATAAGCTCAACCATTTCAAAAGAGGCACTTTTCGGTTGAGGGGGGGGGGGGTGTCCGCCATGTTTACAGTCCTGAAACTGATCCCTCACAGCCGGCGAATCTCCCTCCAGCTCTACCCCCTACCCCATCACTCCCCAAGATATATAAAACATTTTTTTTAAATAACCCTCATGCACGAACACAAAATACGCAGGAAATCACTGTTTTGATATACGAATGTTTCAAATGTCTGTTTGCGCTTGCAGCATATGTCATATTAGATGCAGCTTCTAGTGATTATGTGTTCCACTTTTTAATGAATTGCTGGAAGAATTCAGGGGTAGTTTCAAGACTATATGTCTCCACAAATCCATGAAAAGAAATGTCTCCATTTGAGACTTCCATCCACAACAAGTAAGCATTGTCCACCACCACAAACAAAGACATACTTTAGAATTAATTTTTTTTTTTAAATACTGATGCAGATCGGCCCTCAAAGATGTGGTGAAGTAGGTCTGTGTAACTACTACAAGTACAAACTCTTCGATTACTCGCTGTGTTGATTAAGGCTCTTAATACAGATGCCCAGAAATACCATTAGGTTTGGTTAAAGCAACAGTGTGTAGCATTTAGGTGGATCTATTGGCAGAAATGGAATATAACATTAATAAGTATGTTGTCTTTAGTGTCTAATCACCTGAAAATAAGAATCAGTGTGTTTTCGTTACCTTAGAATCAACCGTTTATATCTACATAGGGAGCGGGTCCTCTTCATGGACAGACCAAACACTGGCTCTAGAGAGGGCCATTCGCATTTTCACGTTTTCGCGTCGGCCACCGTAGTTCTCCTACATGCTTGGCACGCAGGAGAAAGTTCAGTTGGTTACAATCTGCAACTTCACCTCTAGATGCCGCCAAATCCTACACACTGCACCTTTAAGGTGTTGCATTTATGACCCCTGATCAAATCACATTTTGCAGTAATGCAGTTGTTGGATAACAGAAATGTATCCATGCATATATTTACCATGATGCGTGTTAGCAGGCTAACATTTGTTAATTGGCACCAAGTGGCAACCTCCAACGCGGAAGTGCCAAAAACTGCAGCTCCTCAAATGGCCACTTGAGGCTGGCTCCAAAAGGGAGTCAATCCCCCATAGACCCCCACGTTAAAATGCCCAACTTTACAGCAGAAATAAACATGTTTACAGCCTGGTACAAAAAACGGTTTTGGCCTCTATGGCAAATATCCCCGTTCATGACAACTGTACGGGGGTGAATTGTTATATAACTCACCTGTTTAAATTATATCAAGGCTTAAAGTTAGGCATAATTGAGGGCGTGGTTGCCGGGCCACTTCAGCTCCACTGACGATCCACCTCTTCGCCCATTTTTGGATTAGCCGAGAGTTCGGCTGTGTCGTCACTGCCAAGATGGCGACGGCCGGAGCCACCCACTCTGGCTCTTCAAAAACCTATGGGTGACATCACGGAGACTACGTCAATATTTGATACAGTCTATGATAGGTACTCAACACAAAGTACAGCTGAGGCTGATGAGAATGTTATTAGTTTAGCAGGTATTTGGTCATAAAAAAAAAATTCAAATTTTGACCATGATGATGGCACTAGACGAAAAGTTGAGCAATCACCAGAGTTCTTACAATTCATTCTGATGGGAACATGGATATCTGTACCAAATATGGCAATCCATCCAATAGTTGTTGAGACCTTTCACTCAAAACCATAAATGGCAACCTGATGGTGGCGCTAGAGGAAAAGTCAGGGGATCACTGAAGTAATTGTGATTCATCCTCTGGCGACTATAAATGTCTGTATAAAATGTCATGGCAATCCATCCAGTGGTTGAGATATTTCCACACTCCTTTTAAACAACGGCAACAATGCACCGAACGAGGAGGAAGAGGCTAAATCATTGTGGACATAGCTTTACAACAGTGAGACAACAGTCATGTTTTTTTTTAACATTGAAAGGAAAAACCATAACAGTGTGACCATATTTGATGCACTGTATATGGTGTAATGTGAATATTCAGCAAACTCAAGACAAAGCTTGTGTTGCCCAATATTCAGGTCGTGGCAGACAATTCTGTCTTTGCAGGAAGTGCAGCAGACCTCCATCTCTTTGAGATATGCAAGTTCAGCAAGCAAGCAACCTATATACACACCATGAAAAGAGATCATACCTCTACTTACCCTGTAGCAAGCGCAAACAATGGCGTGTATTTTCACGAGTTAAAATAAAGCCTTCTGACTTAAACTGGCGAGACTAAATAGTAAAAAAAAATGCGTATTTCTTCTATATTTCTTTATTTAGCCAACACGGTATTCACAAATAGAAACGGTGATGCCAGGTCCGTTACGTTATCAAGAGGCTCGCTCGACCCGACATCTCTCCACCGGGATAAGTGTGACCGGTCTGTCCTGTGCATCCTGTACTGTGTGCCCGCTCTGTGCCAGCGGGGCAGGGCGATTGGACACACTTTACAGCGACTAAAATCATCTATTACTGAGCCCTGGGAAACCCCAACACCTTGGCACAGGGTGGCACGCTGTCACAGGCTGCCCTGGGAACAGCTCAATTAGCCACCTGGCCACTGCCCACCCCATCACAAGACTAAGCTTTTCAGCCCCGTGGGCAGCGGTGCAACGGATCAAGAGGATGGGAGCGTTTCTGGCAGCCAGCTGCATGCACACACGGGCTAAAGAGAGCACCTTATCCTTCGCAATGGATATTGTTTTTATTTCCTAATCATCCGTAAACCGTCTCCGTCATGACAGGAGTGCTGGCGGAGGGAATGAGATCACCCGAGAGCTATTGTTCACCGCTAGCAGCCCACACCTTCGCATGGACGAAAATCCCGAGAGAAAACAAAGAGAGACAATGAGAGGGCCTGAGCTATTGTGTCAACGGGTTCATTCACAAATTACTGAGTGAGAGTTTTGAGGCTACAGTGTGAATGTGTAGGAGCATATCTGGACTGCGTGTAAACAGAGCCGGGAAGTCACAGACAAAGAAACCTCACGTGCATGTGAGGTGTTGATCTAATGAATAGCTATATGCTAACAAACCTGGAGCCAGTGTGTGAGAGTCTATTCCTGCATGTGTGTGTGTGCATATTCAGTATAGCGAGTGAGTAAATTGCAAAGACAGGGGGGCCAAACAAGGCCATAGTCAGTCTGTGCCCCACATGGACACCGAACGCATGCACACACACTGTCACTCTCACACACTCGCACACACCTCTCACATTACTGTGGGTGAGGGATTTTTTTCATGCTTTCGTTGAGTGAAAGAGAGAAAGGGAGGTGTGAAGCCTCAGTCACGCAATGCAGCTCTGTTTGGCTCGCTGTGTGTGTGTGGGTGTGTGAGTGTGTGTGTTTTGGGTGGTACCAATAGTATACCAAATTAGGTATGTATGTTGAGGTTAGCTAGCGAGTGTATCTGTGCATACAAAGGTGACAAATCTGACGTTGCACACAGGAAGTCATAGTTCCTGACACCGCCCTTCCATGCTCAAAAACAAATTTCAAAAAAATTCTTGTCTGCTAACAGGTCTGGTAATATCATTAGTTTACAACAATGGACTCAAGGGGCAACCTCGCCAACAAACTAGCCCGCTGGACTGCCTCAAACGAGGCTCGGTGGCAGCAGGTTTCTATATATATGTGCGAGCATGCCTGTGTGTGCATGTGCCGGCACGGAGGAGGTACAGAGGGCATCAGAGGCCAGGTTTGGGGGAACTTGTTGTGGTAACAGATACATGTGTGGTTTCATAGAAGGGGAAGTGAAAGCTTAGGGCCGCAGCTGTTCATGTCTAGAAGGCCTCATCTATGCTAACAATAAGAGAAAGGAAGTGAAGAGCAGAAATTGGCCGCGTGCCGCAGTTATCTGAGTGCAACAATCTGCCATGCATGTGCGTCTAACTGCGCGTATTATTGGCGTCTGTGCCAGCGAGACACAAGAGTTCAACTTCCGTTTTGCAGCCCTTTTCCTCTTCCTTGGTTAAAGCTGGTGAGATAAACATAACATGCTGAAAGTAGAAATCAGAAAATGAAGTGTAGAAAGCTGTTATTATTTATGAAACTTACTAAAACTGAAGTGACTCATTCTGGTGTTGTATGCTGACAAATTGATCTGCCTCGACAAGTAAAGGTCAAAGTCGCACCATATAGAAACTGGCACTGTGAAACCTCACCTAGACTATTTCCTCCTTTAGTCCATGTGTCATCTTTGCCCACAAACGTCTATATAAGGTCATGATGACTGGCAGTTAGTATTCTATTTGAGGACTTTTGGATTAAGACTGAATCATATTTTTCACACTAAATTAATGAATGAAACTTCTTGTAATCTATTTGTCAACCATCACTCGGAAAGTGGAAGTTAATAAACCTAGCTTGTTAATGTTAGCATTGATTCTTACTATGCACAATCTCCAAACCCGTTGGCTATCGGTCTGACGACGGATAATAAGCCTCTTTTGCTCTCCACACGGACTGTTTACCTGCAATCAACCAAAGCCTGCTCTAACATGATTGGTCAATACTACTCAAACTACAAACGGAAACCAGAACACTTCCGATACCGAAATCTTGTCCCACTGCCCACAGATTCTACATGTGAATACATACCCTTATAAAAAAAATTAGTTTATTCAAGTATGCTAGTAGTATACTTCTTTTAAAGTTAAAATTAGAGAGTATGCTTTCCGATTACTTTTTATGTACTTATCAGAGATAAACTTAACAAAATTATCCTTAAGTATACTTGGCTTATACCGACAAGTAGAAAGGTCTAAGTATACTTGGCTTATACCGACAAGTATACAGAAAAGTCCAAGTATACTTGGCTTATACTGAAAAGTTTACAGAAAAGTATACTTGGCTTATACCGACACGTATACAGAAAAGTCCAAGTGTACTTGGTAAGTATACAGAAAAGTCCAAGTATACTTGGCTTATACTGAAAAGTTTACAGAAAAGTATACTTGGCTTATACTGAAAAGTTTACAGAAAAGTATACTTGGCTTATACCGACACGTATACAGAAAAGTCCAAGTGTACTTGGCAAGTATACAGAAAAAGTCCAAGTATACTTGGCTTATACTGAAAAGTATAAGTATATTTGGCTAAGTACTATAAGTACACTTAAGAAAACTTACAAGCATACTTACAGTAAAAACTATTAAATTAGTAGTTTACTGAGAGTATACTTGAAAGTGTACTTTCATAAGCTAAAAAGTGGGCTACAAGTATATAACTAGTAAACTAACAGTATACCAATAAGTTCACTTGTTGTATAGTTCATATTATAGTTGCAGTACAAAACACAACTTGGATGTAAACTAGTTGTGTACTCAAAGTTTACTACCCTTACATTTAAAGTATACTTTTATATACTAAAAAGTGGGCCAATTTAGTCCCAAGAAGTATTAATGTAGTACACTTACAAATATACTTCGAGTACATTGATATTATTATACTTATTACATAAAGTATACTTGGGATTATACTTGAACTGTACTGAAGTTTACTTCATAAAATACATTTGAAGCATACTTCTTTTTTGTAAGGGTATGAATGCAGAATTTGTTTATATAGATTAGGCACAACATTACGGACATTTAGGAGGACCCATCATGCTGTTAAGTTAGTATTTCACTTGGAAAGTAGAAGTTAGCAAGCTAGGATAACTAGCTTCCACTCGGAAGCTTTCTTTCTTCTGAAGCACTATTAGCACTAATTCCCCCTATTTTCAAACTTTATGAACTATTTTTAGTACCTACTGAGTCAGTAGTTACCAGAAATCCATGACCCCTGGAGAACACTAATGTAGGAGGGGCTATCACATCAGTAAAACAAATTAAACTTGGATCAGTTTTATAATTAATATACTGATTTCTCAGTAAAAATACATTTTATTTCAGTTCGACTTTAAGATGAAGGTCACAAGTACAATATTTAAACGAACAGTGTGTAACATTTCGGGGGATCTATTAGCAGAAATGGACCTGAAACTAAGAATCGTTGTGTTTTCGTTAGCTTAGAATGAATGCTGCCATGTTTCTACAGTAGCCCAGAACGGACAAACCAAACTCTGGCTCTAGAGAGGGCTTTTTTGCGTTTTTACCTTACCTGAAGCCCACCGCGGTTCTCCGACACGCTTGTGAAACTGCAGTAACATGAGCCGCAGAGTGCAAAACCGTGGTACCGCCAGCTGCCGTCTGAATTCCGTTGCTCCTAAAGTAGTGTTATTATGGTAAGGATGGTCTCTGAGCGAGGCGAACGGTGTTACCACGGTTTTGCACTAACACAGTTGGTTGCAATCTGCAACCACACCACTAGATGCCGCCAAATCCTACACACTGTACCTTTAACATATTATTGAATTAAATATTTAGCCTACTGCATTTTGCCATCAACCATGATGGAGCAGAAGCGGTTATCCTTGCTTCACGAGTCATAAAATGCAACAATGCTACGTGTCGCTGATGGCTAATCTTTTTTCTTTGTAGCAACAAAACAAATAAAAAAGACAAATAGCGATCATTGTCACATATGTTCAACAAGAGGACAAGCTTCCCTCCTGGGAAAATCTCCACAGTGAAGGAACTGCGCTGTCCTCGACAGCTTGAACTATTGTTGAGGTGCTCTTGAGCAAGATAGCTTCCCCAAAGGAGCATGTCTCTGACTGATATAAGACCGTAGTTGTACTGTGGCCTCTCCCAGCTGTTGAGGTGTGTGTGATTGTAGGGTGAGTAAAATAAAAAAACACCTCTACTAGCATGCTCACATTTTTAAAATCAGCACAGAGTAATTGAGAGAAGTGGAGGTGGAGGTTGTTTTTGGCCTGAACTCAAATACCCCCACACTTCGCCTCCCCATGTTCCCCCTTACCCATCTCACAGACTCCCACTCTAAGCCCTGAGCTCCAGTATGAAATCAACATTGGGCCTGCAGGAAATGAGAGATCTCCACAGGAGATAGAGGAGGGAGGGAAGGTGGAGGAGGAGACAAAAGAAAAACAGCGGAAAGAACCATAGATTTGACTTTTGGCATCCAAGTGTCCGCTCTTCATGTCACGGGCCAGCTCCCTTTTTTCCCCTATATCACCTCCTCTCCTCGTCTATATATCTTTGCGCGTCCGTCTCCGTGAACATCTGCTTGCTGTGTGTGTTTCGTGCGTGCGTCTATAGTGTGAGCTCGAAGGGCTCGCCTTATGAAAGGCTCCGGGCTTGTTGTTTTTTCCTGGCACAGTAATTCGCCGGCTAAGCCAAGAAAGTGGACAAGCAGCGAGCTATTCCAGCAGGGCCTTGTTTTTGTTGTTCCACGCTCAAAGACAACATGACCTCATGTGACCCCCCACCCCCCCCGCCCCTCCACCAGCTACTCGCGGCTGGAACACGGCGAAGCCTTCAAGGTGTGGGAGGCAGATCACGGCACAACCGAATGCGGTGCACCAAAAACACAGATGAGTCCGTGCTTTGCTCGACATGTTTTACTTGCAAACAGTGATTCGACAAGAGAGGCCGCTTTAAGAGACGCCGGCTCAAATGTACTGCGTTGGGGCCGTGGGGGTGTTTTGGCTTTCAACATGTACACACAAGTGTGCATAAATCTGTGTGTGCAGACGCAGATAAGCGAGACAGACTCACACACACTCTCCTACACACGAAAAGGGGTGGGGTAGCAATGAGGGGCTCGGTTAATGGCTTTTAAATTTCCACTGAGTGAGTGACTTACAACTGTGGAGGAGCACAGCTGTTCCTGATTTGGGGAACAAAGAGGGGGGAACGGCAGCGATCTGAGAGACTGGACCGGGCTGCTCTCATTTAATGGGCTAAAATCTCCCAGGAATGACACAGATGTATGTGTGTGTGAGTGAGTGTGCATGCGTTTGTGTGTCCGCACTTGCCTGTAAGTATCTGTGGTCATCCTTCATGTGCTTAACTTTGCTGCATGAAGTCTCTTTTTGAGTGCACGGTGGTGCATGTGTGCGTGGGAGGGCAACAGGATACGTCTACAGCCATAGATTACGGCCGCAGAGAGCAAGCGGCAGAGCTGTGCGATAGTGAAGGTCGACCCATTTGGGAATAGTTGGAGAGGAAGGGGAGAGAGGGAGAGATGAGGCTCACATGCGTGAGATTTAATGCCGGGAGAGAGGAAGGGAGATGAAGAGAGGTAGAGAGGAGATTAAGGCCAGAGCTCATCTAAGCATGTCAATAAGAGTTGAAAAATCTAACTTCAGCCAGGTGGAAAAAATCCAACTCGCTTTGATCAAAGACTTTCCGTCTCAGGCAGACAACGACGCAGCGTGTTTGAACGCCGCCTCGCATGAAAACCCAGTGCTTCTTGATGTCAAACTTTTTATAGTGGAGTTACATATCTTGAAATACTGCTTCCTGACCCCCTTCCCCCCCACCTACACAATCTCCCCCCCTCCCTCACACCACTTCTCCCCTCCAAGCTGTGCTTTGTTTCCTGCCGCTGGTGAAACGCAGCCCTTTTTCCTCAGAGGGCCCCCTCGCTGCACTGCAGCCTTGTAAAACATAGCAGGTCAGCGTCACATGACTGAGGTCTAGGACGCTGAAGGCTGGGCCCCAGCCCTCTGCCTCGCCGGAGCAGGAGTTGGGTGTCAAAGTACACATGGGTGGGGCAGAGTGGAGGGAGAAGGACGGAGACTGACAGCTAAGAGAGAGAGAGAGAGAGAGAGAGAGAGGCAGAAATACGGAGAGGAAATAAAGAATGTAAGGGAGGGAGGAACGAATGTTAGCAGTAAACCAATAATTCTCCCGAGAAGCTGAAACCACTAAAAGAATATTATTTCCATCCATCCCTCCCTCCCCAAAGAACACCTTTCTCTACTCTCATCTATCACCTCCTCCCAAAAACAGTGTAACTCTTTTTTTTTCTCACCTCAGGTCTGAGATGCTCAGTCACCCATAGAGTGATGTAGACGTGAATGGGAGTCTCTCCACACGCTCCCCTTCCTCTTCCTCCTCTCCTACCCCTCCTCGTTTCGCCGAGTGATCGGAGCTGACATACATATGGAACACACTCATCCTGGTAGCACTCAAAAGAGAAGTGTGTGGGTGGAGAACATGCACACACACACACAATACATACATGCATGTACATATAGGCCTATCAATCTCCACGCACATGCATTCACACACATTTCCATCCAGTCTGTTTAATGTCATGACCTGGCTCAGTTTCAGTGGTTTCTGTTCATGCACATATCTACTTTCTGTCATTTTAACTTCTTTTACTTCCTTTAATTCTAGTCTCTTGTCTCGTCCTGTGTGTCTCTTACCCCGTCTCCCTCTCTCTCCCTCTCTTGTTTTTTGCGCTAAGCACTTGGAGTGCGTCCCCAGAGGTCTCCGGCTTTATGGGAGGCCTGTCACACTAATAGATTTCACCTTCTCTCATTTTCTCTCTCTCTCGCTGTCATTCCCTCTCTCACCCTCGTTCTCATCTGCTGCCCATTACGGGCACGAGTGTCTGCTCACCACAAGCTGCAGTAGCTGCATGTTCTGAGGCGATTAAATTTCTGTCGCTTTTTTCATTTAGTCCAATGGCAAAACATGTTCGCGTCGATTTGACTAAGTACACATTTCTTGTAGGCTGCTGCCTCTGGTACGCTGATAAAGACGGGTAAAAACAGCAACCACGCTTTCTATTGTGGTCAGTTAATGTGCCATTAAACCAAGAATCTACAGCCACGCTAGCAGCTGTGTGAGGCCGCACTTAGTCACAGTAGCGCTTGGAGCTAAATGCTAACACCAGCTAGCTAAATAGTTCACAATGAATGCTATGATGTTGACCATGTTCACCATCTCAGTTCAGCATGTTAGCATGCTAACATTCGCTAGTGGTGCCTTCAAATGAAGGTGTTGTGTTTACAACATGGTAAGTCGTGTACACAATATGCTTGGCGTTCAAGTTGCTGCTGAGCAACTGCATTAACGTTACTGTCCGTCTCTAGAAGCCACGGAGGCTAACAATTTAGCAAGCTAGCAAGTGGGTAACGTAATGCAGGAAATGCAAAGGCATAATGACAGAGGAAAAAGATGAGGCCGTTGGGAATATCAACATTTTCCTCAAAACTATTATAAAATTACGAAGAAAAACAATATACGACTAAAATTACAATATATTAACCTATTATGCACCAAAAAATTGACTTCCATGGCCTCCGCCATCTCTGACAACTTCGACAAACACGCCACAAGTCGTGAACTCAGAGCTTTCAGAAATTTTCCACTTACGAGGTCGTGAATACCACAAGAGGAGGGCGTTCATATGGACTCTTCTCATGAACACGGCAAACACGACCCCATTTGAAGGCACCATAATTACCATTAAACACAAAGTACAGTTAAGGCTTGTGGAGAAGTTAAGGGATCAGTTATTACAAATCATTCTGTGGGGGCACCCTGATCACATGGGAAGGCGTATAAATAGCACGACATTACAAGGACATTCCGCGTGTCATGAGGACGCATTTTAGGCTTTTTTACGCCGTTTTTCGTGTGTCGATTGTACGCCACGCAGCAAAACTACGGTAACATCCGCAGTTAGGTTTAGGCAACAACACCTCTTAGTTAGGTTTAAGAAAAAATGCCATGGTTGGGCTTAAAATAAGTATCTAAACTAAGTAAAATACATACGGAAAAAACGTAACATAAGTACGGAAAACACGTCACTTAGAAAGACGTGATAAACATTACTAACATAACTTACAAAACAAAACACCGGTCTCAAACACTGGTCTCCTGGTTGAAAGTCGTGTATTTGTTGGACCCATCCACCTCCCCTTCCGCCCACCATAAGCGGTCTTTCTCACTTTTTACTCTACGTCACTTAAGTGTAGTATTTTTACGCGGATGCGTTTGTATTGCATTCAGTACAGGTACAGACTACATGGCGTACAAATGACACGCCAAAAGCAAGAAAGGAAAATTGTGTCATTCCTTTGTGGGCGAATGGGCTGGTGGGGGACATGATCGCGTGTACACGTATGGCTAAAATACATTCACAATTGCGGAATTGTGGAAAATGTAGTTCTTGAAAAACTACTTCCTGTTTTGCGCTAAATTTTAAGAAATCCAGGACATTTCAATATCGGCTATTCCACTGCAATGGATTACGATGTTTAATGAAGCCATAGCATAATTGTTGTATTATTTTATCAGTACATTTTGTTGCAACATTAAATATGTTATTGGACAAGTATTAATACTTTGTCTATTCTGTATATGGATTCAAGTGCTGTGGTGTCCTGTTAATGTAAACGCTTATCTCTTGGTATGTATATGTGTTGACCTTTACACTGCCTGTCTAAAGTATGCAGGAGTTTGTCACAATGCAGCTCATCTGTGTCTCTGTTTGACAGCCTTTGTGCATCTCTCAGACTTAAAGTGTCCTCTAGAATCTACCTACAACAACCTCACCTATCCCTCTTCCTCCCCCTCCTCCCCCTCCTCCTCCTCCTCCTCCCCCCCCCCTCCTCCTCCTCCTCCTCCTCCTCCTCCTGCTCCCCCTTTGCCCCATCTTGCTCATCCCACATGTCACATCACATTTCCCAGGCAGCACTAGGAAAAGGGCAGAGGCCTTATGAATTGATGTGGGTCGCTTACAAAGAGCATGGCCAGGACAAGGACCAAGGACACACACACACACACACACACACACACACACACACACACACACACACACTCACACACACACACACACACACACACACACACACACACACACACACACACACACACACACACACACACACACACACACACACACGCACACACACAAAGGTGAACCACGAGGTTGAGGTGACACATTGTCCTTCACCTTTCACCTGCTTTCATTTTGTCGTGCACTGTCTGAACCGCAGTGTCCGCATACAAAATCTATGTTAATTCATACATCTGTGCACACACTTAACTTCATACAAACGCACACAAAGAATCCCTTGCCTTTGTCACACTTTCTCTGACAGAGCTATGGCAACAATGCAGCGTTACGCCACACATCGTGCCCCAGTAGTTTTGAAAGGGCAGCCTGATCTCCGTGGTAACCCGAGAACAGGCGTGGGCAATGACGACACCTATTGGCGAACAGGAGACGTTGCTCTGGAGCCGTTGCAGAGAATATATGAGATGAATAACCAGTGATATTGAGTGCATACATCACCCACTGACAGTAAATTCACAGAGGAAAATTGACATTAGCTCATAAACATCTATCACGGGCCTGTGTGTTCGGCAGCACACGTCTCAGTGTGGAATGCACGGCGGATGAATCAGACGCAATGGAGCAGGAGGGGTGCTACGTTATGATATTTTCTGTGTTTTATATCAGCACTCCATAGTTTTCACACACACTTTCTCTCCCTGTCATCTACTTTCCCATGGCGCTTCTTGGTGACTCCTGATTTATCCCGGTTCCCCCACAGCCTGCACGAACGTCTTTTATATGTCCAGTTAAGCAATTCTCTCCTCTAATTGGTTAATGTAGGGCACAGGGGTTTGGTGTAAAGGGAAATCCCAGGAGCCTCTGAGGCCTGCTTCATGCCCACTAGGCTGGAAGGGAGCCAGAATGTAGTCTCCCCCCGGCCCCCCCCCCCCCCCCCCTCTACGCCTCCACTGGACTGGAGAAGATCCAACATGGATGCCTCCGGGGTTGCACTGCTGTGAAACTTACGCTATTGTAGATGAAGTCTGATGGAGAGGATGCTCAGACTTTCTATATTTAAAATGACGTGACAAATTCACATCGCACGCTTTTAAGACCCCAAACTGCCAACTTTAACTGCTTTAAACCCCAAATATGACTTGATAATCTGTGACAACGACAAAGAAACATCAATAATGCATCAAAACCTCCATCCATCAGCTCACAGAACAAATTCCAAAGCAGGAATTGCAGCATCGTATCAAGCCGCCAGTCCCTCTCAGCGCTTTAAGAAAAACGCTCTGCGGGAAACCCAAAAAAATGGAGCAATTTTTAGAGACGGTGTCTTGAAGCTCAGTGATCCACAATGCTTCTGCATGCAGCCGTCTCCCCGAGGATAGGGAAAAACACAGGATGGAGAGAGGGGATGGGAGGGGAGGGGAGGAGAGGTGGAGGAAAAGGGGGGGGGGGGGAGGGGGGGGAGAAAGTGCACGTAAGCCCACAGAGAGGAGGAGAGGTGAGAGGGAGAGTGATGCAGAAAGAAAATGTAGACAGGGTGTTCAGTCTTAATATAGATTCTTCTGTATAAAAGGTCAAAATGGCGAGGAGGGGGAGTAATGGTGTCCCTTCTCTGGCTTTAATCTCCTCTTTCCTTCTCTCAGCCTCCCATCTTTACCATTGACAGTGGTGGGAACACACCCCATAACAACAAGTAAAAGTCCTGCATTCAAAACAAAAGTAAGGGTACATAAGTATTAGAAAGTATCAAAGCACTACTTGGTGGAACTACGAACAATAACAAGGGGCCCAAAGTATATGCTGGTGTCACAAGCCAAAACGGTTGGGAACCACCGGTTTAATCTTTGGCAATGCTTTATATTTTATTAGCTCATCATTATGCTTATTTCTAATGTCAATTCTAATAACTAAGTACAGCTGTCACATTGGTGTAGCGGGGTAAAAAGCCCATATGAAATCTAGTGGAGTAGTACCATAAAGTAGCATAAAATGGAAATACAATAAAATTGTACTTCACTAATGTAAATGTACTTATTACTTTCCACCACTGACTATCAAGCACTTCTATGGAGCCCAGAATCAAGACGAAACCACTCCACTACAGTTCAGGGGGAAACATTGTACTCCACTATCCTCATTTCACATGCAGCATTAGTCACTTTACAAATTAAGATTTTACATAAACATATGATAAAACATGTTGCACGCTTGTAAATGAAACCATAACAGTATATAGAATAATTAAAACAGTCTCCATCTCGACCAACCACAACGGAAAATGATACTTATTAGGGCTGTCTATCGATTAAGATTTTGAATCGCGATTGATCACAAATGAATCGCACACTTTTTTTTTATCTGTTCAATATGTACCTTAAAGGGAGATTTGTCAAGTATTTAATACTCTTATCGACATGGGAGTGGGAAAATATGCTTGCTTTATGCAAATGTATGTATATGTTTATTATTGGAAATAAATTAACAACACAAAACAATGACAAATATTGTCCAGAAACCCTCACAGGTACTGCATTTAGCATAACAAATATGGTAAAATCATAACATGGCAAACTCAAGCCCAACAGGCAACAACAGCTGTCAGTGTGTCAGTGTGCTGACTTGACTATGACTTGCCCCAAACTGCATGTGATCATCATAAAGTGAGCATGTCTATAAGGGGGAGACTCGTAGGTACCCATAGAACCCATTTTCATTCGCATATCTTGAGGTCAGAGGTCAAGGGACCCCTTTGAAAATGGCCATGACAGTTTTTCCTCGCCAAAATTTAGCTTAAGTTTGGAGGGTTATTATCCTCCTCCGCGACAAACTAGTATCGGAAGCAATGGATTCCTTAGGTTTTGTAGTTTCATATGATACCAGTATCTTCACTCTTAATCTTCAAACTGAGCCCGCTACAACCTCGGAAAGATCGATTGCGTTAATGCGTTAAAGAAATTAGAGGCGTTAAAACAATTTTGCGTTAAGCTTTAGTACTTTTACATGAATGCATCAGTAATAATTATCCAATAACATATAATGGCATAACAGTCAGAGGGGCTACTTTTCTGATTGTAATAAGAGTATTTGTACATTGCAGTTTTGCCACTGGTATTGGCGCGTCACAAATATATTCACAGAACATATTCTACTCCAAGGAATTTATGCCAAATTAAGCTGTTGGCATCTCCGCTGTGTGAGTATATCTCATCATAAACTTTAGTTAAGACCCATAGGTCCATATCAGTATAAATAAAAATACAATACAATACAATACAATACAAGGACAACAAGAGATCAAATCATTGCAATTCACAGTGATTAAAACATACTGTATATAGGCATTTGTTCCAATGTTTCCAGAAACAAGAGGAGTACCTTGTGTCACTTTGTGTGGGCTCAGTTAAGGCACATTATGATTACATTTTTTGAATCAGTTAATCGACACATAAATTTGTACATAAAATTCCTTAATACAGCATGGAAGGTGGGAACATTACTCCATGCTCCATCTTGGGAGCGTGAGCAAGATTCTGAATGCATCATTATAAATGCCACCTGAAGCGTTTTCATTTTCGCTTTGCTGTAACTGCACCACAGATGGGCTGTATAGAGCGGAGCACAGTAGGCTCTAAAAAAGGGCTGTTTTAACATCATCTGTACACATGTGAAACATTTGCGTGCCAGCATATTGGGCTTGTGCGTGCAGTTTGCAACACTGGCACTGCACATCATCGTCATCATCACATAGATCATTCCCGATGATGTGACCCAAATATCTAACTTTGTTCACCACATTTAGCGCTCGGTCTGCCATAAAGAATGAAGGGAAATCTTGCTTCTGATTCCTCCTTGGTTCTAGCAATCATGACACAAACACTCTTTTTAGAGTTACATTTAATGTCATACTGCACACCATAACTTGAGCAGACTCTGAGCAGTTGCCGTATCTAATAATATAAATAAGAATAATCCTTGTATCCCCAAATGTCCAACTTCTAAATAATGAAAAGTGTATCTTACAGGTTGGACAGCAGCAGTGTGCTGGAAGAGCCCTCCTGTATTATCTCATTACATACAAGACATTATCACATTGAGATATTATTTATTCAGAGAAAAAGGACATGCTAAACTTGATCTGAAGTGACAGAGAAAGTGAAAGTTTTAATAATTATGAAATGTGTGGGTACGTACTGTATATGCAGCTCTCATCTTGTAACCGATAGGGAGTGGATAGTGAGGGATCTTGTCTTCTGTCTTTTTGCGTTTACGTCTTATACGTTACTTGCTCATCATTATTGGAAAGTACACAGCAGCCCTCTCCTCACTCTACAAGTAAAACAGAAAAATGTCCCTGAGCTGCTTAGTAGTAGCCAAAGATCAGGCTTTTATCCAGCAGCATCCAGGCGTGAAAACGTGTAACGGTATAAATATGTGAAGCGAGGTGTTGCGTGATAAAGTCAAAACTTTCCCCTGCATGCTGTAGCTGAAGGTTAAAGAAAGGTGTCTTCTTGTTCTTTTGACATCAGGATGTTCAGATAATGTGGTATTTAAATTTCTCCTTGTCATATCAGCTTGAACTCGCCAGCTGTGAGGGAACAGAGGTCAGGGGTCAAACCGCGACGACCGCAAAATGTCAAATGACTCGTCCCCTACTGTGACTGTCACCTTGGTTCATCGTTTAGTGAAGGAAGATATTGGAAGGAGAGAGAAAGAAAGCAAAAGCCTCACGAGGCTGGGCGGATGAACGTATGAAAATGTGCCGTTGCGTAATGGGATATTGCATAATATGTCCCATTTGATACCATGTCACTCACTGATGCATACTAGAGCCCCACGTAATGCACGTAAGCAGGCGACCGAGGGGGAGGAGGATTTTTTGGGGGTGAAATGAAGGGGGGGAGGAAGGGAGGGAGAACACGGAGGGTTCTGTCTCCGAGCAGAAGACGTGGAGTGACGGAAGTAGACAGCCAATGGGGTGTGGGCGCGGTGTGGCAGAGTGAGTGAGGGATGGTGGGGGAGGGGAGGGGAGGGGAGGGGGGTGATGGTAGCTGCGTGCGGGTGGAGTTGGTGTGTGTGACGGTGGGTGGGCGAGAGCGCGGTCGGTGCTGGTATTTCTACCCTGTCACATCGCGTTAGTGTGCAGCCGAGCACGACTGCTGAGCACACCGCTCTGGACAGCTCTGCACACACACACACACACACACACACACACACACACACACACACACACACACATATGCAGGTTTAAATTCACGAGGACACACACTTGAGTGCACACACACACACACAGACACACTGTAATCTCCCACGAGGACCACAAGGACATCCAAAACAAGTGAGCACCGATGACAGAAACCAGGGGAGAGTGCTCGACCTCCCAATTTCACTTCCATCCATCCATCCATTTATCCATCATTACAGCACTCTGTGCATGCCATCGGCCATTTGTGGGCACAGTCATCACAGAGGATTATTGATTTTTCTATTCTCGCAAAAGTGTGCACATTAAAAAAGAAAAAAAAAAAATTGGAAAAGGATAAATCAGAACCACATGAGGTCTGTCTGTCCCTAAACACTTGTGTATTCATGTTGGGAAATATATTGCAACCTGATGTTCTTGGCTCTGCGCTTCACTAACAGGCAATATCTTGTTTTTGGAAAGAAGCTCCTCAAACCCAGATGTCCAGACTGCACAAAGCTACAAACGAACCATAACAGTTTACTTTACCGCCGTCAAACACATTGCCGCGCCGGGCGAGGAGAGCAGCCAAGAAGCATCATCGTCATCGAACAAAGCTATTGTGTCAGCGGGGGCAGAGCAGTCAGCTCATCCCGCTCTCTAGTCACTTATATGCAACATGGTTAAGTGGCCCGAGCCCAGGGGCTTTTACGCAATGTTTTCCTTGAGAAAATGAGAGGAGAAGAAGAAGAAGAAGAAGAAGAAGGGGGGGAGGGAAGGGAGATAGAGTGAGTTCGGATGACGGTGCACCGTTCACATTGCGCCCCCATCTCCTCCAGGCAGGGAAAACAGGTGAGGCGGAGGGAGAGATGAGAGAGAGGAATAGAGGCAGCAAGAATATTTCACTGTAAATGCTGCATTCACACTGTGCACCCCTGTGGCAAGGGAAAGAGAGGGGGGGAGGGTACAGATGGATGGGTGAGGAGGTGGAGGATGAGGAGGAGGAGGTGGAGGAGATAGAGTGGCGAGGTGTGATGTGCGGTCACCCGAGCTCTTCGGTGACGCCATAAACTTGGAGGCACGCTTCAGCGGCTTTGAGCGAGGAGAGAGATATAAGTCGTCTCTGGCCACCGGCTCCGTGGCCGGCCAGAGGTCAGCCAGTACACACAGAAATGCATAGGGGCATCGTCAGCACACCGGAGGGTCATAAAGGTCACGGTTACGTAACTGAGCCTGGATATCCAGCACAGTGGTACACGTCTGTTCACATACAAAATGTTCATACCAGTTTTGTTGTATATTATCACTATAAGGGCACATTCACACCACAGCGGGAATGTTAGGATGAGTTTATTCGACACTTAGATCACACTATTTGCATTCTGGCGACACCAACGTGTTTGTGGTGCGATTTATTTGCATTTGGAGCGTAAAGGAACAGTTCAACATTTGGGATGTATGCATATTCGCTTTCTTGCTGAGATGAGGAGATCAATAGCACTCTTGGGTCTGTACGGTAAATATGAAGCCGGCAGCCGGTTAGCTTAGCTTAGCATAAAGACTGGAAACAGGGGGAAACAGCTAGCCTGTCACAATGCGGTGAATACAGGTAACAGGCATAGGACCCCAAATGCAGACAGGATCAGTTCAGTGATTTATTGAGGGAATATAGACTTACTGGAAGGTCCAGGTCCAGGTTCAGGTCCAGGTCCAGGTCCAGGTCCAGGTAAAAGGGGTAGAGTAACAGAAGCTTCAAAGCAAAAAAAAAAACAGCAAAAAAGCAGCATAGGTTGAAAAGCTGATAAGGGAACGGGATGCAGGTGAGGTCATGTAACTGCAGGGTTGATGAGGATGGTAGGAACAGGTGTGTGGATGGGTGGGGCCGTCAGGTGATGAGAAAAAGAGGGAAAGTCCGAGGGCAACTGGTGGATGGATGGAAAATGGCAATGAAGGGGCCTGTGGAATAGTCACAGAGAGACAGAGGCTACATTCCAATTAACATACTTTTTCTTTTTACTCTTGGTACTTACTGCAGCTGCCCTTATGAAGTACATACTGTTGCATGCAGTATGCATACAAATGGGACATACTGCTTCGTCATAATATGCAAATAGCCATTACAGTAACAGAATATTGATTAATAATTGATCAGCGCTGCCTAGTTTGACCGTTTGATCGGAGTTTGCGAGTGATTGACAGCTGCTCAGAGACGGCAGACAGAGCAGGAGATAAAGTCAACACTGAAGATGTCATCCGAGCTGCCAGAAGAATATCACAAGTATTTCTGCCTATAGAGAGGAAATAATGCTTTCAGAATCAAACATACATCCAGCTATACGAATGATCATATAAAAGTTAAAAAATGTTCATAGTGTGTGTGAGAAAAGAATCTTTATAAAGTTCAGATCAGCTCTGATTGGTTGTTTTCCTCCGGTCTGTGAAATCTTTTTCGAGCACCGGAGGACACAGAGGCACATTATTTTTTTTCAGATTACCTGTCTCATGCACTACTGTCAGTATATAGTGACCTTTTTATAAAAATAACTTTTTTTAAATCACATTTCTACCCACTGCAGCTTTAACTAGTATGTTTTTTTTATTCAAATAAATGAGTGGCTTTTTTTTTTCAAATTATAAGTCACACGGTAAACTGTTATTTCAAGGAGACCTCCTTGGAAATTATTGAGAAATTACAGCACATGTAAAACAATAAAGTATTCATATATTCTGAAAATATCAAGAGCAAGTCAGTCGTGTTTATCCTAACTTACAGGGACTGGAATCAAAACGATTGGGTCACAAGTGACCAAAACTCAGGCCAGTAAACAAGCAGCTTGATTTGCTTAGAGCTGGGCACTGTGCCGTAAACAAACCAAATCATAGAGTAATGCAACAGAATGAGCTGTTGATACTCTGTGTGGAGCAAAGATAGCAAATTATAGGAGCAATGCTCTCTTGAATTTCCCCCTTGAAAAAGAAAGCTTCTTGTCGAGCATCGTCACTACATGACTTAGCAGAACGTGGAGCTGTCAGTCAACGGTACTGGGGACACAGGTAGAGCACAGGGAGCCCCTTAAGTGTCTCATTCAAGGTGGAGGGAGAATGGAAGAGGAGGAGGAGGAAGAGGAAGGGTGTGGAAAAAGACGTTATCACTTCCATCTCCTCCTCCGTGTTGGTGTGAAGGGAGTCGCTGAAAACAGATGCCCTACATATTCTTTGAGACAGACTCCAGCAGCGAGGCCTCCCCGGATTCAGAAAAGACAGAAGTATGGAAAGGCACAGACAGAGAGGAGGAGGAGGAGGAGGAGGAGGAAGAGGAGGAGGAGGAAGGTATAGAAACAGGCAGACTTCCAGTTTGACAAGGCAGACATGAAAAGACAGAGACGCAAGCAAACAAAAGGAAACAGGGAAAGTTCTGACTGTAATCCTCTTCCTTCCTTCCCTCTCCAGTGGTTATATAAAACACATCTACAATTCTCTTCTATGCACATCAAAGAGCTGCACCGCTTTGCAATCTGCATATATGATGCATCCAGGGAGCAGCAGGAGGGCTGTGTGTGTGTGTGTGTGTGTGTGTGTGTGTGTGTGTTTCTGGGAGGAATGTTTGAGTCAAAAACATAAGCTTCTTTGCAGAGTATTGAGATTACTTCGTGTTTAGATGAGCCACTTGGATCTGCGACTGCTTAAGTCTTCAAACGACAATCACATTTGGCTCTCACTGCAGCAACCATTAAAAACTAGTTCATTCAATTGGCATGATAATATGCATGAATTAACAAACCGCGGTGTCATGCAGAGGTCTCGGTGACTCAAGCGTGTGGATGCTGTCAGTGTAGTAATGTGGCTGCAAATGAAGTCATCTCACTGAAGATGAGAGCTTCATAATTCTAGTAGGCATATTTTTCTGTTCCTCTGCTGCCACCTAGTGTTGGCAAAATGCACTTCAAACGAGGAGGAGGGGATGGGCTGCTTTTGTGCATGATTATTTGTTTGATGCTAATGCTTGATGATGTTGTTATCAAAGCATTTTTAAATTTATTTATTTTATTTTTTATTATTTTATAATTTATTTATATTATTTTCTTTTAAATAAAAAAAAAATTATATTTTTTTTAATGAATTAGTGGTGTTTTATGTGGATTTTTACATGCATTTCTACTGTATTTTCAGGTTTTGATGCAGGCATTGTGATGAAAGATCAAATATCTGAGATTAACACCAACATAAAGAAAATCAATTTATAACAGGGACAGAGAAAAGTGTTGTATTATTTTGTGCAGGTATCAACAACAATGTTTTAAGATATATTAATATATCCGGAGGGAGCCCGGAGTAGAGTCGCTGCTTGTTGGCGTCGAAAGAGGCCAGCTGAGGTGGTTCGGGCATCTGATCAGGATTCCTCCTGGACGCCTCCCTTTGGAGGTTTTTCGGGCACGTCCAACTGGTAAGAGGCCCCCGGGGTAGACCCAGAAGGAGAGATTATATATCTCGTCTTGCCTGGGAACGCCTCGGGGTCCCCCAGGAAGAGCTGGAAAACATTGCTGGGGAGAGGGACGTTCCCTGCGAAGCCTGCTGCCCCCAGCGACCCGGCCCCGTATAAGCGGAAGAAAATGGATGGATGGATGTTTATGTGGATTTTTACATGATTTTATACTGTATTTTCATGTTTTGACGCAGGCATTACGATGGTTTCCTCAGCAGCGGAAAGATCAAATATCTGAGATTAACATCGACATAAAGCGTTTAGAAAATAAACTTATAACAGGGACAGAGGAAAGTGTTGTATTATTTTGTGCCGGTATCAACAACTGACGTAGTGTGGACTATAAGGCTGCAAATATCTCCTCCAGACATGTTTTAAGATATATTAAAATACTCTCTTTAAATAATAATTTAGATCTGATAACAGTAAGCGAAACACATTTTTGAGTGGACGGGTACTTTAATATTCATGTCCTGCAGGTGAAACGTGATGATGTGAGGCTGGTTTGACTCGAGGCCCTTACACCTCCCAGGTATAGGTTAATAACATTTCCATATGCGGGATGAACAAAGTAACAAGTAGCTTCATGTTCAACAGCCTGCGCGACACAGTGAATTTGAAAAAATGCCACTCAGCTCGTTTCTGGAATGCAGTTGGACAGATTACATTTTTCAAACAGCAGTCTCTTAAACAAACAAGTCATCACATACTGCACGGCATGCTTCGCACTCAACCGGCCCATTCACAGTGCACTTTCAAAAAATACAATAACATAACATAAATATCTGTTACAGAAGTGCAAACATAATGAAATGTGTTATAATATTTCGTAAAAAGTAAAACATCAGGATGAAACATCATTGATCTCACGAAAGGTTCTGAAGTGCGGTTTTTCATCCATTCATTCATGACAATGTGAAAGATACTGTAAGAACTGTAAAACCTGAACAACCAGTCCAGCTAAATTTATTATGTATTTACTGTTATTAATGCCTCAATATAGAAGCTAACTTACTTCTCTGTCATAATAACTGACAAAATTGTTTGACATTTTGGGAAATACTCATATTTGCTTTCTTGCTGAGAGTTAGAAGAGAAGATTGATACCACTCAACGGGTTAGCATACGGTCACCAGACGTCCAGGTTTTAAGCTGGGTGTTCCCGAGTCCCGACAAATATCCGTAAAAAAACTGAAATATCCCGGTTTACAACATTCACTACCAAATTTTCCCAGTTTTTCGACTCAAGTAAAATTAGAATTATAATATTTACTATTTAATACTTGTTTTCAGCACCTAAATTCTGCAATGAACGTTTTACATAAGCTAATATACTAAGCGCTGAAATAACTGTCCCCCATCCTTATGAAAACACCTATGGTGCGTGCATAAGTGCATACATGTGCACGAGCATGAACGTGCAGTACAATTAAGGGTGTTTGCAAATATGGCCACTTTAAGTTACCATAGCTTACCAGACTGGAAACAGGACAGGGGCTAACAGCTAGCTCCAGAAAGTTAATACTCCCAAACCGTAACGTATTGTTTCTACACTTGGTTTGTATGGATTTTGTACGGAAACTTTGATTTTGTATGGATTAAACAAGTGAGCAATACGAAGTGGACGAAGTTAACGTGACGTCACTCACTGGTTTGAGGACTGCTGTTTTGAAGCCTCGAGTTTGGCATTTTGGCCGTCGCCATCTTGGTTTTTAGCCATCGCCATCTTGGTTTTTGCAACCAGAAGTGACACGAGAGGGTGGAAATAAGTACAACCGAACGCTGAATAAGACATTTTTAGGCAACCAAAAAGGTTATAATTAATTTTCATGAACTGAAAACACACTGTGAAAGGGTTAAAATTGTAAGACGAAAACACGGACAACTCCCAGACCGGACAACGCCATGGTAGCGACCTGTCAATCGCTAGGTAGCCACGCCCTAAAGCATACCCTGCTTTATGGTCTATTTGACTCTAAATGGGACCATAATTTACTAAATGAACATCACGCTGTGTTGAAGAAGACTTGAAACTAGCGATTGAGACCATAAACTCATGTTTACAATGTTTACTGAGGTAATAAATCAAGTGAGAAGTACACTAATTTTCTCATAGACTTCTACACAATCAGACTTCTTTTTGCAACCAGAGGAGTCGCCCCCTGCTGGCTGTTAGAAAGAATGCAAGTTTAAGGGCACTTCTGCATTGGCTTCACTTTTCAGAGCCGGAGGTTGCCCACTTGTAAGAACGTGAGTGTGCTTGAGCTTCTCTAATTCTCAGTAAGAAAGCAAAAATCAATTTCTTTAAAGGACAAATACACACTAAAATATAGTTCAGAACTAGTTTCCAGTTTACAGAGAGAGTTATCTTCATTTATAGATTTTGACTTCACTGTGCAAAACCACGGGAATAACAAAAGGTTCAATATTTTCCCGTTAACAAGGGTGTGGCTCAGGATGTACAATCAGAGTCTTTTTCCCTCCTGAACTGTTTATGTTCTGTAATGATTCATGAGACCAAACAAGTCAACAATGTGTCCGCCTTATCAGCGCCATCAGTCTTCTCTCGTCTGTGCTCATTTCCTGATGTTAGGACTGTCTCCCAAGAACTTCCTTGCGGTGTCTCCCATCATGAAAACTCCTTCCCTCATTAATACTTTTTTTTTAGTGAAATGGTATACAGGTATTAGTAATATCTCTATAACATTTATATAAAGTGATTGCAGCGTGTTCGAACGTCACACCATGAATGTCCTGGTGCTCACATATTTGCCTCCCCTGTGCTTGTTGCCGATGCTGGAGCCCTTCCTGCTCGTGTTGCTCCTCAGCGACCCTCCCTTGAGCCTCGCGCTGCCGGCCACGCTCTCCGACGCTGACGCTGACGCTGCCCTTCCTCGTGGTTTCGCCTCGGCCTCCGCCTCCTCTTGCTTGATGTTCTGGAGGTTCTGGCAGACGCAGTGGCGCTCCGGGGCGAAGCGCGGCGGGCCCAAGCAGAACCACTTCAAGGAGCTGAAGAAAAGCTCTGCACAGCTGGAAATGGCCGATATCACCCCTACGCCGAAGTAGAAGCAGAGGAAGATTGTTTTCTCTGCAGGGCGGGAGGTGAAGCAGTCCACCGTGTAGGGGCAGGGAAAGCGGCTACAGGGGAACTGGGCCTGTACCTTGAAGCCGTACAGCATCCACTGGCCCACCAGGAAGCCAATTTCAGCCAATATGCGGAAGGCAACATTGACGATGTAAAGCCTCCTCAAATGGAGGTCTTCCCTGTAGTCCTGGCTGCTAATTTTGCTGACTTTGGAGCAGCTGTTCTCTCTCTTGTTGTGGTGATGCATGGCATACATGAGGAAAACCAGGGCGGGTGTTGCGATGAGGACGATGTGAAACACCCAGAATCTGAACTGGGAGATAGGGAAGGCCAGGTCGTAGCACACCTGCTTGCAGCCCGGCTGCAGGGTGTTGCAGGCGAACTCCTCTTGCTCGTCCTTAAACAGGTCACTGGCTACAGTTCCCAGGATCAGTATCCGAAAGACAAGCATGAGTAAGAGCCAGAAGCGACCAAGCATCGGCGAGTGGGCCTGGAGGCTGTCAAAGAGTGAACTGAGGAAGCCCCATTCACTCATGGTTGCAGCGCTCGGTCTTGGCTTCTTGAAAGTCTGTCCAACCTGTCCGTCTCACAGCAAATGCTGTCTGTGGTTAACAAAAAGAAACTAAAATGTCTCTTATTATCTTCAATTAATGACTCATAGTGAGACTAAACAGTCCAATCTGCAGGTCAAAGGTTGGTCCAGGGTTTATGCGCCTACAGTGGTGATAGGGTTCACGTTCCAATGACCTGAAACCAAAAATGAAACATGACTATACCACTTGCAATAACACAGCAATTTAACGACATCACGCAAGGAATAAAACAATAACACTGGCCTGTATTAAACCCCCCCTATAGGTCTCATTTTCTTTAGGTTTCATTTAACACATGACCTTAACCCATTTATGCCCACAACTGAGATTTTTAATTTCCTCCTTCCTTTGGTGGAAATGTTGTCTGGGCTTGCCTAAACACAAATGTGAAGAAATTTTCAAAATCAGTCAAAGCGTTTGCTTGGAAAGTGAGTTTATCTTATCACACTACATCTAGTCTTTGGGCACATGGGACTACTGGTTTTGCAATAGACTCCGTTATGTTTTAGGAAAAAACAGTAGTCCCGTGTGCCCAAATATACGGTAGTATGATGAGAACTACAAGGAGCACAATCAAGTATTTGGTCTTTATGAACTCATAAGATGAATATCAAAGATATGCACACATGCATATGTGTAAAAAATGTATTTCATATGGAAAACATTTCATAAACACAATGTTAGCCTTTTTCCTAATTTTTCAAAAATCCTGACTTTGACTATTGTACTATGTTCTTCATCTAGACAACATAGAGATGTCTCTATGAAATTTATTTTAATAAAGACTGATTTCTCCATGTGTGACAAACTGATGTTTAAAAATGCTTGATTTCCATTGAATGCAATGGTTAACATGAGGATAGAATTCAAAATATTGTCAAAAATACAGTTTTTGAGATAAAATTCTGAAATTTACCACCCTACATCTACAATGACCTGAACATTTTCTCATTTATTTTCATGAACATTGGAGCTTTATTTAGCGAGAATTTGCAGTAGCTGTGTACAGGACTGTTTACACTAAAACGTTTTGATGCACTGTGGACTCAATTTTTGATAATTCAAACATCTGTCTGGATCATTTGTGGAGGACAGTCTGAAGATGCTGCAAATTTGGTGTCAACTGAGTAAAACATGTGGGAGGAGAGATAGGTTTAATAAGTTTTAGAGAGTGATGGACTTCATAATTCCTGCCAGGTTGAAGCATCTGGACATTTCTGCTCACTTAGGGCCTAAATTTCGGTTGCAAAGTGCTATGAATTTTCAAAGTCTTAAACTTTACGCATTTGCTGTAGCGCCACCATCAGGACTATTGTCTCACAAAGCCAGTTGAGGAAGTTTAGCATAGGACTGGACCTATGTGCAAAGTTTAGTTTATTTTCTTGCATGGGAAGGTAGCTTTCCTGGGCAGAAAGACAAAAAGGAAGGAAAGATTGACTAAAACAAGAGGGACCGGCAGGAGAGCTATTCCCTGGCCCCTAATAAAAGTGTGATTTTTCATGTTATCTAAAAATTCAAAGTTGTACCGCTAGATACTTGCCCAAAGTATGTCCGTATCAAAGTTCAAGACTTTTGACCAATCAGAACAAATGTTGTGGCTTTTTCCTTGTCATACTAAAATACAGTCTTTGGGCACAAATGGGGAATAGATTGCAAGAGAAAACAGTTTAACCCCACAATGGGACATCCAGTCTATCCAGTAATGTTTGTTACTCTCCACATGTGCAAACTTCACTTTGAGGACACAACAGCTATGAAAACAGTTTTGATCAGCTATGCAAGCTGCTACTCGTGGAAGAACACTGGCTGGTTGGGCCACTTGCCGGTCTAAAACTTTCCACAGGTTCAAGCCCGAGGCATTTACCTAAAGCAGAGACATGCGAAACCTACCCTCTTTGATAATCCTGTTTTCTTGTTTGTTTCCTCCCACTGTCCTCAGATAAACCAAAGGAAGATTGCAACAAATAAAAAATTGTCCAAACACCAGCTTATATTCCTCCTATTCACTCTCTCTGTGATTGAGGTTTGCACGGGCTAATGTTTCAGAGGGCGGCAACAGTTTAGGAAATTCCTGCAAAGTCCTAATCTGTCTGATGTTTACCCAAGAAAGGCAAAGTCTTGATGAGCATGTCAAAGAGCTTCCTAAATGGCAGGAAGCTGCACCACCACTTTCCCCCAGACACTACGGGCAACATAAGAACTTTCATAAAGCTGATTGATTGTACATACAGCGTGCTTCATTCAGTCAGCAGCGTTAATATACACCTAACAGTTTTTATTGAGCCTAGAGGTTTGAAGTTCAATACTTTTCTGTAAGCAATAAAATGTTTCCAGTAGTTTGGATCAGGCCGTTAATGTTGTACTAGAAAAACTAGATAAAATTTGGTTGTAAATAAGCACAACTTGTGAACCAAAAACAGTCACAAAAAGCTAATTTATCTCTGTACCCTGTTGATGAAAGTGGAAGTAAAATGTTACTTACCCATCTGAAAGTCCCAATGACCTGATCCCCATTGCAACACTGTATATCTACCACACATGCGGCTGACGCTCCTCCCTCCCTGTGACATTTGAAGGCTGAGAACCAGACTTGTACAGACAGTTGACAGATCGGTCTGTTAAGCCCTAAAGCGAGTAACAACTCCAAGCACGATCACTACAAACAAGTTAACTTTATTTTTCTAAATATAAAATGAAACAGCCATTGAAATATTTACAGGACAAGACAAAACACAAAAGACATTTCAAGAATCCTAAGACTAAAACTAGACTTGACCACAGGCATAATGTGGTCCAAGCATCACACGTGTGTATTTTTTTTTTTTTTTTTTAAACTTCTGCTCTTTGACAGGTACAATGAATCAGATCAAACCACAAGCGTAAATGCAACCATCCTTCAAAGTGATAAAAACGAAGCCGCATTAACCACATGGCACGAGCTACGTGTACGACTAACTAAGAACCTGTCTTTAATACAAAATCTAAAAGCGACTTGGGAGAGTAAAAATTTAAAGGTCGTCCTCCGAGTCCGAGTCCAGGTTGTAGGTTACGGGTTTGCGGGCGCGTGAGGGCTTGGCTGCCACGGGAGCTGCCGCTGCCGCTTCTGTCACCTTGTCTGACACCAGGAAGCTGTCGTCCTCGTCCCACCTCTTGGTTTTCTGCAAAAACAGAGATACTGGAATTTCTAACTTGGAAAAATATCGATATTTGATCACATTTTCGATACAACGGGGAAAATTTGACACTATATCGAGGGCATACAATTTTAGATTTTTATTAAAAGATAAATAGCGGTGTGTGTGTGTGTGTTAACTCGCTGTTGGAGAGAAGAGAGATCAGAAAGCGCAGCTGGTACCCGCGTATCGATACCGCAGAAAATGAAAACGTTTGAAATATTCGGTATCCACATGCATCGATACTTTGATGTTTTTGACATCACTGGTAGAAACTGACCTTGCCGGCAGTTGTTTTGGCCTTGAGGCGCGACATGAGGTCGCCCGAGCTGCTGTCGGAGTCGTCGCTGATGACCTGTTTGCGTTTGAAGACGGGCTTCGTCTTCGTAACTGGAGCTTTGGCTTCGACCTCTGAGTCGCTGTCGCTGGAGCCGAATGAAGGGACCTTCTTAGCGGCCGTGGTGGTGGACGCAGGTTTGGACTTGGAGAGGGCATCCAAGATGGACGGCTGCTTCACGTCTGTGAGAAGTTAACAGGAAAAATAACTTTAGCAGATTAGGGAAGGATGCATTTAACTAA
This sequence comes from Sebastolobus alascanus, assembly GCA_916701645.2. Lineage (NCBI taxonomy): Eukaryota > Metazoa > Chordata > Actinopteri > Perciformes > Sebastidae > Sebastolobus > Sebastolobus alascanus. Next base: position 923,171 of record CAKAOJ020000147.1, read on the forward strand.
TTTCTTTTAACCCTCATGCACTTAAGTATCCGATCTACGTGTGATTACCAGAAACATGTCTTGACAAATGTGTACAACTACTGTTACAATCCCAATCTCTAAATAGAGCTCAGTAGGCTCGTCTGAATACCTGCGGCCTTCTTCTTGGATGCAGCTGGTTTCCTGGCAGCAGCGGGTTTTTTGGGTGCAGCCTCCTTGGTTTTACGTTGAACTGGAGCCTTGGGCGGAGGCGCCTGATCGTCCGACTGAGCTGCAAAAGCACCACGAAGAGCAAATAATTAAAACCTCACACCCTTATTAGCCCGACATTTCTCAAGCTCGTCACGCGGGCGTCCCGTGAAAAATACTTACAGCTCGACTTGGTTTTAGCTTGTTTAGCCGTCGGTTTGCTCCTTGCCGTTTTCTTCCTGCGTAGAAATGACCAAAAAAAAGTTGCTTTAAAAAGGTATATCACTCGACTTGAAAGAAGCTTCGTACATCAAGTCGTTTTCATACTCACGTGGGTTCTGGAGCTTTGGGGGACGGGGCTGGAGACTCCTCGTCGCTGTCCGCAGCGGGCTCAGGCAAAAAGCTGCTATCGCCATCACCGTCATCGCTGATAACGGCTTTCCGTTTCGGAGCGTCCTTCTTCCCCCAGTCAGCAAATTCATTTTCGCTGTCGGACAAGCTGTACTTCACCGCAGCTGAAGAAATAGGCGACAGAATGGTTTGATTTAGCAACGCTGCCATGTGAATCAGGGTTAATAGTAGGGCTGCCCGAATACCATTTTTGGGGCTTTCGAAGCTTTGGTGAGAAATATTCAACGGTATTCGAAGCTTTGCAGCGTGGCGTGGAATAATTAATGTTGAATATGAATAATGTTGTGGGATGATTCCTTATTTCATGGGGTATTTTGGGATTTATACATTATTATTACATACACTTTTTTTTTAATTTTTTTAAATAAAGCATTCGATTAGTGATTTGGAGGTCAAATACCATGGCAACGGTCGAAGCTTCGAAGCATTCAGGTCAGCCCTAGCGAAAAGTAGTTTGTTTTCCTAAAGTTACTCCCATAATATATGAATAATCAAGCCGCTGTTGCAGTCTACCGATAAGCAACGATAGAGGTCAGGGCCATCTTAGCAGATTCACCTTTAGTTTTGCGTTGGACCTTCTCCCTGGGGGCGTCCTCTTCCTCTACCTCCATTTCACCGTCGGACAGAATGGCGTCCGGCTCTTCATCCGACCACGGATTCTTCTCGGGCTTCGTGGCAACGGGTTTGAACTGAAGAGTGCTCTGCCTGCCGGTCTTTGATGCTGCTGAAGAGAAGTGTGTTTCTTAGTCATCTTTAATCAAAAAAAATGCAATGCAGCTTCATTACAGTAGATACAGTATTTGAAAAGGTAAGCGTGCCCATCTCACTAGCGTGCAAACTTTATATTGTTTTTCTGGCTCCTCAAGTCAGTTTGTAATCATAGTGGGGGTGTGGAAAAATTGCTGCTGTAAAATTCAGAATGTAGGTACATCTAATAAACACGATTATGGTACGCAGCCTCGTATCTTATCTCTGACGTTCAATATAATTTACCTAGCAGGTGATAAGCTTGAAATGTAAATCTCAATTTTAGCTTTCAAAATGCTCTGAAGGGTTGTGGAAGTTTGCAAATGATGCATTTCCCACGGGCTGCCACTAGATGTCACTAAAGAGCCATTGCTTACTAGTTGCAGGCAGTGGTGGAATTTAACGAAGTAAATTTACTCAAGTACTGTACTGAGTATAAATTTGAGGTACTTGCACCTTACTTGAGTGTTTTCTTTTCATGCCACTTTCTACTTCTACTCCACTACGCTCAAAGAGAAATATTGTACTTTTTACTCCACTACATTTATTTGACAGATTTAGTTAATAGTTATTTTTCAGATCAAGATTATTGCATACAAAACACAAGAGCTTATGAAATACGATATTGAGATTCAAGTTAAACTACCCAACTGTTACAGCTGAAACGATTAGTCTATTAATCAATTAGTTAATTGACAGAAAATTAACTGGCAACTATTTTGATAAGCGTTCGTCATTTCTTCATGTTTCCAGCTTCATAACCGTGAAGATTTGCTGCTTTTCTTTTTAATTATTCCAATAATCTTAATTTATTTTTTAATAATTTGTACAACTGTAAAATCCTGCTTTTACATTAACACATGAGTAGTAATAATCTAATGATATAATATATAATAGTATAACCGTCACAGGGGACATTTTTCTGCATTAAGTACTTTTAATACTTAAAAGTACATTTTCCTGATTATACTTACATACTTTTACTTAAGTAACATTTTCAATGTAGGACTTTTACTTGTAAAAGTCTGGTATTAATACTTTCTGAATACTTCCTCCACCACTGTAAACGGGACATTATATTTATCAAAATTATGTTTTGATCATGATCGTCGAATAAAACATGTTCCAACAATTTAAAAATAAATCTACTTCACTTTGTTTGAATGAAATTTAACTCTTGTTATACGAATAAAATTATACATCATAGAAGAAAAATTGTACAGTCATGATATATTTAACAGACAGTCTTTAAAAACAAGCTCAGTGGACCTGCTCTGAACCTCTGACTGAACTCAAAATCAACTCGAGATTGGTCAAAGTAACATCTTCGTCCACCCTCACCTTTTTCCTTTGCCTTGGTCTTCTTGCCCAGTCGTGCAGCCAAGCCCATCTCCTCGCTTGGCACTGCGTTCTCTGCGTTCTCTGCATTCTCTGCATCTTCTCCAAACTCCATCTTCATCACTACGTCTTCGCCCTACGATTATAGAAAAGAGGTCAAGCTAAATGTTGCGTTCATTTGGAGAGTGCTGTACCAAAATAAATACTAAAAACTTCAAGGCAGACTAAGATAGACTTTGTGTAGTGTGATTTAATTGAATTTAATAAAAAAACAAAAACATGCCTTGACTTGTTTGCCCCTCTTGCCCTGCACAGCCTTCCTGTTAGCTTCAGCTTTCATGGTGCTGGTAACGCGCGGGACAACGCGGCGACCCTGCGGCGTGGGCAGAGTCTCCTGCTTCACCTTCAACTTCCTGCCTTTTACACCCTTTTTAACGACGGGCATGTCGGCAACCTCCTTTTCTTTTGCCTCGATTTTCTGAGCACAAATGAAGATTATTCAGGGGGGGGGGGGAGTTTGTCAGCGGATCAGTGCTCAATACACATGCATGCTCATATGGGATTGGCAATATGACAGTCAATTAGGCAAGTTAAAATATTGTCAATCCCTTTTTCGAAAAATGTGGTGCCACTACCTCCAGTTCCTCGCAGAAAGCAGCCAGGTCTTCCTTCCACAGGTCTGCTGGAGACTTCTTCTTCAGGATGTCCAGCTCTGTCAACTATACAACAGCAGTTGGGTCAGAAATTAACTACGTTTACACGGGACAGATTTAAATTAGGGCTGTCGATTGATCGCAAATTAATCGTACTTTTTTTAAATCTGTTCAAATTGTACCTTAAAGGGAGATTTGTCAAGTATTTAATACTCTTATCAACATGGGAGTGGGCAAATAGGCTTGCTTTATGCAAATGTATGTATATATTTATTATTTGAAATCAATTAACAACACAAAACAATGTCAAATATTGTCAAGAAACCCTCACAGGTACTGCATTTAGCATAAAAAAATATATGCTCAAATAATAACATGGCAAACTCAAGCCCAACAGGCAACAACAGCTGTCAGTGTGTCAGTGTGCTGACTTGATTATGATTTGACCCCAAACTGCATGTGATTATCATTAAGTGGGCATGTCTGTAAAGGGGAGACTCGTGGGTACCCATAGAACCCATTTTCATTCACATATCTTGAGGTCAGAGGTCAAGGGACCCCTTTGAAAACTGCCATGCCAGTTTTTCCTCGCCAAAATGTAGTGTAAGTTTGGAGCGTTATTTAGCCTCCTTTGCGACAAGCTAGTATGACATAGTTGGTACAAATGGATTCCTTAGGTTTTCTAGTTTCATGTGATAACACTATCTCCATTCTAGCTTTAAAACTGAGCCCACTATAACCTACATATCGCAAGTTAATGCGTTAAAGAAATAGGTGGCATTAATACAAATTTGCATTAAATCGTTATTAGCGCGTTAACTTTGACAGCCCTAATTTGAATTAAAAACTTTAAAGTCTGTAAGATTGCAGCATAGTTGAACATCACACCTTAGCGTCCCTCTGTTTGCAAAGCTCCTCTTTCTTCTCTTTGGTCAGGTACCACATGGGCATGCTCAGCAGGTAGTTGTAGTCTGGCCCGCTGGTGGCCTCCTCCGTCTCGGCCTCCTCCGTCTCTCCCTCCTCCTCCTCCTCCTCTACCTCCTCCTCCAAGGCATCCACATTCTAAGAGCACGAACACAAACACATAATGTTATTTGCCCAAGTGGAGGCTGATTATTGAGCATTCCTCATTAACGCAGCTGAAAGCCATGTGAATCAAAGTGTTCCCACCTTCTCTTGGGCCTGTTTCCAAGCCTTGACTGGGTCAGAGTCGTAGCCCATCTCCTGCAGCATGCGGATCAGCTCCTTCTTTGGCTTGTTCTCTACATGTAGATGAACAGTATTAATAGTTTTGATCAAAGAAAATCAAAAACACATTTTTAGGTCTGCACGATTATGGCCAAAATGTTCATCTAAATTTGTGATTTCCACGAATATTACAATTTCAGAAGCTGTTCCACATGAAAAATTGAAATAGCTTTTCTTCAACATTTAATTTGAGGCTAAAACTCGCAATGTATGATTGTTCACCATTAGTGGACAGTAATGTAAAAATACAAACTACCGGTGGTCATCTTTCTTGTTTGTATGTACTTCAAATTAAATTGCAGCAGTGTATGCTTTAAACAAAAATTGTAACAAGCTACTCACCAATGACCAAGGTGCCCTGGATTTTCTCCAGGATGAAGCGGGCCTGGTTGGTGAGTTTGGCACCTTCTGCCCCCAGCATGCCGACCAACCAATCCTTTCTCAGTCCATAGTACTTCATCCTCAACTCAAAGAAGTCCTTGAGAACATCCAGCGAAGACTCGTACTTCTTCAGGCTGCCCATGTGGTCAAACAGAACCTAAAAAAAAAACAAAAAAACAAAAAAGGATTTTATAGTAAGATACAAGCCTTGATCCGTCCTTCTGTCGCTGAAACATTAGCCGTGTGCACATGTTGGGAGCAGTTACCATAGACTTGCAGACGAGGGTGTTCTGAAGTTTGAAGACTTTGTGGAGGCCAGCAGCCTCCGCCTCCCTCAGCTTCTCCTCCGTCATCGTGACCACGAAGCGCACGGTGGTGTCGGTGTGGTATTCCCTGTAGTCCGTGATCAGAGCGGGGACCTTCTCTGTGCCGTTCAGCATTGGCTCCAGCACGTTCTCCTTATAGGTCTAAACCACAAAGAACAGCGGGAAATTACATACAGAGGTAAAAAAAAAAAAAAAAAAGTACTTAAAAATTAATTCATTTAATTTACAAACAGCATCAATGTCAGTGGGTAAGTGAAAAAGGGTCTGAAAAGCGAAGCCAATGCGGAAGTGCCATAAATTGCATTCTTTCTAATAGCCAGCAGCTGGTTGCAAAAAGAAGTCTGATTGTATAGAAGTCTATGAGAAAATGACCCTACTTCTCACTTGATTTATTACCTCAGTAAACATTGTAAACATGAGTTTATGGTCTCAATCGCTAGTTTCAAGTCTTCTTCAACACAGCATGATGTTCACTTAGTAAATTATGGTCCAGTTTAGAGTCAAATAGACCATAAAGCAGGGTATGCTTTAGGGGCGTGGCTACCTTGTGATTGACAGGTCGCTACCACGGCGTTGTCCATGCTGGGAGTTTCTGTGTTTTTGTCTTACAACTTTAATGCTTTCACAGTGTGTTTTCAGCTCATCAAAGTTAATTATAACTATAATTATAGATGGACTTCTTCCATCTATGATAAATATATATGATGGAATATCCTGAACACATCACTAATAGGAAGGACAAAGCTTCAGTGACTAACCTGTGTCCAGGTTTTGACGGGCAATTCAGAGATCTCAATGGTGGTGGAATCAATGATGGCCACCTCTCCGCTGTTGACGTACTGGTTGTCCATCACCTGCTCAATTGTGCCTTTGAAGCCTTTGTAGTTCGGAAGCTATGGGGGAAAAAAAAAAAAAAAGACACACTCATCATCTGATTTGTACACCAGAAGATACACAAGATAGCAAACAACAGCCATTTCTCGTGCTCACCATATGCTGAGGCTCCTCGCCACTGAGCATGCGGTGGATGTTGCTGACGATCTCTCGTATGTCGTGGTTGGGTATCTTGCTGGCCCAGCCTGTGCCGATACCTTCGCAGCCGTTCACCAGCACGGTGGGGATGATGGGCATATACCACTCCGGCTCTACGCGCTGGTTGTCATCAACGTTGTACTTGAGCAGGTTGTCATCCACAGTTGGGAAAACAAGGCGTGCCAGAGAGCTAGAAGGACAGAAAGTTCAGAATTTTTTTTTTGAGTTAATCACCAACTAGGTAAATAAAAAAATAAAAAATTCCCCCACATTCTCAAATGTGTGCGTGAGGCCTGTAGCTTCAGATCATTTGTAGTTTATAAGGACGATGCTGACCTGAGCATGGTGAAGATGTATCGAGGGCTGGCAGAGTCCTTGCCGCCGTGCAACCTGGTTCCAAACTGACCTAGAGGCTGCAACAGGTTCAAGTTGTTGCTTCCCACGAAGTTCTGGGCCAAACCAACAATGGTCATCATCAGAGAGATCTGAAAAATGAACAGGGTTGGAACGGATTAAATCAACAGTATTATCAAAAGATGCTAAATATAGCTGGCACTGCTCACAATGAGTCAAGAGGACAGTATCAATTTCAAATTAATGTAAAGGCAGAAGACATAAATGTACAATAGCAAAATACAATCCAAGCTAATTAAAAAAAGACAGAGCAAACTATTGTTTTCTCCATATATGAACGCTAGGGGTGCAACGGATTACAAAACTCGCGGTTCGGCTCAACAGACAAAAAGGCAGATTGCCGATGAGCCATATCGGCCGATAGAGATCGTTTTTGTTGTCGTTTTCAAATTTAAATGTTATCCTTTTACTTTGTTATAGTCATCTATAATGATTATTTATGTAAAAACACAATTCAAATGATTAGATTAAAATATTGTACTTTTATTGATTAAAACATTCTTGGCATTCTTAGATTTAATTATGTCTTAAAAGCTGCTTAGAGCTAGTGCTAGGAAGTTAAACAGGTCATATATCTCTCTCTATTATCTATTTTATATTGCTGTGAAAACATCTCCTTCAAACAACTATATTTATTCAAGGTTCTTGCCAAAAAGTACATTTTACAAGATTCCTCACGATAACGTTAGAATTTACCTTCGCCCAATACTCGTTTTACTGAATAGAGCCTGAATGCACCATAGTGTAACTCAATGGAACCTCCGTATGGTTAGCACTTAGCTCCAGTGCTGCCAACGCTACTAGCTCTCCTCCTGCCGATTTCAACGTGGATATATTGTTCACAATGTATCGCATTATCGGGGATCGGCAACTAGAAAGCATTATTGCCCATCTCCCGATCGCATATTTTTTTTACTGAATATCGTCCAATAAGGATCGGCAGTAAAACTTTATTTGATTCGTACGGATCACAGTATCAACTACGGTTCGTTACACCACTTATGAACTCTACAATTGGCAGGAGCCTGACATCAAACCAACAGGCTTCTTTAGACACTAAAAAGACAACCAAAGAAGGCTTCTCAGAAAAGTTTACGAAAAAAAAAACATCAGCATTGTAAACATGTGGGAAATCAACTTATCAAAGTGTAATGTCATCTCACCTCTCCATGGTGGTAGGCTGACATCTCCGCCACCGAGCCAGCCAGCTGGGCGACCTTCACCTCCCGCTTGTCGTTCCTCTTGAAGCAAGAGAACAGCACCTTCCTCATGCCTGGTTTCAGACCTGACACATACACACACAAATGCAGACACACGTTAAGTGTCACATTTCTTTTAAGATTTGTGTTCTTGGTGATCATAATCATTTCTCACGCACCGTCCACCAGGCAGGGGATTGACCTCTCGTTGTCAGAGTTGGAGAAAAGCACAAGCTCCTTGTTGATGAAGTCGTTGTACGAGAGGGACTTGGTGGACTGACCGTAAAGGAACTCCTGTGAAGAGACGGCAACAGATAGATGCAGTGAAACTTAACAGAAAAACAGCAATAAGGCACATGGAGTTCACCGATCGGTGGGACGTTACCTCAGGCAGGTTGTGAGTCCTGCGCTGGCGCCTGTTGACCATGAAGTTGGTCAGCCATTCTTTCCGCTCATCCACTTTCTTCTTGCTAAAGGCCTGGGCAAAAAAACACAACAAAAGACACAAGAATCAGATATTGGCACTCCCAACTACTAATTATATCCTGGCCAGGAAGTTTGAGATGATATGAAACAGATGGGTAACGTCTTACAAGGGTAATAGCTTCATCGTCTTCGGGTCCAGCGTACTTGAATGGGATACGGTGTCTCGGCATGTCAGAGAAGTACTCCTTGGCTTCCTGCGATGTGCTGGTTCCCAAACCTGGATGGACAAAGGTTAGAAAGGTTAGAAAGAGCCATTATAATGACACACAAGACCTTGACATTGGCCAGGTATGAACTGAAGGGTTGCTTACTTGTCCTTTTTTTTACTACCACACAGGGGTTTTATCACAAACCTTTGTAGTATTTTATTTTCCAAGATTTGTGGTTGGCCTGGCTTTCCTTCCATACGTTGAACTCGGGGATACTGTAGAAGGACAGCTGAGTTTTCTTGTGAGTTACCTAAAGAGAGGGAAAAAGAAATACGCAATCACTTCTTTGTCTTCTCACCTTGGCATTTAAATGGTGTTTGACAACAAAAAGGTAAACTAAGAACAGAATATGGCCGTCATCAAAGAGGATTCATGAGAAGTGTGATTTTTTTATATAAACGGTAGAATTGTTGTCAATAAGAAAGTGTTCTGTGGTTTCGACACCAGATGGCAGCGTTGTTGCAAATTCAAGGAGACTACTTTACTACTACTCGACTACTTTGGTTCACAATATATGCTATATCCTCAAATTCTTTAGCTAGTAATATTAACTTATTAATAGAATAACTTGACAAACACAGACCAAATATCCTGTGGTTTCAGAGACCATGTACCTTGATGATGGGGGTGATGAACTCTTCCAGGAAGTTGTGGCGCAGCAACGACGGCCAGTTATGGTGGATGAAGTTGATTAGCAGGCCCTTAATGTGGGAGCCATCTAGATCCTGTCACAGAAACACAGTAGAGTCCAGTCGTATCAATTGTAATCGGTAAGCCTAAAGATTAATACCACTTGAACTTTTACACGCATCGCTGTACCTATAATGAAGTGGGTGACAACCCTGAAAAGCAGAGTTTTACAAGGTGCTCTACGACAGCACTAAAGAGTAGTAAGTTTAAAAATGAATACAAATTGGATTCACTACAAAGCAAAGTCAAACAGATGTCTAAGATGAGAAGAAATGAAGCTGCTGCCGCACCTGATCGGTCATGATCATGAGCTTGCCATAACGCAGTGTCTTGAGGGATTCTGGGTCGCTGTAGTTCTTCTTGTACTGAAGCCCGAGGATCTTGATGATGCTGTTGATTTCAGCGTTCTCCATGATCTGTTGAGGGAGACCAGACGAGTTTTACTCTCAGCTGTTTGCTGAATTAAATTACAGACACGTGATGCTCAATACATCAGTGTCTATCCAAAGTAAATACAACAATACAGATCTAGTATATCGATATGACTTATAAGACATGCGGCTGCCATGTAATGACCGTGAGCAAAATGCCGTTGGGCCTAACCTGTTTGAGTGTGGCCTCCCGGACGTTGAGCATTTTTCCTCTGAGAGGGAAGACGCCGTAGCGGTCCCTGCCGACCACTCCCAGCCCAGACACGGCGAGCGTCTTGGCCGAGTCTCCCTCAGTAAGGATCAGCGTGCAGCCGATGGAGTTCTTCCCACCTGCCAGAGAACATGGTTGCTGCATGATGATGGCAGCTCATTTGCTTTCTCACGAGGCTAACAAAAGAGAAAAAAATGGCGCGGTATACGATACCTGCGTCGTTGGCGTCGTCCAGTTTAGGCACCCCCTTGATTTTTGTGTGTTTAACACTCGAGCATTTCTTGTTGAGCTGGGTCTGAGCCTTGAACGACATCCAGTTCATGATACTTTCCACAACCCCGCAGGTCGTGGCCTACGGAGAACAGAAAACGAAGAGGAGATGTGTGATATCGGCATGACTACACCCTTGCTGAGGGTAAGAATGCAATGCCAGTGGTGGTTCTTCGTTGGCACCTGTTTGATGAACACATTGCTGAGAGGACAAGTGGACCCGAAGCTCTTCGGCTGCAGCGTCATGTTCTCTTTGGTCTGAGAGTCAAAGGTGGGGTTCTCAACCAGGCAATTGACAAACAGCCACAGGTGGCTCTTCACCTGGATGGAGAGGGAGAGGAGCATTGCAGTTATGTGCTCTGCTAACAGGAGAATATTTGGAATTTTAGCTTCATATATAAAAAAAAAAACAAAAAAAAACAAAGATGAGAGATGACTGTACCTGGAAAGGCTTGATGGCCACCCCAGCTTTGTTCTTCTTCTTCACCACTTCAATGAGCTTGCTAACCACCTGGTCCGTAATATAGTCGACGTGCCTCCCTCCCTGAGGTACAGAGAACAAACACAAGATCCCATTTAGAGAATAAATGACATAAGTCTTAATCATAGTGACACAAAGTGGCTGGGAGAGCAGCCAACCTTGTACTCAGCTGCCAAAGGAGCCTGGTCTACTAGTTCAGTCAGCCTTAAAATGCTTCATAGCTGCTATATGATGTAAATTTAAACAGGGCTGACGAATTAAGATAAAATTATAATTGGCGCCCAGTATTCCAACAGACTACTTAAAAAAAAATGTAATTACTGGTTTGGCATTGAGGTCACAACCCACACTCAATCTATCACTACAAACGATTTAATACACTGTAAAATTACCTTGGTTGTGGCAATGCTGTTGACAAAGCTGACTTGCTGGAAACCTTTCTCGCTCATGGTGAGGCAGACCTCCCAGCGCTCGTTGACGACCTCATGGATCACGGTGAGGGCGGCGCCGAGCTCGTTCACCTTGTCCTTCAAATACATGTCCACGTAGCTACGGAAACCTGTAAGCTGGAGCACAAGAGCGGTCTTAGTCTTGATCGCAAGATTTTATCCCCCTACAGGCTTATGCAATGATCAGTAAAATTATTAACTCAATAGGCAATTAAAAAACGGTAGAATATCAGTGATGTTATTCCTGTTTGTACCATTTTAAATCCTAACTCCTGCATCAAAGCTATGTGAATGTTTAAGATGTAAAAAAAAAAAGAAGACTTTGAGAAATATGTAGTAGCCTGAATCTGAATGCTAAGAAAAAAATGGTTATATTTTCAAAAGATTTTCTCAGCTGAAGGAGGTTAGTGTGAAACTTAAAATCAGCTTCAAAATTGAAAATTAAGTTTGTGGAGGCTGTCTTGACATTTGTTGACAATGTTGAAGTTAATTTGAATCTAATTAATGATATTTGAAAGGACAAATAAAATCCACTTCTAATTAAATAATAATAATTAAATAAGAGATAGCTGATAGATGGGTGGTTGACAGAAAGCAACAGGTGGAAAGAGAGACAAGAAATGTGAAACAGCACGGTAACTTACTGGCAGCTTCTTGCCATTGAAGAACACACGGACACCCTTGGAGGCTCCAGCGATGTCGTAAGCCCTCCTGGTCATCAGAGCCACCGTGTCTTTGTCCAGGGTGCTCATTTTAAACTTGGCCAGGTCGGGCCTGAAGGTGATGCAAGTGTATTCCTCTCCCTCGAAAGGTTTGATGTTAGAATCCCCTGCCCTGCCCATGTTGTCCTGCCAAGTCTGTGGAAAACATGGACATACTATGAAGTGAAATGTTTCCCTTAACACTGATTACAAAAGAGCAAATGTGGTTCAGCCTGCCTCCTACCTGCTTGAAGGACTTCTTTGACTCTTTACAGGCAGTCTCTACGGTAAACTTTGTGCTGAAGATGTTGCAAAGCTTAGCACCATATCCATTGCGTCCACCTAAAGAAGAAGTATTGGTATGAAGATGTGGGTTAGTATACTAGAAAAGTAGCGCTCTACTGATTAACACCAAACATGACTGTAGCTTGTTTATAGAAAACCCTATGTGTGGCTTAATATTACATTTCTGTTGACTACTAGGGGTGTAACAATCCATCGATCTGGATCAATATATCGATTCAATATAATCGATGTAAAGTGAAAACATTGATGCATATCATCATCTTTAAAGGGGAACACCACCTAAATTAAGAATTCCATTATGTTATTTCCATGGCTTGGGAAAGTTCGATCAATACTTGTGAAAAAGAACTACTCTCCCTCAAAGCCAGAAACCAGAGAAGTAAGTCTCAAACTTGTGATGTCATAGGGTATAAAGTCTGAAGCTGCTCCATAGACAATGAATTGGGAGACAAATTTTGTGGACCCACAGAATGCTTGTTTTCTTTTTTACACCAAAATGAGCTTTATTTTATTGTAGGGTTGTCAGTTGTGAAACAGAAAATGTTCCCATATACTCAGATCATCCCCTGGATGCTCTCAGTGTCATCTATAACATCTTTCCCAATTCATTGCCTATGGAGCAGTTCCACACCTTATACCTTATGACATCACAAGTTTGAGTTTTAGCACTCTAGTTTTGGGATTTGGGAGAGAGTTGTTCATGTTTGCCAATATTTTTGGACTGTCTTAGACCATAGGAATAACATGTATGAATTTTGAAAATGGGCGTAGTTCCTCTTTAAGATACGCCTTTATTTTGAAATTCTCATTGCACCACTGTGCCACCATTTCCGTCCAAGCGCACCTCCTTCCTACAGAGACCAGTAATAAAAATGTCAAATCCTATTGTAGTTGATTTTTGTGAGTTGATATAAATGTAACTGATTGTGTTAAATGGGCATATGTTATCGTCTCATATCGATCGCAGGCCCCTGAATTTAGTCAAATCATATCGTGGCAGACTTTGTGATATCAGCAAATATCGTATTGTCCAAAGAATCAATATAACATTGTATCGTAATGAAACTTGTGATTAACACCCCTATTGACTACCCGGTTCTTATGTTCATAGCTTGCCAATCATCTGTTATGATGAAATATATTTTTTGGAACAGGGGTCGGGGATGTGCAAACTCACCTCTTACAATGGAGTCTATGTAATTATTTATAATAATAATTATTAATCCAAATTTCAAATGAATATAACAGACATTTTGGGGGTGTTTGCCGTAATTTTCACTTCCAAATAAATAGTTTAGATATTATAGTTAAACATAGGTTTTGTTTGTTTAACTGCACATGTTGCTCACGCTGTTGGACTCTATTGTAAAGTTGAGCGTAGCATTGTCATCGCATGCCTAGATCTCTGCAACTTCATTGGTGAGACAAGTGTTATTGTAACCAAAAGCCAAGATGGCCAAAACTAGAAAAATAAAAGCCCAAATTGTTATAATATATTCCTAGAACTACAATTCAGACTCTTCAGTCTCACCAGTAACTTTCTTCTGTTCATCATCGTAGTTACTGGAGGTGAGGAGCTGTCCAAAGATGAGAGCAGGCACGTACACCTTCTCCACCTTGTGCTCCACCACAGGAATACCCTTCCCATTATTCCACACACTGATGGTGTTGTTCTCACTAAAAAGGAAAAAAACATAAATACACACATTTCATCATGTGCTGCTGTGATTCCAAGGAGAGCAGTTAAGCTGGATATGAGCTGCGGCTATCTGACAACTTACAGGCAAAGGCACACTGTGGTAGAATTATAAGATATTTTTGAGATCTTGGTCGTGCAATATTTTATATTACTCACACATCAATGTTGATCTTGATGCAGGACATGCTATTGTCCCTCTGCTTATTGTCAGCTGCATTTACTGTTGAAAGAATTAAAGCATCAGTATAGTAGGCCCGCCAATAGGTGGCCAACAATTCATCTATTTACATTAAACACGATGTAAAATTATGAGAGCTATTTACTCACCAAGGATCTCATCAAAAATCTTGTAAAGCCCGGGCACAAACGTCACATCACGGCAGTTCAGTCCCTCACCCTCATCGTACACCCACATTTGCTGAGGAAAGAAGTCAACTAGTCACTACAAAGCTCATCACGCATAAAAGTGTATGTGAACCATTAATGCTTTGTTCTCCTAATCAACATCATGAAACTCTGCAGTGAGAGCAAAATTCTTCAGAAAATATCCAAAAATAGTCCACCCTCACATCAGCTCCTGTGAGATTTACCCAAGGACGTGAATCAATAAAGATTTATAAGAGAAAACATCAATTTCAAAAGACACAGACATTGCTGTGTGACCTCTTACTTGGGTGACGGGCTCTACAGAGCCGATGTAGGAGTCTGGTCGGAGCAGAATGTGCTCCAACTGCGTCTTCTTCTGATAGATCCTCTCCACAGACATACGCTTCGGATCTTTCTTCGTCTTCTGCACCGGCTTGTTTTCAAAGAAGGTCTGCTGTGGACGACACAGGCTTATCTTTTAATTTTCTGGCATTGCAGTCAAGACTGCAGCAGGAGTTTTGTTTTACAAGTAACCTCCACACAATGACCAACAGCATCTGCAGTAACACTTGCTCAAATAGCTCCACATGGTTGTAATTACATGATTCTTGAGTTTTAATGTAGACAAAACCTCAGACAATTTGGTGAACACAAAAATATGTCTACTGAAAAAAAAAATGTCATCCCCTTGAAGTTGCTGGGATCTGATTTGAATGTGTTGCTCAAGGACACTTCAGGAGGGCAGATGATTGTAACGTGGTTTACTGGTTGCAGACAATAATTTCGAAAATGACACATGTCGTCCACACTATATATATAAATAAATGATGTCACGTTTTGAGGGAGGTACCCCGGGGTCTTCCGGACATGTTAACTGCGACATTAGCCAACGTTAAACTGCTGAATTCAATTCAACTTTGATGCTGACGTTAAATGAATGCAACATTGTATTGCATGGTCTGCTGTGTGAGAAGGGTAGCTCATTTCTGAGCGTTAATTGGTTTAGGAAGAAATGCAACGTAAATTTAGCGTTAACATTAGCTAACTGTTAGCCAGATGGTTTTAAAAATGTATTGGCCTACATCACATTTCATGCGTGTGCCGTGCTTGAGGAGAGTTAATACGTTAGAAACAGAAACACATCAAACATTGTTATTGTCTTGACCAGTGTGTTAACGATAATTATGTTAAAGTTGTTACTAATAGCAAAGCTCACTTTAAGCTAAGAAGTTTCACTGCAGCTAACACTAACAATAACGTTAGCTGCGTGCTAGTTCCACATTAATTAGCAAGTTAGCTAACGTTAGCAGCAAATGTCGAAGTTTTAGTAAAGTTACCTTCAGTGGTTCGGCCATTCTTCTTGTATTTAACGTTACTGCTTAACCCCGCTGCTTTCAATAACTTATAGACTACGTCTATAATTAACGTTGGCTGACCAACTACCACCTAAACTGCTGCCTGGCTGCACTAAATCGTGTCGTCGCCGAATGAATCAAGAGCCCACTTTGAAAATTCAAAACTTGGAGGCAACCCCTCCCGCCAGATACTTTAACCAATCAAACGAAGAGCCTTCTGACGTTTCCCTCCAATGAGGAACGTAAAACTCCCGCTTTCAAGTAAACAACCAATAGCGACGGTTGAAGAGGCATGAGCCCGCCCACGTTGTGTCTCACGGCCAGTCAGCTTCCCAAGATAGAAAAGAATAGAATAGATACATCTATACCATATATACAGTATACTGTATATATACTGTATATGTACAGTATATATACAGGATACTGTATATATACTGTATATGTACAGTATATATATATATACAATATATATATATACTGTGTATATACAGTATATATATACAATATATATACTGTGTATATACAGTATATATATACTGTATATACACAGTATTTATTTATATATATATATATATATATATATATGTCCAAACTGTCCATTCAATTCTGATTTGGTAATAATTGGCCAATGTGGAAATAAACATTACATTTTGTATTGATTAACTGAATGACTGATTATATTTGTCATGGTTCATTGAAGCCCCACTCATATGGACCTACCATACACCTACATGTTTATGATTAAACTACAATAAATACACCAACACTGACAAATGTGTGCTGAAACAATATTGTTGGTCTACCAATAGGAAGTATTTTACAAAAAATATAATCAAGATGAACAGCCACTATTATTACATGGCTAGGTCTATATACATGCACAGCTAATAGCCTATATTCATTTATAGATTGGGCACTGAGGCTATATGAACAGTAATATGTGTTTTATCGTTTTGGCTGTAGCCTACTGCAGCGAACTGGAAACACAAAGATTAGAGTGCTGACTTTGAGCTTTAAAGGTGTTTGGAGAGGATTATTGGGGGAGCAGTGTCTGAATCACAGCTCATTTACCCTTGGGGTGTATGTGTAAAAAGCAAAGGGCAACCATTTCCACACAGTTCACTGGATATTGATGTAAACGCCGGTAAACCCGAAAGTCAGCACTTTACTTGCACTGTGGCTACTGTAGGCGACTGTGCAGCCACATATCTTAAAAATGTCAATTCGGTGGAAAAACATCTTTTTTGTCTTTCAGAACTTTTAATTGGTTATTATTAAACACACACTTTCATTAAAGAGCTTCGAAAGCTTATTTCATAGTGAATTATATATGTCTAACTTAATTGGTTACCAACTCATAGCCCTTTCTTTATTGATGGCATGTCACACAAGCTACTGTATAACACTTTTAAAGCTTTCCCATGTTCTTTGAAGCCTAATATGCTAGCTGTATAATCCTACAGGATTTATAGAGATCAGAGAAACTGTGATATTCACACAGCTGCATAATGACATTCAGGATTCACGGAGCTAAGAGAAGCTGCAGTATTCAACATCTGTGCACACTCCATCTTATTTACATCCCGTCTTGAAGCAACACCTGCAAAGTCGGCAAATAATTAAACACCTCTCCGAAAAGTCAGGTGTTCATCAGCACCCGAGGTACTTGTATCAGCCAAAGTGGCCTACAGCAGCTGACAGCTGCTTCTCACACACAGTGTTCCCTTTTCCCCAAAGTTTTCAGTTCCAAATTTGCTTCATTTATCAATTTTCTCTCCTCCCACCTCTCTCTCTCTCTCTCCCTCACTTCCTCCAATCTCTCTGTTACACCCGCATACACACTGTACACGATAGCTGCCTAAAAGCTATTTAGTGGTTAATGACTTTATCTCCCCAGAAGTGTGCCGCTGTAGTTTCATGATAGCCCTCAACTGATGTGTTTTTGCAGCTATGTATCATCGTGCAGAGCTTTCCTTCGTGTCAGCTAAAGTGATTCAGAAGTGCCGGATTACAGAGAAAAGACAGGATTTTATTCAACACCAAGCAAACACGGGCCTTTACATTTCTGGTCTGGATCGGTGAATGGAAATGCAGTACTGATTTATCTAACCGTTCTATCATACTTATCTGTCTTCCTCTGCTATGTTGCCCACTCATCTGACCTTGGCATGATAATAATAGGGCTGAGGAGCTTGAGCTGTAGTCCGGCGGATGTAGTGGAGTGTATGTACACAAATACACCGACAGTTGCACACATGAATGAAGGTGAAAACATTACAGTTTGATTTTGCACTTGGTATCTTCAGCTGGAAAGAATGATTGATCGACTTTAAGAAAGAATGCCAGCTGCCCTCATCCTTTTTTTCATACACGGGGCCTACAACAACACAAGGGATCGGGTATGCTACCTTCAAAATATGATAATTTTGATTCACCTGACAAAGAGACAATTTAGGCTCAAAATGTACTTTTTGATCCTGTATGTGTACTTTTCTTAAGAATAATTGTGAACTGGAACAGTGTTGAGTCTTTTGGAAGATAGAATTCACTTTTACCTTAACGTATTATAAAATATTCCATCAGAAGCATAATCTAAAGGAACAAAACAATGACAACAAAATAAATGAGATAGAACATCTGAATTTGTGAGTTTCAGAGGTGCAGTACCTTTGGACAGAGCTGGACTAGCTGTTTCCACCCACTTACAGTCTGTATGCTAAACTAAGCTAACTGTCTCCTGCATGTAGCTTCATATTTAACAGATTGGCATCGATCTTTTTAAGCTCTCGGCAAGAGAGCAAATGAGCATATATGCCAAAATGTTGAACTATTCATTTTAATGGTAAAATGGTACATATAGCCTACAAGAAAATGTAATAAATTAAGTTTGGCAAATTCAAGTTATGTTGATGTATAATACATTCCATTGTCTCTTTGTTATAGAAGCAGTATTTTTCTTTTAAATGTATCTATCCTCAGAATACATAATGTTAAGGTAATTTAAAGGTGCTAAATGCGATATTGGGAGCATTTCCATTGCCTCCGCATGGCTCTCAATATAACGACGGCTGAGCCGATGGCTAGCCTCAGTAGGCAGAACGTTTTTGGCATCATTGGGCAAAAATTCTGGGCGGAGCTTTGTATTTCCTCAACTTGAGCTCGACATGGCTGCCGGGTCACAAATGTTCTCATTTTACAGCTAAACAGTACACTACAAGATGTTTCTTAAAACATTTGAGGCGAGAAATAGGCATTACAGTAACAGAATATTGATTCATATTTGATCAGCGCTGCCTAGTTTGACCGTTTGGTCGGAGTTTGTGAGTGATTGACAGCTGCTCAGAGATGACAGGCTCCAGCTCGGCTCTGATTGGTTGTTTTCCTCCAGTCTGTGAAATCTTGCAGATGCCATTAGGAGCACCGGAGGACACAGAGGCACATGATTTTTTTCAGGTTACCTGTCTCATGCAATACTGTCAGGACATAGTGACCTTTTTATAAAAATATTTTTTTTTAATCATGTTTGCCTCAATTCTACCCACTGCGGCTTTAAGAGAATAGAGTTACACATTTTCTTTTTGCTTTTAACTCTACCATTACTATTCTAACCTTGAAACACACTCACACACAGACTTCCTCTTATCTAGTACTAGTGGGCAGTTTGAAACAGGCAATGCTAAGTACTTGGCGTCCAAATATAGTCGCCCATGCGAAGTTGCTGAGAGACGTTAGCAAAGTAGATGGACACCCGCGCTCTCAGTACCACCTGCTTTCCTGTTCATTTATTGATGGCCCTGTGTTTTCTGAGGACCGATACCGCTCGACTGTTGGGGAAGAAAGAAACTTGATGTGTCACAGATCTGTTGATAGCTGTCTAAAAGGCCTGTTTGCTGCAGCTTGATGTCAGTCATACAAGGATAGAGCTGCTTTACAGATATTAGGGTGACAGGTAAACAGCCGCTGATTCCGACTGAGCACTTGACAGGTTGTTCCAGAGGAAACTTTGTGAAAAAGATCTATCAGTCGACAGTGATGAGGATGCTTTTCAAAATGCATCTTTTTTCTTCATTTTGGGTCTTGTCATGGAAATTGTGGTATTAAAGGTCCGTGTGCATGCAATCTTTATGGCATGCAATCATATAGTTTTGTAATCTTCAAGAAACATTTTATATGCATAAGCTTTACGATGAAATGCATTTATAACACTGCAGCTAGTGAATTAAGTTGGGTGTCTGTGGGTGACAGGATATGGACAGGATATTGACCCTAAGGTCATCAGGTCACCCTTTTGTTAGCTCCCCTGCAGTGTAGATGTTTGAGATTTCCTGCTTATACGGAGGACACTTAGTACGGGAATGTGTTTTATGGCATGCTTTTTTTCTGATTTCTTTGTTTGTACTACTTTAAAAGGCGGAATGTTACTGTGCTCACTCTTAGGAGGGATCTGTAAGAGAACAGACGAATATTGTGTTTGCTGCCTCACTCTCATCTCTCTCTAGACAGCGACTGATTTTAAGTTGTCACGACACCCCCAAAGACCACAAAAGATAAGATATATGAGAGTGGACCATCAGAGCTCGCTGAAAATACTCTCGAAAATGGATTTGAAAATACAAGTGTCATGCTGAAATGTGGGTCAGAAAAAAAGGAGCCATTTGAGACATTTGATTGTTGCTTTTGACATACATATACACATTTATATGATAATAAACAGAGTTTTAAAGTTGCAGTGTGTAGGATTTGGTGGCATATAGCGGTGAGGTTGCAGATTGCAACCACCTGAAACTCATCCTGTGTGCCACCCGTGTAGGGGAACTACGGTTGCCGACATGAAAACGTGAAAAAGCGAGTGACCCTCTCTAGAACCAGTGTTTGGTTAGTCTGTTCTGGGCTACTGTAGAAACATGGCGGCCGGCTCCGTGAATTGGACCCGCTCTATAAACGGCTCATATTAAGGTAACGAATACACAACAATTCTTATTTTTAGGTGATAATACATTAAAGAAAACATACTTATCATTATATTAATAATATTATATTCCATTTCTGCCAATAGCTCCCCCTAAATGTTACACACTGTTCCTTTAAACCTTTCCTGTGAAGTAGTCTTTTGCTGCTTGCTGAGACTGGTTGGTCAAATCCAGAACATGTAGGCCCACTGCAAAGTAGATAGTTGTGTTATACATGAGTTAAATAATACCTCTGCCCACAATTCAATGGTTAAATGCTTCAACTTGAGCCTTTAACTCACAATGTCTATAAAGGTTGTTCTTTGAGAAAAGTTACTGTGTTAGAATTGGAGATCCTTCGGAGTTCACTCCATCATGAGTTCGTGAATTCACATGAGTTCACCTCAGTGTTTCTTAGTAATTATTTCCTGGCAAAGACTAGTTGCATTTTTACCTGTGGGTGTTAGATGATCGACAGGAAGTAGAGCATGTAGACATAATGAAAACGCTCAACTACGATGAAATAATAATGAAAGAGAAGAGAAAATTGAAATTACAACTTCATGTTAACTGTGAGACGGTAACTGAATTTCCAGGTGTGTGACAGATGAAATAGCTGGCAGCAAACTGTTAAAAGAAAAATGTATTTGTGCAGATGTTCACAAGAAAACACATAAATGAGAAGAGCAAACTATATGACAAAAAAACAAGATGTGACTCATGAATATTTAAACCTTTAACATGCCATAACCTTTGCAGACATCCCAACAGGAAGTATATAACATCTGCAGTAAACCTCTAACCTTTACAGCACTGAAAAACGTTTGGGTCATGTTTTGACCATCACGTTCCCAGCAGTGTCCTTGGAGGTCCATACCATGACCTTTAAGGTGAACACCCCTCCCTAGCTGTCATTGTGAATATGTCTGAGAGACACAATGAAGGACTAAGAATTATTAATTACTTTAAAAGGGCAGTGGAAAACAGCTTTAACCACCTCTATCCTGTGTTGGCAGGAAACTATAACAACTTAACATTTAAGATGCCGTACATCACAATCACTGACGCCACTTTGTTGATCATACACTTGTGAGAAATGTTACCACGAGGTGTTTCGCCAACATAACTCTACATTTGCAGCGAATGGAACACCTTATGTTCACAGTATGCAGAGTAAGGACTGTAATTCACTTTTTTTAATCTGTTTTTTTCATCAGCAAGGTCACATCTAATATGGATTCAACAAAGGAAGCAGATTGGATTAACCAGCTTCATTAGCTGGCAGAGTGAAATACCCTGACCTCAACAGTATTGACTGAAATGGGAGTCCATGTGTGCATAAATCGTTC
This sequence comes from Sebastolobus alascanus, assembly GCA_916701645.2. NCBI lineage: Eukaryota > Metazoa > Chordata > Actinopteri > Perciformes > Sebastidae > Sebastolobus > Sebastolobus alascanus. The sequence continues at coordinate 945,040 of CAKAOJ020000147.1, forward strand.
CTGTGCATGTAGGTTCAGACACCATTAGGTTCCCTATATTAGCTTAGTCAGCTCTCATCAAATAGCACCAACTCAAGCCCATAAAAGATTGCACAGACATACATGACAGGATGAATATAACTGTGTTTATCCCTTGACTTTTCATCTAGCACCATAATCAGGTCAAAATCTTTCCAGTACTTTGGTTTATGATCAAATACCTGCAAAACGAATGGCATTCCCATCAGCCTCAGCTTTACTTTGTGGTTAATGCTAATTAAAGGTGCTATATGCAAGATTGGGAGTATTTCTATTGCCTCTGCACGGCTCTCAACATGGCGGCGGCTGAGCCAGTGGCTCGTAGCTAACGTTGCCAACAGCGCTAACAGTGAAAACAACGGCAACAGTGCTGACAGAGCTACCAGTATTAACCTAAGGGGGAACCTGAGGGTGGGTGCTTGTCACTGCGAGCATGTTAGCATACTGATGCTAACATTTAGCTCAACCACTAAGTAAATGCTAACAGTGGCTGTACTGTTTTTTAGTAATCATCATGTGACCCCTTTAATGAATCTCACGACCCCTTGTGGGGGTCGCGATTCCCAGGTGGGGAACCACTGAAACATATTTAAAATGTATTCTAGCTTTATTTTTTTTGGAAACACTCTCAAAGTATTATGAGCTACAAACAACATGAACCACTTGGAACATGCCAGTGGCGCATCAAGCCGTTCATGATCTGCTTTGGCAGAAGACTCTTGTGGTTTGAAGCTTTTGACAAGACTCAGCAAGGATCAATGAATATTTACAACACTTTCATATCGCCAGCCCATTGTTTCCTTCATGTCAATGATATCAGACTTCAAAGACAAGGATCTTCATATAAGATGAGGTGAGGTGACCCCTCTGATACGGGCCTTAGCAGAGATATCCTTTTAATACACCTCTCTCACAGTTGATTAAAAGGTTCAAGACAGGTAAGGATATAAATAAATAAAGCGCGGGGTAATGTTGTATTCATAAAGACAAGGCAGGACTTTGATCTTACTCGGGGACGAGGAGTAAGCTGGGAGCCAGACAGAGCTGTGTTTGTGTGTGCTTAATACGTCTGCATGTATGCGTGTTTGTGTGAGCAGGCGAGACAAAGTGGGATAGAGAATGAGAACGAAAGGGAGAGATCTCATTAATATGGGTCCTCTAGTTCCACTGCAACTCTGAGCACACAGAAAAGGCTAATGGTGAAACATTCCCACCCTGTCGAGATGACATTGTAGAAACTTTGTTGCTAATATTTTCTCAGCCTAAAATCCCACTCAGCACTTTGGCTTCATGGATTAACGTCAGCTTGCAGGTATGTTCCACCTGCACAGGTATTAGGGTAACGGAGAGGATGCCTGAGCCTGCTTTGAGATACTTGACAGGCTGGAGAGAGAAAAAAAAGTAAGGAACTTTGATCCACTTGAAAGCGTAGTCGGGACTAATGCTTGGTTGATAATGCATACAGCGCCCGTCTACTGTAGCTGCCAACCGCAGCGGAGCATTTGAAGTAATCTGATAAAGCTGAAGACTGACTGCCAGTGCACTCTCCTCTGACGATGAGGAAAGTAATCCTATTTTCTGCTGTTTCACTGTCATATGCTCCTCCACCTATCTGATCGCCTTCTAATTGACAAGAGCAGCCTCTTAACCTCGGGGCTCTAAAAGGAGTGACTGTAGAGCATCGACAATGAACACCACGTGTTTCTCATGGGGATGGGGGACTGAGATACTCAAATGTATTACGGTTTTATCAATCAATCAATTAACCCTGTACCATGTCATACCAAACATTAAAATGTTTTGGCCAATATATCTAATGGTTAGTGTCACACCGTGATCGTCCTTTTTACTGTAGAGACAGCAGACATGAGTTATCTGCTGGAGTCCAGTGAGACCAAAGAAGAACAAGCCTCAGCAGACTTGTAAACGGTTCAACCCAAACTTAATCAGCAAAGCAATTATTTGGAAGGCTTAACAAATGTAACAATAAAACACAGCAGCCCATTCCCAATATGACATTGTGCAGCTCCATCTCCTGCAGGTTAATCTGGACGCTCATCGCTGTTAGTTTACACGGGAACAAGAGATGTTGCCCGGGCAGCAGAATGGAGAAGTCCAACAGAATGACAAGTGTTGTAGATGACAAACAAAAATATTTTTTTGGTGTTAAAATAACTGCTTTGAGGCTTGGATCCAGCAGTGCGCAGGTGAAATTCTTAAAATAATACAGTACCAACCAGATAAATAATCCAGATGAGACAGGGATGAGGACCTGACCGGTCTCACATGATATAACCAAAGAGACACAGACATATTATTACAGTTGCATTAAAATAAAATATATATTAAGGATGTTTTAATTGCGTGTATTCCTTTCTTCCATCAACACCCTCCATTGATAAATAGAAAACAGATTATTTGCTATTCATGCAGTCAAGGCTAGATAAAGCCACTAGTGGGCCCAGGGGAAAAAATGAGCTATTGAGCCCCCCCACACACCAGTCCCCAACCCATTTTACCTGGAGCCCCAGCAACCAACCAGCATTCCTGTAAGTTGTTTGTAAAAACTTGATTAAACTCAGATTAGTTTAAGAATATGGACCTTTTAAGCATAAAATTGATTGTAATAATGAAGGAATTAAAACTAGAACTGACAGGGCCCGTCTACAGACCCTGGTATAACAAAATTACAAAAATTGCCAAACAAGCAAACTGGGGGTCTTTGGGCAGCTGCCCACTTTGCCCGGTTGGTAATCCAGCCTTTCATATAATACTAACATTGTCCAAAATGGGGACCAAAAGACCCAAGTTTTGAAGTACTGGAATTTTCCTTTTAAGGAACATTAGACAAGGACATAAATAGCGGTAATATTTCACTGTAACTGGTCACAAAAGACAGTCTATGATATTACCTGAAGGAAGAAAGAAAGAAAGACCCCACAGTAGCTGCAGTTAATCACTCACAGTGTCATTCCAAAGCACCAGGGGAGGGAGTTTGGGTGGAGTATCCCACTTCATTGATTTTAATTCCATTAATACCTTATGACCGGCTGCTTGGCAGACTCTCCCAGGCCAGTGGCCATGCACGTCTGTTTTCATAGTGGATTTGATTGGGCTTCCTTATCGGCTGGCAGCAGGCAGGAAAAAGGGGTCCCGGAGACGGCCAGAGATCCACCGCCCTGGCAGCCGGGCTGGGCTGCATGTTTGAAAACAACCAGCTTCAGATCAAACATGATTAGTGTGGGCTGCCAACCCAACCTCTCCATGTTGGAGCACTGTGTGTGAGATCACTTTGTGTGTGTATGTGTGTGTGAGAGGGAGGGGTACCCCTTGCTTTACAGGCACCTGATGCATACACTTCACTCACAGCAATCAACACATGCATATGAATGAATGCAATCAGTCCCTCCATTACATATCTGCATTAATGCATTTTCCCAACTCTCAGATCCTGGCAACCAAACAAGTCCAGCCATTTCCATCTGTGCGTAATTGCGTTGCGCACCATGCGTCTAAACTTTAAACATTAATGTTATTTTTTTTTTGTTGGTCACATCCAGAATCAGATCAGTGAGATTATACCGCCATCAATGACATGCCTTTGCCCTCGTGCTGCGTCCTTGTCCAATGTTGCTGCCTCGTTTTCTGGTTGCGTGGAAACTAAAAGGCTGCCACTGAGCTCGATCCCTGAGCTGTAGGAGCATTTCCAGTGGCGCGTCGTGGTTGCCAGAGCGGCTCTCCTCCTCCTCTCTAGCACAAGTTTAACGAGCTGATGGAAGCGAGGCTTCCGGGGAGCGCTCTGATCTGCTCGGACCATTTCATCGCTGGGCACTCGCTGAGAAACACATCATGAAAAGGAGAGGGAAAGCGGCAAAGAGGTGAGTGTGCGCTTTGTGTTTTCTTTGCGATATTGCGCGCATCCGCACATTTCTTTAATCCATGAAATAGTTTCGAGTTTTCATGCGGGTTTGTAAAATGTGACTGGCTGGAAACAAGCTCTTAGATGGTGTTGAGTAAAACAGGATGAGAGACAAACTTAACGAGGGTATCAGTTCCCACGATGCATCGCCTTTATCTCCCGTACCTTTGAGTTCATTTTCCCACCAGATGATTGTTGCTTATGAGTGGAATTTAAATTAACCCACTGTTGCGCTTTAATTTGGCATCTTAAATAATCCTCAGCTCGTGTTGTGATTAAATTCATTACATCATCAGTGTTGTTTCAGTATTGAAGTTGGAGGATATTAATCTGGAAGAGAATATTTAAACTGATTACTATGAGATCAATGCCTTATTAATCTCTAACATACTGTACATTAAAGAGCTGACTGCCCCCCTGTGACAGTGTGCTTATTGCTATCCAGGTTAACTCAACAAGCTTATTCTATGGGGGGGAAATGGGGTCTTTAGGTACACAGTGGAAATCTGCCAAATGCCATGCTGTGCTCTAAGGAACAAAAAGAGCTTCTTTAGTAATTGAGATTGGCATTGAGTGAGGGATTGGCATGTGGATAAAAGCTAAAAGCACTGAAATATGATTACAGTTGCATTAACCTGCAGTTTCAAGTTAAAGATGTCAAGGATGCTTTGTTTCCCTGTTTCTCTTTCTGTCATCCACCACACCCCCCCTTCATTGATATCTAGAAACCAGCAGCTTCTTTGCCATTCATGCGATGCTTATAGCTGTGATGTGATGCCACGAATTCGAGGTCAGATTCATACATGAAAAACACAATACGTCACAAAACACATTAACATAATATATTTGTGTTGCATTTGGGGCTAGGGGATAATTCAATTTGATTATTTATCGTCTTTCAATGGAATCGTATCGTGATGACATAATATATCCAGTGTAGTTAAATCAAACTATTGTCTTATTCTGATTACTCTTTATTTGTGTGCATGTAAACATACCGGTAGTCAGTGTATAGCTGGAAATGTTTATTGATTTTTTTTCGCTATGATTTCACTTGAAACTGCTTACCGGTGTGTTCATTTTGCACGAAAGTTCTTAATTAAATGAGAAAATATTTGGTACTTTTCATTTGTCAAGTATTTAATTCACACAGGAGTATACATAAATAGGCTTTACCTATATCGTGATATATATCGTTATCAAGATATGAAATAATCTATATTGTGATATATATATATATATATATATATATATCATTATCGCGATATGAAGTAACCTATATCGTGATATATATCGTTATCGAGATAACAAATAACATTTATCATGATGTACAGTATATATCGTTATCAAGATATGAAATAACCTATATTGTGATATATATATATCATTATCGAGATAAGAAATAACCTATATTGTGATATATATCGTTATTGAGATATGAAATAACCTATATCGTGATATATTTCGTTATCGAGATATGAAATAACCTATATCGTGATATATATCATTCTCGATATTTGAAATAACCTATATCGTGATATATATCGTTATCGAGATTTGAAATAACCTATATCAGGATATATATTGTTATCGAGATGTGAAATAACCTATATCGGGATAGAAGATTTTGGCCATATCGCCATTTGAATGCCTCTTGTGTTTGGGTTTGAGTCCAAAATGACTGCTCCTCATATAATTGGTGAAGGAGACTTGTGGGTGCAGCACTAGCAGCGGTGAATTTATGAAGTGAGAAGCTGACCTTTGGCTGCCAGAGCGCTGTATTTATTGTTTAAATTAAAAGCAGGAGGGTTATTTATCACAGAAGTTATGACTTTAGGGACACTGATGAAGACCTCGCCAGATTTAGAGGCCAACTGATTCATTGGATTTACTGTACATGGCTGTAAGATGGGTTATACTTGTTGACCAAGTACTCATTTTTGCTGGTGATTCTGTTTATCGCATCCACTTCTCTCCATCCTCTCCCCTTTATTCTTTCACTGCAAGCTGTCTTCATCAGCTGTCCCTGTGACTGACTAAACACGCGTTCCTTTCCTCGATATCTCATTAGTGTCACGCTCTGTTCTCTGTTGTTATTGTAATGTTACCCCTTTCCCCTTAAATCCTCTTGATATCGTTCTTTCTCTCACAACCCGGTGCTGGTGTGTCCAATTTCCCCTCCGTGCCCACATGCTTTCTCCTCCTCCTCCTCCTCCTCCTCCTCCGTCACCAGCCTTCTGCTCCTGCTCCCCCATTATCGCTCAGCTAAATACCAGGCTGGCATGCTGTGTGACAAGAAAAGTATCGCCTTTACAGGAGCATAACGTTACCCATTGACTTTAGGCAAGACTTTTTATTTCCTCGGGTGTTCAACTGCATCTGTCATGTTATTTTACATTCTCGTGCACCCCGCTGACACAAAGTGCAGAGGGAAATCCTTTGGAAGTTGCTTAATGAAGATGTATGGACAAACATCTCATGTCTGAGGGAGGCAAACTACAGCAGTCAGAGCTCCTTAATAGCAGATGCTTCATCTGTGCTTTGCTCCGGTGCATCAGCCTCCATCCCCTCCCTCATTATTGGGATTGTCTGGCAGGCATCTCCAAAAACCGGCGTAACACAATGAGTGTTATTAGCTGTGTCTCGTAGACAAGTCACCTGTCCTCTTAACACACACATACACACCGCCGCTGCCACCACACTCTGTCCTCTACCCCCCAACGTCATGTGATACTTCGAGGTACTTAGAGATCGATTTCATTTTTTAATCTTGGTAAGTGGATCTTGCCCAGTCTCCAGCCATTTTGGAGAAATTAAGAAGTCAGGCTGGTCCTTTTTTTGTCTCAAAGAAGACAGGCCATCACATTGTCTGTTTTGTTGGCCTTGGTGCTGTTTGTAGCATTAGCATTTACCCCCAACAAAAGGATTGGGTGGCCAACACTGATGCTACACTGACTTAAGGAGTTTTTCCTTAGGAGGATTAGTAACAGGATAGGAGGTAGCCCTGATCAGCTATTAATGAAGTGTGTTAGGGTGGGTAGACCCGCTATTTTCAAAGGCGTACATACAAAATATAAAGTGTAATTTACAGGATACGCAGACAAGCTTTTACCTCTGTGTTACTTGCACTTCTGACTAAATGAAGCTTGGCAGACACCAAGCCTGGACATTTTTATCCATGGTCTCTTTTAAAGAGGACCTATTATGCTCATTTTCAGATGCATACTTGTATTTTGGGTTTCTGCTAGAGCATGTTTTCATGCTTTAATGTTCAAAAAATGCTTTACTTTTCTCATACCGGCTGTACTGCAGCACCTGTTTTCACTCTCTGTCTGAAACGCTCTGTTTGAGCTTCTGCCCCCCCCTCCCCCTCCCGAAGAGCCCAGTCTGCTCTGATTGGTCAGTTGGTCCACTGTTGTGATTGGTCAACCGAACCAAACTCTTCGGACTCTGCTCCAGCTCCCCTCTAACCAGCTTTGTTTGAGGGCGTGCCAAAATAGCTGCTAGGCAGGTATTATGCAAATGTGTTACTTAATGACATCACCATGTTACGGACGAAAAGCAGGACTTCAAGCAAGGCTTTACAGGCAGTTCAGGAGCAGTGTTTCTGTGGGGGAGAGTTACTTCCTTTGGTATGGACTTTGAGCTTTGTAACTTTGCGCACCTTTTACATGCACAAAAAATATACAGTATAACACACTAAAGGAAAGGGAAAAACACAAAAGCATAATAGGCCCTCTTTAATAAAATTGTTGCATCAGAATGGCAGCTATAGTTTTAGAAAAAACTGGAAACATTATAGACATACTATATCTATAACTCCATGAAAAATCTAGTTGGTTTTATGTTTTGTCATGGTGTCACATCACTATGTTAATGCCAGTCTCTGTGTCTTGAAATAGCCCTGCATAGCAGGGATGTCAATTATAAAGGAGGCACAGTGACACCAAAGGATTTTCGTAGCTTGTTTATTTAGTTGGTATGAAGGGAATGTTATATTCTTAGACTTCCCTGGGAGAACAACAGAAGTTCAGTTGTTTCTGGCCAACTACATGCTGAACTGCAGCATTCCCGCTGCCTCCTCACTGCAATTAGACGAGCTACTGTACCCCCTGATTCCTGCGTTACATAACACTGTGGACACTGAAGAACATTGTTAATCACCAATGTTTTGCTTGAGGAAACTATTTCACAGTACAGTCTGCACTTCTCTTGTTTCAAAGGGTGGTATTCCCACCACTGCTAATGTGACTTTCTGTTGTTTTTAGGCTCAACAGCTACTGGGGAGGTTGATGTGGACTTCACCTCTTGCGCCCAGGTGGTCCTTCCTGGAGCATGCCCGTATCCCACGATGTCCCTGCTCGCGGGCTGGTTACTGCGCCACTCGGTGGTCATGTGTCTGCTGCTGCACAGCCTGGTGCTAATGACCTTCTGCTTCCACCATGCTGCCACCAGTTGCTCCAAGAGCTGCTACTGCTCCGAGAGCGAGAGCACCGGCAAGACGGTGCGCTGCAGCAACCTGCAGCTCACGGAGATCCCCCAGGACATCCCCAATGACACGCGACGCGTCTACCTGGACTTCAACCTCTTCACTACGGTCCCCGCGAATGCTTTCGCAGGTTTGCCCCACCTGGTTGAACTGGATCTATCGCACAATGAATTAAGCCAGTTAGAGCCGGGGGCGTTCAGAGGCCTGGGCTCCTCGCTGCAGTTCTTAGACATTTCTTCGAACAAGTTAGTAAACTTTAACCCCGAGGCCTTCGAGGGCCTGCGGTCTCGCGCCAATCTAACGAACAATCCGTGGCATTGCGACTGCAACTTGCAGATGGCCATGCCCCGAGTGGACCTGGAGCCCGCGTCGCTGACGGGCATCGTGTGCCAGACTTCAGATCCGGAGGAAATAGGAGTTCAAGGACTCGCCTTCCTGTTGGCGCCAGATATAGACCTGTGTGTGGTGATGAAGAGGACTACAGATGTGGCCATGCTGGTCGTCATGTTCGGCTGGTTCACCATGGTCATCTCCTACCTGGTCTACTACGTCAGGGCTAATCAGGAGGACGCCCGCAGACACCTGGAGTATCTCAAGTCCTTGCCCAACAAACCCGTCAAGTCAGAGGAGTCTTCCACCATTAGTACTGTGGTATAGGGCTGACGGAGCTACACGCGGGACCTGACGGGGTAACCTACACCAAACAGGACGGAGCTACAACCTACAACTACAGGGTCATCATCAGTCTCAGATGTTTTTTGCTCAGCTGTTGTCACGGAGCCAAGGTGGGCCACAAGACATCTGCACAAGAAAACCAGGCCGATGCAACCTATGAATAATTCATCTTTCAGCGACCCATTAGGAGTTTTTGTTGGCTCAGTTGATGCTCTAGTCGGTGCGCTGAGGGAGTAAAGGCAGCAGCATGTTTTTGGCAAACTCCAAATATGGGATACAAATGGGATTTATCCAGTGGTGCATGCACCTAGCTGCACCTCGCTCACACACAGACAATTACGGAGACGACGTCAAGCAGCAATATGAACGATGGGAACACTAGAATGAGGAACTCCATGTACAACTGTTTTCCATTAAAACCCTTACGGTATTCACCAGTATATTCTCAGTAAAATTATGTTTTCCAATTAAGTTGATGTTTCTTTGGGGTTTCTCTTACCAAACACACAAAAAAAAAATGAAAAAGTACATGCAGTATTTAGAGTCCGAATCGCTCTTAATGCATATTCAGCTCACTATCCTGATGAATCAGATTGGCTTGTGATGAAGGAGTTATTCTGTGGTGTTTTCGATAGTAGCCACTGTACCAGAGCGCCATACTGATGAGGACCGCAGACCTCCGAGCTGCCTCTGTATGTTAAGAGTATTTGACAGGAAACCCCCGCTAGCTCACTCCCATAACCAATGGGATCCCTAAATTATCTGTGCAACACAGCAGTAGTCTACACTGCACATAAAAGAGTCAATGTCAGCCCATAGGAAGTCCATTTATCAAATGCAGGGGGGTAGGGTGTTGTTGGTTTGTGAGGAGGGAACAAACAAAAACCCATCACTCAGGGGTGATGGGAGTCCTGTTAGCTGATACCAGAAACATAATGCACCTCTGGAATTACTCCTCGGCATAATATGCTAATCTTCAGTCACAAACCAATGGCCCTGTAAATATCATGTAATTGCCAGAAAAGGTTGCTGTGAGAAGCAGAGAATTAGAGGTTACTGCAGTTCAGCTGTCATGAAATAGAAAGAGAGGGACTCATAATCGAAACAGGGACGCGTTTTTCATATTCTGGTAGGAAAAGCCCTTCAGCAAACACTCTCACCCCTTCACCCAAAGTAATTAAGAGAACACAGAAGAATCCTTCACGATCATACCTGGTTATATAGACAGAGCCTCTGCTCCTGTGCTGTTTTTCATTCTCTCTCATGCCTTTAATAAGTGCCCAGGGTGCCTCTGGGAGCCATATTGTCTGGTGCGGTCACTCCCATGGGGTTTCCGAATAACATTTATGGGGCCGTGACCTGCTGGTCCATTTAAAAGAGCTGCCAGGGAAGCGAATCTCCTATTCCACCAGACCGTGGCAAAGAGGAAGATGCATTTGTGTCTCCTCCGATGAAATTGTCGATACAAAACTGAGACCACAAAAAGGGAAACGTATTTACGTGGAGGCGTAATTCAATCCGCATCAGACTGTGCTCTAAGATAGTCTCCTGTCTGCTCCACAGACGCGAGGTAAGAATAACCCGGCGCGGTCTTGAATAATGAAATTTGATGTTTGAGATGTGGGAAATGGTTTGTCAACAAGGATTTCCCTGTGTCAGACACACGCATGCCTCTAGAGCAGAGCAGGAGCGATGCATGATTTATGATGGCCATAAAAAACACTTGAGCAGAAAGTCTGGGAATGCACCCATCATGTTGTGTGGCCCAGTTCTTGAGGAGAAATTAAGGGAGAATGCCACAGGGGATCAGCTGCCCCCCTCTCTGCTACCCTCGCTTGGGTAAAGCACTTTCCAAATGCCCTCGGGCTGCTAGGTGAGGGTCAAGAGTGCTCACAGCGGCAGCCAAAGTCAGTTCAACCTCATCCTCAAATTCCCTTCTGTCCCAAAGGCAACACTCAATTTTTGAAGGAGTAGTTTGACATCTTGGAGAATATGCTTAGCGTCCTTGCAGAGTTAGTTAAAATGATCAATAGCACTCTCAGGTACGGTAGCCTAAATTTGTAGCAGGCGGTTAGCTTAGCTTAGCCTAAGTTAATTACAGCTTTAAAGCTGTTTCATACCAAGCACAGATTTTTGGCCAAAAAATGCGCCCAGATATTTATAAAAAAAATGATTTTGTGGGTTCTTATGAATGCTTGCGCACCCTTGCAGTAGAGAAATTCAGACGGACCTCAATTTCATTTGGTTTCTCAACACCCAAATTGTGCGAGAAACATAGCGACGACTACATCAGCAACCAAATAAAGCACAATCGCTCAGCAGCTGGGATACGATGAAGATGGTAGTGTAGCTGTAATGCATTTGCTAACGTTATATGTTAGTCACGGAACGGGGCTAGCTAAAACAGCTGGCGTTAGCATCACATTTGGGGTCTGAGTGGTTTATAAATGGACTTGCATTTATATAGCGCTTTTCTAGTCTCCCGAGCACTCAAAGCGCTTTACACTACATGTCAGCATTCACCCATTCACACACACATTCATACACTGATGCAAGGTGCCAACTTTGCCCATCAGGATCTAATCTAAATACTCATTCACACACCGATGGCTATGCCTTCGGGAGCAATTTGGGGTTAAGTGTCTTGCTCAAGGACACATCGACATGTGACCGGAGAAGCCGGGGATCGAACCACCGACCTTCCGATTGGTGGACGACCTGCTCTACCCTCTGAGCCGTATTTTGTGACGAAAATGGAACATGGCAATGAGGATAATTCGCACCGGACCCGTTGTGCATTGCGCATATTCGCACCACACTGGTTATGGCTTTTAGACGTGATAGGCGGATTTTGAAACCTTTCGATAGAGCCAGGCTAGCGGTTTCCCCCTGTTTCCAGTCTTTATGCTAAGCTAGGCTAACCAGCTGCTATAGCTTCTTATTTAGCATACAGACATGAGAGTGGCATCAATCTTCTCCAAAATTCCCAAAATGTCGAACTATTTCTTACCAGAAGAAAAGTGTAAGAAAGGAAACGTTTATCTTTCAATAAAGCACTTATTAATTTATTTCCTCTGTTTTCCTTTTACTAAAAAGCATAAATTTAGAAGTGGTTGAAATTTGTGCTATACATGTTCTTTTTGTGTTACTTTTTTTCGGTCATCCCCACGTGCTTAAGAGCGTCCATGCTCCGTAGTTTCTATTAACAGGCTGAGTTTGTTTTACAGAAAACAAAGATATTGATCTTGACAGAGTTAATCTTAAGGAAGCCCAGGTACAGCCTCCCATGACGAGCAGGAGGTTCAACAGTACTGAAAAATAGATGGTAAGCCTCTCTCTCTGACATTTCCTGCCACACACACACACACACACACACACACACACACACACACACACACACACACACAGCTCCCTCCTTCGCTCTTTCCTCTGATAACAGACTCTCACGGCGGCTTTGAAACCAGCCACTGTTAAGGGAGCCTCGCCACAAGAGGAGATAAATATAAAACTAGTACCACACATGCGTGACTCTGTATTTCGTTCAGCTAATGCACATCCTTTTGTTCACCTGTATGTACGACAGGTGTGTGTGCATGGCGGGAGTGAGGGTACCGGTAATGTAACACCCCCTGTTCCCCAGCACACACATGAATGTCACTGAGGTTAATTTAAATTTCAGGCCAGCTCGGCTTGCCCCGCCTGCTACCTTAGACACGTTACACTGGTGTGAGCATTACAACTGCTGGGTAATGGGACACAAAGTGGGGGATAAGGTGACGCATCCAATCCCACAGAGCGCGGCCCTGTTTGGGGTTGGGTTGCAGGTGAAAATGTTTCCAGGCTCCGAGATCACATGGGGTCTCCCAGTGAGGGCCAGTGTGGGCACCTGATTTCCTCTCTTGCCAAAAAAAGATAAGTGACACCTAAAGACACCGCATCTGAGGAGACGGACAAGGACATGCTTGTCAATATTCTGCGATGGTCTCCTTTTTCGGGGGTGACCGGGAGACGAAACACAAGACGATTAGAGCCGTCCAAGGAGAAAACACTGTTTCAAGGTTCATTTTGTGCAACACAGCTCCCCCTGTTGTGGAATGTGTGTAAGTGTGAGGAAAATAAATACATTTATCTTAATATTTTCACATTACAATGAGTCAAATATGCTTTTGCTCCTGTGAGAATTGTACATGAGCAACAACACAGGACTAGAAGCATACAGAACCAAAAACACACAGTCATAGCAGCAAACAGGTGTGTTTTATAATAAGGGTATCTGTTCACAGCAGGGCCGGATTAAGTCCAGAGTGGGCTCCTATTGAGGCCCCCACATCTGTTCCCCCAACGCCTGGAGTCCCAGAAACCAACTGGAATACTACCTGCCACAGGTTTGCTTTAAGTTAGTTTGTGAAACTCCGATTTGTTAAATATTATGTACCATGTAAGCACAATATCAACTGACATATTAAAGGTATTAAACTAGAATTGACACAGGACCCGTCTATAGCCTTGGTTGAGCGGATACTAATCCACATAACAGCATTTTTCAGTGAGTGTAAAGAATTAGCTCATTATCAATCCCTATATATGGGTATTAGAGTCTCATACTATACAATATGTCAAAACGTAATGTTGAAATACCACACAAAAATGTACAAGTGGTTACTTATACAGCTATTAAACAGTTAATGGATATTACAATTTCACTATAGACATATTAATGAGTGATTACTGTTATTCTATGCATAGCTAAAGCACAGGAGGTGAAATGGCTGAAATGTGAGTACTGACAGGTATAATTAGCATCATATGCAAGATAGCATATGTACTATTGCGCAGTATTTGGATATGTATGCTTAGAAATTGCCCTGTGGACAATAAATCTAAATCTAGATTCAGAGATGTTACCTACTGACTAGTATGAAATGAATTTAATGTAGGTCAAGATTCTCTGTCTGGATGTACCCTCAGGGATTGATCATCTTTTGTGAAATCTGTAAAAGCAAACTGGGAACATAAAGAATGCACAACTGATTTCTCATGTTTCAACCTGTATACTGTACATAGATGGATTACTGAACGGGCCTATCGGGCACAGGCCCAGGGGCCCAGAGTGTCAGGGGCCCCCCTGGCCTTCACCTGCAAAATCTTACTTGAAGAGACACGTGCCAACCACAAATAGATGCAAAATGACCACAAAGAAACATTAAATAACTACAAAGAGATGCAAAGTAACTGCAAAGAAACACAAAATAACTCCAAATAGGCGCACAACCACAAAACACATAAAATGACCACAAAGAGACACAAAATGACCACAAAGAGACACAAAAAGACCACAAAGACACACTGAATGACTACAAAGAGACACAAAAAGAACACAAAGAGACACAATTACAAAGAGACACAAAACAACCCCAAAGAGACATAAAATGACCACAAAGAGACGTCAAATGATTACAAAGAAGCACAAAAAGACCACAAAGAGACACAAAAGACCACAAAGAGACACAAAAAGACCACATTGAGACATAAAATGACTACAATGAGACAGAAAAACCCCAAAGAGACATAAAATGACCATAAAGAGGCACATAATGATCAAAAAGAGACATGAAACCACAAGATGTTTAAGGACTACAAAGAGACGAAAAACAACAAACAAATAAAAAAGATGCAAAAGAATCATTAAGTCTGTCTTGCTCCTATTGTAGGGGAGATGGTGGGGCTTTTTTGCATGTCAATTGTCTCATAATCTGTCCATGCCAGTCTACAGTAAATCGCTATAGTACGATTATACATGACACAAGAGACAGCTGATGAAGGTTATCTTGTATCTGAGTCAGAATTTTTTATTGTAATCATCATTTTTATTGTGAAATCATTTTCTGACCAACATCCATTCCTGTCAAGACTTCCTTCCTCTGAGGAAGCCCACAGTACTCATACACTTATCCGTCCGCTGGGGCATTCATTCCATGTAAAACGCATTTTTTGCAATTCCTCCGGTTCCGTCATTTCCGAGAGACAGAACAGCTCAGCTTTACTCTCACTCCGTGTGAAATCACATGACGCAATCGGCCATGAAAAGCTGGTTTCGAAAAGAGATCTGACTTCCTGGTGGAATCAGTCTCACCATGTAAACACGAGTTGTCTTTGGATCTGACGCATGAACATCAGTGCATGTTATTTCAAACTTTTCTGATATACTTGAGTGGGGGAGAAAAATCAGTAGCATTCAGTGTCTGTCGAGTGAGAACATGTGGTATTTCACCAGAGGGCAAATGTTTCTGCTCACAAGATTGATGTTCTGCATGAACACTTGTACTAATGTTAAGCTGACTTAATGCCAGTTCCTTTAGGCCAAATGCTTTTAAAAAATTTAGAAGGCATTTCCTTATCTGCTAAGATCAGAGATGAGCATCTCTCAAAAGCAGAAAACATTTGATATCGACAGCTTTTGTGAAAATTAGAAGTGGTCACGCAGGATTAGCCCTAAAACCTCTTATTATATAGTGAATAATTTACAGCCAACACTGGGCTCTCTAAACCCTGGTCCTTTAATGGCTTCGTGGGTAATCTAACATGAAAAAGAATCTGTATGTCACAAAAATGAGAGATTTAAGAGGTGAAGGTAGAAGGTAAAACCCCTTTCTGTTTTCACTGTATAGATAATCTCCTTGCTTTTACAACCTCTTCAATCCCTTTCAGATTGACCTGTGGATCCATCCTCTAAGTGCCTGTTGAAGAGCATTGTTCATCCCTGAAGAACGTTATTTCAAATTCCTATTATTACCACAAGGCTTCCATGATCTGCATGCAACGCAGCATATGAAATCTAATGGAAATCCACTTGTTGTAATTATAACGTTGTAACAAGCAGATACAAACTGTGTTATGGGTGAAATGAAGCATCAGATTGCATGCGATCGAGGGTTGAAAAGGCAGGACGTGCTTGTGCAGCCTTTTCTCCGCCCAGCTAAAGGCGAGCTAACGCATTGTTCGACCGCTACAACCAAAGAGTGTTCGCAGCTGGGTCATTGACGGGGGCCATAGAGCGAGGCCTCAGCAGTGAATAATGCCCTCCTTTCATGTGCAGGATTGATTGGAGATCAGACCAGTGTGGATTTCAAGGATCAGATTTGACGGCTTCACTTCACAGCCTGTCAAGCATGGCCAGATGCAACATAGCTACACTGGCTGATCAAGGGGCCTCGTGTCAGAGCATGAAGCAAACCGATCTGTTACAATAGAGGCACAGGATTGACCTATGAGGTGCTAACCACAATGGTAGGCTATATGTTGGGATTTTACAATTTTGAAATGAGGGTTCAATGGATGACCTGAGGAGGTGAAATAATACGTGGTTTGACAATTTTGGAAATACATTTATTCACTTTCTTGCAGAGAGTTAGATGAGAAGATTGATACCACTATCACATGAGAGTGGTATCGATTTTCTCATCTAACTCTCGGGAAGAACGCAAATAAGAGTATTAACAGTATTTCCCATAATGTCGAACTAATCCTCTATCTAGCAGTTTCCCCCTGCTTCCAGTCTTTATGCTAAGCTAAGCTAACCTTCTCTTGGCGGTAGCTCTCGCCAAGACAGCAAATAACAGTATTTCCCATAATGTCGAACTAATCCTTTAAAGCAACGATCAACTGAAAGCATGTTTGTGTCAAATAAATTACAGTTACAAAACTGATTTTTTAAATCTTCATGGCACTTTATGCTCAGCTTTCGTGACTGTTTTTTTTCACTGCATTTTGACCTTTGAGAGATTCGAGAATGAAATGTAAGCAAAACGTTTTTTGCAGAGTGTAATCACACAGCTGAGGTGTATTTTCCACCAGATGGCACTCTTGTATTTGTCAAGCCTTGTTGTTTTCTCTTTTCACTGCCCAATACACAGTAACTGTACATAAAGGTGAACTCACAGTCCCTGATCCAGTGGGCACCTGTGTGGATCGAGGTCGCTTTCAGGTAAGACAAAACTCAGACCTTTCTAATTGCTGCAATAGGGGCCACAATTTAGAAGATCCTTCTAAATGTCATAATACTCTTTTATGAGGTTTTGTTTGAGGTGAGCTGTTGTTTTATTACAGCCAGGAAAATACAACTGCTTGTGTACTTTTTTGTGTACTACAAATTTTCCAATCTATTAATGGCAAGGCGAAAGCCACAAGTCATTCACCGAAGAAGAATCACGATGGCCCAAAAACACGCAGGATGACCACAGACATCACAAGGAAAGAAATGATTCCTCAGAAAAAAACCTAGATTTCAGAAACAATTGTGATTTAAGCATTTAAGCACTTTCAATTTCCATTTCCCTCTTAACTGCTGTTAGAGGAAATGCCTGTTTCCTCTATAGATCTCTTTATGTATGACTTGGAGACAGTTTTGTGCAACTCATACTTAAAAGTTGAGTTACATCACTGTCGAAAATCAGTAATGAAGGAATTCCCATAATGAAACTCTTGAGTTATGTTACTTTGGAAGCTTATGCTGAGAATATAATTTCCCAATAGGAAATAGATATAGAGTCATCTACAAACTGCTCTCACCCTTTTAATTTCAATTTTCTTTTTTTTATAATTTTCTTTATTTTCTGGTTTATTTTTCTTTTAAACGGTTTAATATTTAAAAAAGAAAATAAATATTTTAATAATAAAACTCTTTGTGTTACTATATTGTTTTTTTATGTCATGCTTTTTTAAGTGGTGTATTTTGTTTGAAAAATATAAAAGATAATGGTTTTATTTTCAAATAATTTTCTTTTAATATTTTTTTTTTTAATTATTTTATTTGTTTATTTTCTGGTACATTTTTCTTTTAAACTATTTGACTTTTTTTTTTTAAATACATTTTAATAGTTAATCTTTTTGTAACTATATTGTTTTTTTTATGTTATGTTTATGCTTTTTTAAGTGGTGGACTTTGTTTGAAAAACATAAAAAATAAAGTTTTTATTTTCAAATTTGTTTTTTTTTAATCATTTTTTTTTTAATTATTTTTTTGTTTATTTTCTGGTACATTTTTCTTTTAAGCTGTTTAACATTTAAAAAAAAATAATTTTAATAGTTAATCTTTGTGTTACTATATTGTTTTTTTATGTTATGTTTATGCTTTTTTAAGTGGTGGATTTTGTTTCAAAAACATAAAAAATAAAGTTTTTCTTTTCAAAATTTGTTTTCTTTTAAATATTTTTTTACAATTATTTTATTTGTTTATTGTTTGGTATATTTTTCTTTTAAACTGTTTAACATTTTTTTTTTTTAAATTAGTTTTAAAAGTTAATCTTTGTGTAACTATATTGTTATGTTATCTTTCTGCTTTTTTAAGTGGTGTATTTTGTTTGAAAAATATAAAAAATAAAGTTTGCTATCAATTTCAGACCCACATTGTTAAACAGAAATTCCAATATTGTTGCTTAAATTGAACACATCATCATTATCAATTAGCACAATTTTGATCCAAGTACTGGGCTTCTAAAGAAAAAGTGAGTCAGTCATAGTGAGACTTCTTCAAAATTAACAAATAATGGGAAAACCCTCCTGCTATATATAAGACTATACGTGCTCTATAAATCATGAATAGTGCTCACTTGAGGTCAACACTTAAAGACATTCCTCAACACAGGCCATGAACATCCTGATTGGTGAGTACAGTGGTGAGGTAACACTTGTAAAACTGCTGCTTCCTCTGCTGATCTTCTCCTGACACAGCAGAGACTCAAAAGGAAGTATTGGGACTAGTGTTTGATGGATTATCTACTAACTGGTAGTATTGCAAAGTTAATTTTAAAGCATCTGGACCTGTTTTAAGGAGTAAATAGTATATTTATTATGAGTTTACATCTGTTTAAACTGTCAGATTGGCTATGTTTAGTCACTTTTGGCTGAGGGTTTCACATTGCAGTGACTATTCTGAACTGAGGGGAGACATGCCCAGTGCTGCAGTAACGGAGGAGCTGCTGAGGAGAGAGCCAGGCTTTGTTCTGCCACACACACTTTGCGTAAAGGGGATTGTTTTTGATGCCCAGACGGTGACATTGTGATTTTTTCTCGTCCTGCAGTTTTCGCCATTCCCTGCTTCATGGCCACCTTCGCCCGCAGCGCACCTCTGCCGGAGTGGAGCCAACTTGTTGAGGGTGGGCAGTTTCAGGATGTCGTGCTGATGAGCCTCAGCTTGACGCGAAAGATCCTGAACTCCATTCCCGACGCGCACAAATCCTGCATTCACACGGAGGTGAGATACAGCAGAGACGCGCTGCTTTCGCGTAGTTTCGCTTTGATTCATTATGTTTATAGGCAGTGCTGTGAAGCTGATGAATCAGTGCAGGTCTCTCTTATGAGCCCGTAAAGGGGCCTCTGCATTGTGAGGCTAGGACTAGCAAAGGGTGTATAATTAGTTAATGCCTATGACTATGCAGCTGCCACTGTGCTTTCTATATTTGAGAAGTTGTAAATAGAATAAATGTGATGAATTTATTAGTTAGTAGTTGTAATACTGCTAAAAGGGACCAATTTTCAGGCCCGCATTTAGTTTTTTACTCATTTGCACTAATCACCGTAGGGGAGACCGGGGGCAGTTGTAACAATTTTTGGTTTTGACGTCATTACTCAAAAACCTCTTGAACTATTTGGATACAATTTTCATGTATTTAACTTGCATTTGTGTTCTACTTGTTAACGGGCATCAAGTGTTTTTACAAGCAATGTTAGAGTCACAATATTGATTGAAACACGATAAGTCAGGGGCGATAGTAGCAACACACCCTCATATAAACACTAGGGCTGTCAAAGTTAACGCGGTAATAACGCAAATTCTTTTTAACGCCACTAATTTCTTTAACGCTTTAACGCAACTTTGTGAACTTTAGGTTGTAGCGGGCTCGGTTTTAAAGCTAGAGTGAAGACGCTGGTACCGTATGAAACTAGAAAACATAAGGAATCCATTGGTACCAACCATGTCATACCAGCTGTTTGCGAAGGAGGTTAAATAATGCTACAAACTTACGCTAAATTTTGGCGAGGAAAATCTGGCATGGCAATTTTCAAAGGGGTAAATGCAGTACCTATTTGTCATTGTTTTGTGTTGTTAATTGATTTCCAGTAATAAATAGATAGATAGATAGATAGATAGATAGATAGATAGATACTTTATTGATCCTGAAGGAAATTTAGGTATAAAATATATTAATTTATACATACATTTGCATTAAGCAAGAGTATTTGCCTGCTCCCATGTTTATAAGACTGTTCAATACTTGAAAAATGTCCCTTTAAGGTCCAATTTGAACAGATAAAAAAATATGCGATTAATTTGCGATTAATCGCGATTAACTATGGGCCATCATGCGATTAATCGCGATTAAATATTGTAATCGATTGACAGCCTTAATAAATACCAAGGACCCCAATAAACTACCAAGAATATATGTATATAGTTAAAACAATTTATCCATTGAACAATTGATTGCTTTCATAACTAAAAAGGGCAGAGCTAAATCATCAAAGACCATGTGCATGATGAGTTTCATGGTTCTGTCTCATTTCTGATTGGTGCAATTTGATATGTTACAATTGCCCCCGGTCTCCCCTACTAAATCCGGGGTACTTGAGTATTTCCATGTTATGCCACTTAAAACTTGTATCACATTATAGCCTAGTTACTCTACAGGTCAGACAGAGGCCATAATGCTCTTATAAAATACAATGCATCACTCAGATTAAACAACCCAAAAGTAAATAAAATAGTAACAATTAATTAAAATGTGTAATGCACAACTTCTACTTGTAATGGAGTATCTTTACATTGTGGTATTACTACTTTTACTTAAGTAAATGATCAGAGTACTTCTGCCACCACAGTTTTTTCATGAAGTTAATAGGCCTAAAAAAGCATTATCAAAGTAATGCATGCTTCCTGCTGCATGCCAAGCTGCAGCTTATCCATATCTCCGTGTTATCTCCCCACCACAGACGCTACAACTCAACTCCTCAGAAAATTCAAAGTATGCGACGATGGCAACCACCATTGGCATCCGTCCTGCTCCTGTACTCGGAGTCGTGTCAGAAAACTTCACTTTGGTAAGCATCTGCCGGGGGAATCTTTCCGTGAAATGAAATGGGGGGGTTAAAAACACAGATAATGTGACCGGTTTGTTGTAATTCTTTCCTATTATTAGGAGACCAGTTTGAGGCGCATGTCTGAGGGTTTTCAGCTGCACCGGGCCTTACTGAGCGCTGTCTCTCCTCGGCTGGCAAACAGAGACAAAGTGACTGGGCTGCTGGCGGACATCATAGACCTCGTCTTGCACATCAACAAGGTAGAATCATGCTTCTAAATCACTGTCGTTCTTGACTAATGATCCTTACTTTTCTAGCTACTATAACGGTTGTTTTGTGTGCATTGCAGATGCTGAAAATGGCCCGAGCAGACGCTGTGGTGCAGCCGTCGCCAACCCCCGTGGCCTTAAGTCTACCAGGGGACTTTGAGGTTCAGGTGGCAGCACACATGATCGTGGTGCAGCTCCAGGCCTTTGGGCAAGACACGGTCCGCTGCCTAAAGAGTCTGGATCGGAGCAAAGACTTGGAGACCGAGAGCTGACCGAGAGCTGACCGATAGCTGCCATACTCATGTCCAAAAACACCTTATTCTGCCATTTTGTTTATCATGGTATTTATTTATTTATCCGTCAAATGATTATTTATTTTTTATCTATTTATGTATTTATTTATGGAATATTTATTTAGGGAATTTATTTTTGATAACAAAGCTTTGTGTCCCTCAGTCCTCTTTGTTCCTTCTCTTTCTCACGTAGCAATAACTGAAAATAAAATCATCATACACTATATACATTTCAATAGTTCAAAAACTAATAATTCTCTCCATAGCAGAGTTTAATAAAAAAAGAACATTTAGAGACAGCTTTACATTTATGAACTTTATTTATAAAAAATTATTTAACTTTACTTTATTTATCAACTATTAACACTCATTTTAGGGGATTGGGGCACATTAAGGACTAATTATACATTCTGTAAAATGTTCAAATGAAACTAATTATTTTTGTATGAATCTTTTTTATCTAATTTTATTTAACCTTTTTTTTTCATTTTAAAAACACTGTACTGTATGTTCTCTTATATTTCAATAAATAAAGAAAAACATTTTCCTGTAAAACGGAATCGTTCCTTTTTAATCAATGACTATGCATAATGATAATGACACATCAAGCACCGGCAGTGGGTCACGCTGAAACACCCTGCCCTCAATTACATCTAAAATTCCATTGGAGTTAATACTGTAGTAATAGAGAAGTGCAACTAAAAGCGAAATAGGAGTGTTTGTTTCATTATTTCTGCCAGACAGATTTCCTTGAGGAAGTGTTGCAAGTGGCGGATGATGCCCTCGAGCTTTTGTCACTCAAGAGGGTGGTACAATGTCCCTTGTACGTAGTGTCATGTGGTAGCCTCGCTAGCATGTGATCATCATCATCCTCAAGTTTTGCGATCACAGCGGTTGGACCTCATGTTATTGTAACTTCCAAATGTGATGTAACCATGATATGATCTTTAACATACAATAAAAGCAAAAAGAGGATCTTCATTTTGTTTTTGTTTTTATTTTAAAACTTATTTACACATTTCTTAAAGTGTGGAAAATAACATAAAAAACAATGGTATTAAACATGGTATTAAATGGATGATCAAGCCAGGTTAAAAAACATTAAGTTTTGTTAACCGCCGACTGTAGTTAACACTGAGACACTGGGCCAACGGGTCTCACCTGAGACCTGAGGTAAATATAAACCCACAGTTTTACAAGGCAGAGATGGCCTTGGCAGCTACTCTCCTCCCCAGCGGCAGAGTCAGATCAGTGATGGCCAGGACAACTCTAGGTTTGGCCAAAGCAGGCAGCTTCACCAGCTCAGAAACCTGGACGCACAGAAAGACAAATAACCGTTATTTTTCCCAGCTATAGTGTTACCGAAGAAACATTTCAGTTCAACAAAACCATAAAGGCCCCGACACACCAAGCCGACGGTCCGACGTCGGACGGTTTGGGGCCGTCGGTGAGCGTCCATCGGCCTAGTTTTCCCGCACCGTCGGCTCTAGTCTGCCCGTGTCGGAGGCTTTTCAGCATGTTGTATCGGCGGCGGAGCTCGTCGGTGAGAGAAGTTACTCTGATTGGCGGTTCAGTTGAAGCGAAAAAGTGCACGAGAAGAGAAACTGACGTGAGGAAAGCAAGCCAACGAGTAAAGTTCTTCTCATTTATCGTCTTCATCTCATCTGATCGTGCCAACACACGGATATTTTCACAATGACATGGCCATCAGGAATGAAGCTAAGTGGTGAGTGAGAGTGTGCCGCTTTGTTTCATGTACGTATCATAACAACAGCTTGTATATCCGCAGTCCTCGGTCTTCCGGCCGCCTTCATCCGCCGCTAGTTCTCTGGCGTCGGCTTGGTGTGTCTGTGCCATACACAAGAGCACCACCAGAGTGACTTTTAACAATTCAAACAACTTGTTTGTATTTCTGTTGCCGCTGCTAGGGGTCGCGACAGCGGATCATCCGAGATCTGATTTTATGATCTGCACATTTGATTAGGCATAGGTTTTAGGGGGGGGGGGGATACATGTTTTGGTGGTGGGAGGAAACCGGAAAACCTGGAGCAAACTCACGCGAATAGAGGAAGAACATGCAAACTCCACACAGAAAGGACCCTGCCCAGACCAGGGATTGAACCCGGGATCTTCTTGCTGTGAGGTGCCACAGCATCACGGTGCCGCACAACTCAAACAACAAAAAATGTCATTTCTAAGATTGTTCACCAGGCTCTTGTTTTCTTATGTGCAAATATGAACCTTGGATTCTCCCTCGCTCTCGCTAGCTCTCTCGGATTTATTACTCTTCACCAAAGCACTCAATCCTTGAACAAACACAAAGTTTATGAAGAAATTTGAAACCCTTATCCCTCCTCATCTCGGCCTCCCCCCCCAGCGTCATGACTCACCATTGTAAAGGGCATGAACTGCAGGATGCTTCCGCGACTTCCCTGCTCCAGACACTCAACGCACTCCTCCATAAAACTCTGTACAAACTGGGTGTGAGGTCCCGCCATCTTGGAGCCCAGGATGGAGGAAATGAGAAGGAAGAGGTTGGCTGGTGGGAGAAGAGAACAGGTGCTATGAATGGTCACGGTTAAAGTAATCACACACGTATGCGTTCGTGAGGCGAACGGCAGTTTTTATTGTAAGAGGAGGGCGCGAGTTCTCACCCAGGACTCGGTTGAGAGGGTCCCTCATGTTGACGGTGTGGAGCTGGGAGGCAGAGAGGGAACTGCTCATAGATCGGTCCCCTATGAGATAACGTGACGTGAGAAACAGCAGAAGAACTGACAGGTTTTGTTTTCATTTTTATTTTGTCATATGAGACAAAAAAAAAAAACATACACAAAACAACAGAATGTCAACAGGGAAGTGTAAGTTAACCTTTAAGTATTCTGTTGACGAAATGCAATCTTGACTAAGAGTTGTGAAAGCCTAAAATACTTCCTTCCACTGCCGTTTTACATAATCTCCTTTTGTTCCTAAAATAACTTTTGTTAGACGCATTTCAATTCCTTCTTAAGACAAAGAGATGATTATTATTTAATTATTCAAACAAATGTCAATTTCTCATCACACCAAAAGAAAGTGCATTTATCTTCATTTTAATACCATTTTGAATCAAAATGATCATTTAAGACTAAAAACTAACCATATTTCAGCTATTTTTTTAATCTATAGCTACAGGTATAAATTGAGTTAGGTGTCCAGCAAAAAACTTCTTGTATGGGACGATCAGCATCTAAATGACTTGTCTTGACATGACTAAACAAGTTGTAATGGATGACCAGCTTCTAAATGACTTGTCTTGACATGTCATTTAGACACAACTTGTCATGGTCATCCCACACAACTTGTCTTGACATGTCAAGACAAGTTGTGTGGGATAGCCAGCTGCTAAATGACTCGTCTTGACATGACTAGACAATGAAATGGGAGGAACTCATTTGACTTTGTGTAAAAAAAAGTAAAGAAAAGAAAACTTTCTTAGTTTCAGTCAAGTCATGCAACGCACTGATGTTTGACGCCCTCTCTGGGAATTTCTTGTAGTTGTAGCTAAAATTGAAAAAGTGAAAATTCCCCAAACATGAAAGCTCATTACGTCAGTCAGGTTGTAAGAGTAGTTTGGAAGCACAATGCCTCTATTATTCTCAAAATCAATCTCCCCTCCTGTTGTTTAGTACTGAAAGCAAAAACCCTCACCTTAAACTGCAGCGCTCAAGTCAGAACCTGCTGGCGGGTAAGACACTCAACAGATAATTAGCGTTGAGACGGGCCAAGCTTATCTTGTGTTTTTCTGACTTAGCTAAAAGTGCTTACAAGAAGCAACTTGCCGGGTCTTAAAGAGTCCATTTGCTTTTGAAAACCGACTGGTATTTGCGTACTCCCCGGCTCAGACTGACGGACAAATGACTGAAAGGCCACGGGCTTCATAATTCGAACGTGTATTAAAACCCAGACATTAATAGACTGACCTGGACTGGAAAGGGCGGCGGGCTCATCCTCGTTGGAGCTGAGCAGACGCATGAGTTTAGAGGGTTGAGTGTCATCCAAGGGAAAGAGGCTGTTGTAGTCCTGCGGCCAATAATTTACATTTATTAGAAATCAATTACATGTAAAATTATAAGGAATTAGGTCACATATTCACTCACTTCAACGTGTCATTTTCTCACGCTGAAAATAGTATTTTTCATTAGTGACATATTTTGGCCTGGTGCGACTGTTTTACCTCAATATCTTCTCGCTGCCTTTTGCGTTGACGGGCTGAGAACGAGCCTTTGTGGTGGGACGAGAAAGAGCTGAGTGCGCACCACACGGACAACCTGAGGAGTCATCGAGTAGAGTAGAAGTTAACACCAGATCCCAAAATACCGAAAACCGCTGTCACATCGCAAGTATTAAGCTTCTCTTACTTGGCCAGCGCCTTTCCAGGTGGGTCTGCCAGGCTGTGCCAGTGGGCGGAGTCCGTGAGCAGGTCGGGCAGTATGGTACCCAGCAAGGTGAGGGTGATCTGCTGAGTGTCCAGGCAGAAGATGCTGTAGAGCAACTCCACCACCCGATCGGCCCACTCCTGGCGAGTCTCCTTCAGCAGCTCCTGAAATGAGACGCAGTGCTCCGATTACACACAACGAGCAACCGGACTGTTAATCTGACTCTAGTTAAGGTCTCCTTGCGTGAGCCTTTGGTGCCACGAGGTTGAGTTTTCATCATCTTAAAAACGGTACCACGTGGACTTCATTAGGGCTGTAACTATTTTCACTGTCGATTAATCTGTTGATTATTTTCGTGAGTAATCGATTGGTTGTTTGGGCTATAAAATGTGAGAAAATGGTGAAAAATTAGTTTCCCAAAGCCCAAGATGACGTCCTCAAATGTCTTGTTTTTCAAACTCAAATATATTCATCAGATATCTCACAAGTATAAGTCAATTAATTGGTAAACAGAAAACTATTAACAACTATTTTGATAATCAGTTCATCATTTAAGTAATTTTTTTAAGCATAAATTGCCAAACATTCGACGTTTCCGGGTTCTAAAATGTGAGAATTTCCTTGTCTTACATCATAGTAAGCTGAATATCTCTGGGTTTTACGACTGTTGGTCGGACAAAGCGAGACATTTAAAGAAGATCACCTAAGGCTGTATTAAATAGTGAAGATAGGGTTGGTATTGGTGTTAAAAAAATTTTTTTTTGTTATATTTGTTGAAATTCTCATTACATCCCGACAGCAATCAATAAATCAAATGCTCTGACAAAAAAAAAAAAAAAAGAGAAAAAAAATCTGGTATCTGTGGCTGTCGCAGGTCTATACTAAACCTCATTCTGGCTGAATGAACTGATTGGACGGGCTACCTACCTTCCTGTCCGCCTGCGCGCACTCTGCCCGTTGCACGTCACCGGAGTCCTCCACAAGCTGCTAGCTTGACAGCTGTGATTACTAACAATAGCCATGTTCGTTGTTAATGTTCATTATGATACACCGCTTCATATTTCACCATAATAACCCACAGAGCCGCAGGGGGAGTGTGTATGAAGGGGTGAGGGGGGGGGGGAGGCAAGGGTGGACGTATGAGCTTTAGGAGGGGAGGAATAAGAGCGGTGCAAAGAGTAGGAGGTGGTGGGAGGGGGATGAGGGATAATTGAGAGGTCAGCAAGGTGGAGTCGTCCTGGAAACACAAGAGAGGAGGAGGGGAAACTACAGTAAGTGTACAGTAGCCCTGTCTCCTTCTCCTCCTGTGTCACAACACTGTGTGTGTGTGTGTGTGTGTGTGTGTGTGTGTGTGTGTGTGTGTGTGTGTGTGTGTGTGAGTGTGTGGAGGGGGCGGTGAGTGAGTAGTGTACTTGCAGGGTTAGGTAATTGGCTCTGAGGCTTGATGTTAACACCTTAACAGGCCCTCAGACAGTGGGTAAGGAGCTGATCATATATCAACCTTCTGTTTCTCTCCTCTCCTTCTCACTCTAGCACTTCTTCGTCCCCCCCCCCCCTCTCCCTCCTCACATCCCTCCCCCCTGTATTCATTATTTTCTGTTTACGTTCATAACGGTCATTTTCGGAGTGTTGCTTTTGGAGGGAGGCCTGAAGGGACGGGCTGTCAGTGTTGCCGACTTGGCGACTTTCTGGCTTTAGATTTAGAGACTTTTGGAGCTAGTGCTGCTAGCTACTTTCATTGGAAAAGAGTTGGCAACACTGGGCTGGGTTTTTCGGGTTGGATCATTTTTAAAAATATAAAATAATAATAATAAAAATCCTATTGTACTCTTTGCTAGTTTCTCAGCTTTACCGACCCTACCTTTAACCAAGAAAATAAACGGAAGATTAATCGATAATGAAAATAGTTGCAGCCTTTAAATTCAGCCAGCGTTTGCTGACGTTGATCCTCGAGCTATCTGCGCCTTTTTCTCGGCCCTCCTTACCTTGACCAAATTGTTAGTGAACCAGAAGACCCCTCCCATGTTGAGAAGACTCTCGAACAGATGCAGGGCCCGGCTGTCCACCCAGCCTTTGCGCAGCACCGTCTGGAACTGCTTGCTGAGGGCCACGTGGATGGGGTCTTTGGCCGGCAGCAGGTTGCGGTAGGGGATCGGCTCCTGGCCCTCCATCGGGGGGCGCAGGGTCGCGGCCGTTTGTTGGAAGACGTCGGCGCACATGTGCTCCATGATGGAACTCATGATGATCACGCTGGTGAAGAGCGTGTGAGGAGAGAGAGGACATCGTCGTTAATCCACGTATCAATGGTCTGCGAAGGAGACCGTATCTGATCATGGGGTTTTGTGTGTTTCAGTTGTTTTGGTACCGTTCGTTGTAAAACTGCAGAGTGTTCTCCCCGTACAGCGGGGTCACGAGCTGCCGGATCATAGTCTGGGGCTTCTCCCTCTCGTCCCTCCCCAGCATCCTGACGTGGGCCACCAGCCAGGCCACCGCGCAGATCGCCATGCTGCAGACCTTCCCCTTGATGTTGTCGGTGATCTTCTACACTCAGAGAGAGAGAGATGACAGCAGCGAGAAAAGAGGAAGGAAGGATGTGGTCGGCGTTATTAGGGAAGGTCAAAGGAGAGAGGATTCCGACTAAAATGGGCATCCTTCCACGTTGCGTGATACGAAAACTTGAATGGAACAGGGTTAAGAAAACGGGAAGTCGGCTACAACTGTAGGACTTTGGGACGTCACTGCTGTTGCAATTTCTTACACATTATTACTCGTCGATTTCCGAAGAATACGTCACGCTCACTTGAGTTATGAGTCAAACTGCAAAAGTAGAGAAAACAAAATTCCTAGACATGCAGTGGTCAAGGGAGGTGACCGGCACTGCCCCGAGCATCATGTGAGCAACCGACACTCATAAAGTACTTTCCGGTCACAGGAAGAAAAAGAGAAAGAAAAACTGTGAGAACATTAAAGCTGAACAGACCTGTACTGCCTCCACTGAGAGAACGCCATTCTCCCACGCATTCAGTACTTCCAAGATGGCTGCTGGCGTGCTCAGGCAGATTTCATGCCATTTCACCTGGCTGTCACAACAGATAAACGTCGGAGAAAGTTCCATGTTTAGAGCATTAATTACATATAAATTACTGATGTGAAAATAATAAGATGAGTAAAACCCACCTGAATGTTCGATACATTCAAATAAAAATATAAAGATCAAAAGTATCAAAAGCAGCACTGATGTCTCAAACACCCAAGTCAAAAGATGTCACTACTCTGAAAGTCACACGCTCTTTTATTTCTATCACAGTCATTATTGTTGCATGGTAACGAAGTGATTTGAATGGTGTTGCCTGTCTGGTGCATTCGTGTGCTGCTGGGAAACTCCGACATCTGTGACACACAGTCAAAAGCCAAACAACTTTACAATTACAAACATTATTTATGTTTATTATAAAGGGTAAAACTTTATTTTAAGTCCCCCTATTTAGCATTTATATGGAGTATATAAACATTTAATGAACGATACAGATGTCCTGCAGATGTATGAAGCTCTAAGTACATTTTAAGTGTATATTAATATTTGTCAGCAAACATAACGTCTCCTATGAAGACATATTTTATACTATTACATAAGTGTCTTACTATATTGTTAAACGTTAACTGTTCTATACACTAGCATCCGGTTATGGGTGCCCACAGGAGGAATAATAATTGACAAATGCACTTATACTGTATCTGTTTGCAACTACATTATATGGTGTTCTAAACCATTTATTAAATCTTTATAACTATAAATCGTAAGTGGGAGACTTGTTGTTTTAAAAGGTACACTGTGTAGGATTTGGCGGCATCTAATGGTGTGGTTGCAGATTGCAACCGACTGAGTACCGCTCCGCTCACTCCTCCCTTTCCAAGACTGCGGTAACGTGAGCCTCCGAGTGCAAAACTGTGGCAACACCATTCGCTCGCATCCTAACCATACTAACACTACTTTTTGGTTTGTCCGTTCTGGGCTACTGTAGAAACATGGTGCAGCAAACATGGCGGACTCTGAAGAGGACCCGCTTCCTATGTAGATATGAAGGGCTCATTCTAAGCTAACGAAAACACAACTATTCTTAGTTTAATTATACACTAATGAAAACGTAGTTATGAATATTATATTTCATTTCTGCTAATAGATCCCCTGAAATATTACGCACTGTTCCTTTAAGAAACAGCATCAAACAGGTACTCTTAGGGAAAATTGTCATCAGTGAGGTAAAATATGTTAAGTGATACATAGCATGCACAAAAAAAACAGTTCTTTAATTAGAAATCAGACTGCAACTTACACTAGTTTCATCTCTGAGGAGTTGTTCAGCAGGGTGACCAGACTCTCCACTTTGCCAGGCTCGGGTCTGAAGCAGGGGTGGTCTGGGTTCAGGGTCTTGCCCTCTTCAGGCATACAGGTCTGCAGCCATGTTTCAAAGAAGGGCGTCTCCCCTGAAGGGCTGGGGTCTGACAGGATCACCTGGAAAGGAGAGACACAGGGCAGCCGTGTGCTCAATGAATCAATTTAGTCTTAATCAGTCAAGATGGACACATGATATATCATCTAATCAAATACAATATTCTGTTCGGCGAGCAGCAGAGATGCTGCAGAAAATGTTAGGTCATTTCAACGCAGCCCTCTCTTGTGGCTGCTTACAGAGCAGGATGATTTTCTGTAAAAATCTACACAGAATATTGTACCCATTAACATCATTATACTCTTTATCTGACAAGCTCTAATTGCTATGAACTAACCTCAGAACCATACGTCTGCACCACATGGCAGAGCATGAGGAAGGAGATGTCGAAGAGCAGGGCCCGTACTGACGCAGACTTGGCTGAAGGAGAGGAGGGAAAAATCCTCAATGTTAGTATCTCATTTAAAGAAATGATATGTCAACAAGGAGAAAAAATTCCCACATTGGAACATGTCGCTTATGTATTTGAACTCACATCCTTCGCCGCTGATGTGCTTGGGAAACTCATTAAGCCTAGAACAAAAAAAAAATGAAAAGATAAGAAACATCTTGTTAAAAATCCGCTTCCGAGGCCAACTGGAGTTTCCACCCTTTTAAAATATGGCTGTAAATTGGTATACAAGTCAATATATGATTCATGATTCTGGGGTACAATTTGTCTTAACTTGCAACTCTACTTTGCATTTACTCACTTAATGAACTTCCGGGCAAAGGATTTGAGTTTCCCGGTGGCCGCTGCCGCTGCCAAGAGCAGATCTAGGCTCTTTCCAGACAACATGTGTCCCAGGACGCCCAAAAGGCCCTCGGGGGACTTGGAGTGATCTGCGTCTACTGTCTAATGAACGAGAAAGGAAGAGTTATGTTAATTTGTTCTTTTTATACAGATGTATTCATTAAAGTTCTGTGATCTTTGCGAGCCACTTGTATTCATTGACACATTGAGTTCGTTTCTTAGCATGTAACTTTCTCTTCTCATCGTTTCCTCTGAGACAAGATACTTTCATACATTTCCTTCATGTATTACAATACACTGATAAATGCCCTGCCCTAGATCAGGTTATGGTGCTCCACCTTGAGAATATTGGTGACAGTGGGCTCAGCTCGTAGGATGAGACCCGGGTTCGGCTGGATGTTGGCATTTTCGGCAGTCTTCAACCTTGGGGCGAACTCCCTGTCCTCGGTCCGGAATCAAATGTACAAGGGGGGGAGGGACGGGAAGGGAGGGGCAGAGGAGAGAGAGAGACGGGGTGGAGGGATTGGGGGATATGGTGTATTGTGTGAATATGGTGAACTAAACTTCGTCCACGATCATATTAACTAAAAGAGTTCAGACAATAAAGAAATGAGATAAAAAAACAAAACAGGGGCCAGTTGTATAAACTTAAGTTTAGGACTAGTCTTGGCCTTAGACTGGAATTAGATTGTCAGGTTAGACTAGTCTAATTAAGCCTGTCTGTTGCATACATTTTAAGACTGACTTAATTTGAGGTAGGAAAGTTAGCCACCTCTCCCCCTGGCTAAGCCTGAGGTGAGAGATTTGTTGCTAACAAACTGAACTGTTTATCCATTCATTTTAGCGAACTTTTAGCTAACTATTTGAACTGTTTATCCATTATTTTTAGCTAACTTTTAGCTAACTATTTCAACTATTTATCCATTACTTTTAGCTAATTTTAGCGAACTATTTCAACTGTTTATCCTTACTTTTAGTTATCTTTTAGCTAACTCTTTCAACTGTTTATCGATTACAGTATTTTTAATAACTATTTGAACAGTTTATCCATTACTTTTAGCTAACTATTTGAACAGTTTATCCATTACTTTTAGCTAACTATTCGAACTGTTTATCCATTACTTTTAGCTAAATATTTCAACTGTTTATCCATTACTTTTAGCTAATTTTAGCTTACTATTTCAACTCTTTATCCATAACTTTTAGCTAACTATTTCAACTGTTTATCCATAACTTTTTTGGATTCTTGTACCATATCCTTGAATTGTTTCTTAACATCTTTAACGGTTCTAAAGACCATTTGATTTATGCCGTTTACCTTTTCTGTTATTTTCTCCCACACTTAGTGTGGTGTCGCTGTTGGATCTGCCATTTTTTCCTCATCTGTGAAGTGTCTTATTTCACCCATAATGCATTGCACAAAAAGCTATCCAAGTCAGTCTTACATTAGCCACTCATAGGGAAGCTTTATGCAACAGGTAAATTTAAGTGTCTATAGCAAGTCTGACTTATATTTAAGACAAAGACTAGGTCTATTTTTATGCAACTGGCCCCAGGGGGTTTCTGTTCAACTTAGTTGTCTGCATCATGTGTTCATAATGAGATGGGAACTCGTACCGTTTTGAAGTTAGACAGGTTGTATTTGAATCCGACAGCAGACCAAGCTTGTTACACTCCTGTAGGAGCATGCCGAGGCAGTCACAACTATGTGAAGAAGCACAAGAAAAGTGATAAGCGTCATGGTGCCGGCTTACCAGGCATTTAGCTCGGCTTTCTTATCCAGAATGTCTTGCAATGAGATTACAGGCGGAGAAGATGCTTGTGGCGAGATTTAGGGAGCACTTACTTGCATCTCTGATCAGCTTTGTCCAGTAATGGTGTGAGCTTGAGTAAGTACTGAAATGCAATATTCACATCGTCCATGAAGTCCTGGAAAATACATTTGCCATGTTTTTAAAAGTGAAGGATTCATCACATTACATTTTAACAACAGTTATTGCTTTTTTTAGACCAGGACTGCAAGACATCAGCGAGTAAATTGTTGTACCTGTCCTTTGTCACACTGAGGATACTTCTTTAGTCGAAGCAGAACTTGTGGGATCTAATATAAAGACATAAGAAATTCAGTTGCATGTGCATAGATTTGACAACACATATAATTTGGACATTGGTGCCTTCACTGTCAGTTTATTTCACCTTACATACTAAATCTATTACTGCATGCAACAACAAACTCAACCTATACAAAGGAGAGTTCACTTAAGACTGGAAAGTGGAATTAATACTGACAATACAAACTTAAAAAAGGAAAGGAACAAACTAATGAAATTTTTTGCTGAACATCTGCACTGACTTTTGAAAATTAATTTAAAGTCAAAAGGACAATAAACATTAAGGTCAAAAGGATGATAAACACTCAGGCCAAGCAAAAAAAAGAAAGCCAGACAGAGGCAGATCACAAGCAGATAGAGGGAACGGCCCTCATCTTTGAAACAGATCTTACCTTGAGGAATGTGAAGGCGGTCCATTTGAGCTCCTCTGTGCCCTCTGGTGACTCGATGAGGCCAGTGAAGCAGGCCTTCCAGATCTCCAGGACAAAAAGATGAGTAGGGATTCGCTGTGGAGGACAAACAATTTGAGAAGACTGCTGGTGAAATATTAAAACATACATACAACAGGAGTCTTTTTTGCATGAAGAAACTGATAAATTCAAGGAAAAAGGCTAAATGAAAAACGGTCTCAACGATGAAAAACAAATGCTCTTTCCAGACAAAGTTGGGCTCTTTAGATTTAGTTCGACCTTTAACCTTTCTCTCGTCCCCTTTTTTTTAGTTCAACACTGGCCATTCTGATAAAAAAATTAGCTTACTGTGTACAATTTACTGCCATCATACTATATGAATTTCTAGGTATTAAAAGACTGTTCAAGCACTTTCCTTTCCCTGCCAGCTTAAGGCAGATTTAACATTACAATTCTACGCAACTAAATGTTCACCTGCATTCTCTTGATCATCATCAGCTGCTCCACCAGCGGCTGTGTCTCCCCTGTCAGATTCATGGTCCCTTCCAGCATGATGAAGGCGTGAACCGATGGGAAGGAGGCATGGAACGGGGGATCAGTCTGCTCAGACAGCATCTGGGGAATACTGAAGAAAGAGTGAAGAGTTGAGCACGACGAAGATTGATTGTGAAGTTCTTTCAATTAATATTTT
Source organism: Sebastolobus alascanus (assembly GCA_916701645.2). Classification (NCBI taxonomy): domain Eukaryota; kingdom Metazoa; phylum Chordata; class Actinopteri; order Perciformes; family Sebastidae; genus Sebastolobus; species Sebastolobus alascanus. The sequence goes on from CAKAOJ020000147.1 coordinate 979,649, forward strand.
GCCACGTCTAGGCTGAGCAGCGTCATGCCAAAGTTAAATAGAACTGTGTATTCAATATTTAGGAATGAGGCAGGAATCTTCACCCTTTTACGAGTGACAAGCTCTCCTCTAATTTAGTTCTCAGTGTCTGGTTAGGTACACTGCCGAGGCCGTCCGTCACTTTCAGCACTGATTGCTCTACGTTGCTCCAGGAACCTGTGGAGGAATAGCAGAAGAAACACAGTAAGATGTCTGCCTGGCACAACAGTTATGCACAATAAGACTTGACTGAAACTGAATAAGTTTAGGACTGGTAGCCTATTCTAACATCAAATTTGCTGGCATCTAATATAAATGATAATATCTAGTCTTTTCAGACAATCACTGGTAACTAAAACTTTCTATGAAACTCAGACAAATGTCATATTAAGTTTACAAATTGTTTTTCATGTATCTTTGACAGGGAAGAACCACGATCACATTAAAAAATATATATATATTTGTGCCCAGATGCATTTTGCACAATTCTGTGTAAACACATGCACACACACACACACACACACAATCGTAACACCTTGTTCCTCCAGCCGAGCGATGTGGACTAGGGCTCTGTTCTTGGTGCTGCTCATCAGATTGTGAAGCCTCTCCTGGCAGGCTCTCAGACTGGCCTCGGTGCTGGCCGATGGTCCCAGTTCTCTCAGCTTTTCACAGTACCAGGCGCAGCCCTGCAGCAGCCACACCACCACTCCCAGCAGAGCCCGACACAGCCCAATGCATTCCTCTGCTTTCCCGTGACAGCTTCGGAGTCAGAGATGAGAGGCAGAGATAGTTTAAATTAGAAAAAAATGTATGGCTTTTCCAAAACCAAATTTACATTTTTTTTTACCAAGCAAATGTGTCTGCAAAAACTAAAGAATAAAACAATAAGCATTCATAAAAAGATTGCATGCCCAAGGATCCTAGACTGCTCATTAAGAGTAAGTGGTGTGCAACTGTAGCTGATTGTTGTTATTCAAAGGAAATAAGTACAATGTGATAACTTGTTAAAAAATCTTGGTATTATATTATCACTTCTTCTAGCACTGCATAAAAGCCTTAGCAGCAGCAGTCTGGATGAGTTGCAGGTTATCTGAGTGAAGTTCGAGTAATAGGAATAACAATAGTCAAAGCAAGATATAAATAAACAACAACCTTTTCATTTTGACATAAATCCTCTATCTACATAGACCATTTAACATGTTTGTTAATGGTTACTATGCAATCAGTGAACACAAATTCACTGTACATGATATTCTGAGTGTTACGGTTGACTGTAAATTATGTATTAATTTATCGTTAAAAAAACTAACTTGTATGCTTTCTGAATCGATTATGATCTTATAAGAAATCCTAAATTCATACAAGGCATAAAAATCTAACATTAACATTGATGCAGCTATGTGTTAGACTTGCTACAAGGGTAATACTAAAGATGGTATAACACTGATGGAGGAGGACAAACGCTGTCATGGACAATTTTACAATTATACCTGAGACGATGGCAAAACATGTCCATTATCTCCAGCAGCGATTTGACACACAGCTCCCGAGAAAAGTCATCAAACTATCAGAAAAGAAAAGAGAATATGTTCACGAAAACCCTCTCATATCTTATAGTAAACTGTGTGATGCCTCAATCAAGTATAAATTACCTTGCTGAGGGCTGTAAGCACACTGGAATAAGACACCATCTAAGGAGAGAGAAGGTAACGTTCACATCTTGCAAAATAGCATCAAAACACTGCTCATTTTTCAAAACACTACTTTTTTTTTCCTCTCACCTGGGAACTAATAGCATATTTGAGGTAAGATAAAATAAGAGGGTTAGGAGAGGGACCAATCATTGCCTGCTCCATCAGGGCCTCTGGAATACACAAAAGCCACAATGTAAATGACAGTAAGATAACTGATGTGGAGTTAGATAATTAGCATGACGGTTAGGGAACTTCACTATCTTTCATCTAACCTGCAAGGTTAAGGTAGTCCCATGTTGCTCCCTTTGGAAAGTTTTTCTTGATGTTAATGGCCCACTGGTAGTCACTCCATCGTTCCTTCCATGCCTGTAGGATGGCTTGCTTCAAATTGACCACCTTCATCCTGGTAAAAAACGACCACACACTTGTACAATTATTCAGAATATGGAAGATTCAGCCATTAAAGCTAGTTCGTAACGTGTATATGCGACACCACTCAGTCTAGCTTACTTTAGCTATTCATTATTTGGCTAGTTGACGTTAGCCGTTAGCTTCCGTTGTCATTCATTAACTAATGCATTAAGATACAGTTGTCTTGCTGCGTGGAAAAACCCCACGTATGCCACGGCAAATAAGACAAAACCCAGTCGCACTATGTTATTACTATATTTAGCGCTTACCTGACTTGTTCAGTTTTTCAAAACATAAAAGATATTTGTTTGTAGCTCCTCCGCTTCACAATACAAAGAACGCCATTTTTTTTTTACTATAAAAGACGTAAGCGCTCATTGGCTAATCTCTTGACGTCTCAGTATTCTTTTCGCTGATTGGTTTAGAGAGGGGACAGAGTTCAACGGCAGAGTAATGACCTAACATTAGCACAAGATGTCGCACTTTACAAAGTTAAGAGTCAAAGCTTGGTAAAGTTACTGCATGTAATGTCAGGGAGAAAGGTAAGCAAAAAACGTATCCTTCATTGAACCCAGAGGTTAAAAACAAAACGCCAAACTGGAGAAATACTTGCAAATTACTTATTATCAAGCCTGGCAACAGCTGACTAGCGTTAGCATTAATTACAGAGAGAAAGTCCATTGTAACAGCTAGCTACTTAGCCAATTTAGCTAGCTTCAGACACATTCAGTCATATTACTGTCATGTGAGGTTAATTACTTAAGTTATTTCAAACTTTAACCAACTTAAATTCATTTTGACAAATTATCTATTCCCTGGCATAACATTACAGTGAAATGCTTTGTTGTCTTATGTAACCACCCCATTCAGTTGTGTGATTCACTGCAGTTTCATCTTTTTTTGTGTGTCAGTTCACTGCTTTTCAACAGGGTCTTTTCTCTATTATGTCACACCTGAGAGTTGGAATGAAAAGCAAAAAAAATATTTGTCTTGAAAACATTCAAGATCCTAGACATAACAGACAGCGGGTTAGAAATCTAATTTACAAAGTGAGACTAAGTCCAATTCAAAGTTTGGGATTGGTACCCTTTTTGAGAGGTTAGAAAAACAGTATTACTGTAAAAACAAATCTATTCACAGCAGAAGCCCCCACAAACCACATTTAGTTAAAAAAGAGTATGGGAAGTATTTTTAATATAAAAGAATCTACTCAAGCATGGTCTGCAGAGTTTGTCTAACTGTCCCCATTTCCACTTTTGCAGTCATCATGTTAAAAGGGATACTGTTCTCCGTATCAAACCACCCAACTACTTCTGCGAGCGAAGGTCCTGTATTGAGTCTGCGGCAACAAAGACCCTCATTCTGCCTGACACTGGAGACGTTGTCCTGGCCGGAGCGAGGCCTGCGTCCTGGGACAGAGTGATGCCAGCCAGCAAGAGATGACCCACGCGTCCTGGCATAGTCTAGGTAGGCTAGTATCTTATCCCTGTTGCCTTCCACTGAGGGCTGCATTAGAGAAGGGTGCTGACAGATTTGAGTCCACCCCTGGGGAGACCAGAGAGACTGTAGTCGCAGCTCTGTGTCTGTTCTCATGACTTCACTGCTGGGACAGACCCAGTTTTGCTGAGTCTTATTTTTTCTTCACAGTTGCTGTGTGGTTTGCTTACGTTTGAAGCTATTTGATGTAACTTATCCCAATACAATGGAGCTCACTGGCATTTAGTTTGTGGTACTCAAAGCCCCCTAAAATCACCTTACAGTGAATACTTTCATTTAGCACTTGTTTTTACAGAAGGAAGACACTTTTTTTCTGAGTATTATTTTGAATGAGATGTTTCACAAATATAATTTTATAGGTGCTTTGTGCACCACAAAATACCTCAGAGCTCCATTGTACTGGGCTGAACAATAGCTGCTATCTTCAATCCTCAGCACTGTACAATAACACTTAACCTATGTGGATTGTATTTATTGTGTTTTTGTGTAAACTATTTATCAAATCCATCAGGGGAAATTGCTAATAGCTAACCCATTAAATACCCACCTGTATGTTGCACAGAAAGGCAGAAGAGGATAATCTTAATGAAATAATAGAACTAATATTTCATGGCTTTTGCTTCTGTTACAGTAGACCAACTACTCTTTCCACAGTACATTACGTTACTGTCTTCCTCTCTTCCTCTAAAACACACCGAGGGCCTTTGGGCACACATAGGTAATTACCAAGGGTCGAGAGCCAGGAAATGAGAGTGGCACCCTTATGTCCCCTCGGGTTGTCCATTCACATTGCTTCATGAATCAGGATAGACTAGAGGCACCTGCTGTAACCGAGAGAATATAAGGCACCTAGTGTGTCGCCACGTTTAATGCTGCACATGACCCCTTTCTCGGGTTAGAGCTCCAAATGGCAGCCTCGTCAAGGGAGGACGTTGTCATATGTTACACGTTGCACATACATAATCTGTCAAAGTATGAAACCAATTCTTAAAGAACTATACAACACTTGTTCACCCACACAGATGTTTTCATTTCTCATTACTGTGAGTGTGCTCAGACGTGCTTGATTGACACCACAGAGATCTAATTAGCCAAGTGAAAACACCTGTGTGGGTGTGCTGGGCCTTTAACAGTTTGAATCTAGTATTTTTCTAGCTGGGTATTTAGCTAGTACTTTGGCAATTATCTCAGAAGTGAGCTTCTCTCAAAATTGAGCTGATGGCCCTTCTGATGTGGTGTTAGCACTGTCATTATTTACACCTGTCCTTTTTCTCCTGTGACATGTCAAAATGTTTTTTCTAAAAAAAGGCATATGTACCTGACTAAAGGGATAGAATGATGTCCCCCTCTGTGTCTTTAAAATCCTGTGTGCATGATTTGATTTGATTTGATTATTATTGTGTCATAAATAATATGCCCAGCCCAAACGGGCTTACAACACACCATTATCTAGAAAATAAAGAAAAGACAAAGGCAGAAACCAGGGTAACAATATAAATTACAAATAATACTAAACAAATAAACCATCCTCATGTTTTTCCAAGCTTGAGAAACAAAAGTAGGCAACTGATAAGCATTCAAATTAAATAGCCAACCCATTTTGTCATCATCCGAGCACCAAAACATTTCTGGATTTTGAACAGACATTTCATTTAAAATAGAAGTTCTTAACTCATCATAGTATGGACGATACAAAAGAAAATGTGATTCATTTTCAACTTCTCCTAACTCGCATACTTCGCACAACCTGTTGTCCTCCTGGATGTTTTTAAATCTATCGACTTCAAGGGCCAGAGGAAGGATTCCTCTTCTTAACCATGCAACTTAAGACCTTTGACTCCTTGATAAGTTTGCTATAACATACGATTCAGTGCCACAATTGTGCTTGATTTGAATATATGTTCGTAATTTTTGGTTTTAACAATATATCTTTCAACCATTTTTCTTCAAATCTAGCAACTTTCTTTTCTTAAAAGTATTACTATACATATATTGCAATTCAGGTTCCTCAAAAATAGCATGAGGTTCTGTACATTTGCTGTGTACTTTTGATGTGTACTTGGGCACTGCCGACAGCTAATGGACAACACCAGTGGGCTCTTGGCTTATCGTCGCACAAGACGACAAGCGTGGGCAGTAGGACAGGGTTGTTGTGTCTCTTCCATTTGGGCAACAGACTACAAAACATGTCTCAGTCATTGGAAAGATTCCCATCACACTTGAGACACTTGTGATGTGTTTAGAACAGCACATTGTCCGTATCTCTTTATAGAATAACTTAATTAATACCTCAGTATGTACCAATCATTGATCTCCTAATACAGTGCCATGTATTTTTCACTTCATTTCGGACTATTAATACTATCATACTTACAATTTTTGCACAAGTCTTGACTTCCTTTCAAATCTGCTATAGTAATACACATATACATATAACAATGGAGTTCATTTGATTACTTTATCTACATCTAGTGACCTATAAAACACATTTCACTTTGCACTTACAGTATAAAAGATAGAACAACATTATATTTGATTTAATTTGACTTAAAAATAATAATAATAATAATAGTAATAATAATTTTATTTATATAGCACCTTTCAAAACAAGGTTACAAAGTGCTTTCCAATAAAAGCATGATAAAAAGAATTAACACCCAGAACTTGAAATCTAAACAAAATATATCAATTATTATTTAGATAGGTTTGTACTATATTACCCATTTGTAACACCATGGGACAAGCCTATATATTCATGTATATGAATTCCTTTGTAGTAGATAATATTGTCAATGCAGAAAAGACGTAGTTATAATAACCTCAGGCCTCCAGTACGTATCTTTGATTGAGTGATACTATCACAGGAACTAACAGGGAGTACTTTTAGCGGTGAAAGTGTTGGCCAGAGAGCCACATGCGGCTTGACACTGAGGAGCTTTATATAGCCCCTTCAACACGATTTCTCCTCATTTTACTGTCATCAAGAGTCCAGGCTACAGGGAGCTTGTTCCAGCATTAATTATAACTAGTCTATATGAGCTGGCTGGCTGGCAGAGAGCCTGCCTGGCGAGGCTACTTCCTTGCATCCTTTCACATCCTTTAACTGGCTCCAGAGGAAGGCTTCTGTAGGTGTAACGCTTTTTGTTTGATATCATGTGAGCAAATGTGTGTGTCCAGGCCCCAGCTGGCTTTGTCAACTGTTCCCTGAGAGTCACAGAAGGGACATTCCCAAGGGATCCTGGGTGTCAACTTGCTGTTGCGTAATTTTGACAAAATATCATGATGACGTAGGAAAAAAAAAAATCATCTCAACCATCTATCTATCTATCTATCTATCTATCTATCTATCTATCTATCTATCTATCTATCTATCTATCTACCTATCTGTCTGTGTTTGTCTGTCTATCTATCTATCTATCTATCTGTCTGTCTGTCTGTCTGTCTGTCTGTCTGTCTGTCTGTCTGTCTGTCTATCTATCTATCTATCTATCTATGTATTAATCTTTTTGTATAAAACAAAATTATAGCATTTAGCATTGGTGCATTGCTCTAATGAGGTTATGTATGCTTGGTTCCCCAGCTTCACGCTTTCTTTTTTTTCTTCTGGCCAGCAGGTTACGTGGCAACAGCCTCCATATGGTAATTAATATGTTTTATTTGCTGGAGCCGTGAGTGTGAAGGGAGAGGCTGGTGCACCAGTGGCACTCATAGCTCTGGGATACAGACAACTGCTGATAAGCCATTACTGTAATTGTAGCATTTTCTTTCTGAGGGATAGGTAGAAATAGCCAATATAAAGTATATAAAAAAGGTAATTTGCTTACCTTGTTGGCAAAATTTAGCAAAAAAAACAGCTACACTGTATAACAGCTTTATACCTTAGAGCCCTGACATGGATACATGTATGCCCAAAAGTAGTTAGCACAAGAATGCCATGGTATTCTACCTGCTGAGAATTACTTAAAGAGACTGTTTGTACATTTTTACACATTGTTTTTTATTGTAAATGAGGGAACAGGTTGTAACCTAAAAAATGAGACCTTCCAGGACTTTCTGTGTTTCCTCTATCAGCCTGTAGACTGCTTTTTATGTGAAGGACTCGCGTCGTCAAAAATATCAAAGTTATATCTAGTGAAGCCCGTCTTGCGAAACAGGAATGTGACCGTCATCAGAGGAAAACTAGTGTTGTGGGAGTGTGTGTGCACGAGATAGAAGAAGATAGTTAGTTTAGCTCTGAGAGTATCAAGTGAATGTTCAGCGGAAGTTACAGTTTGTGAAGAAATAAATGCTGTAGCTCCTCAAAACTAAGAGAGGTTTCCTGTGTCTTGTTTCCCCTGCTGCTTAGTGAAGTGACGGGGCTCCAGAGCGAGTAACGTCATCGTCTCCGACCAAAACTACGGGAGGCTGAAGCAGGAAAAGTTAACACTAGGATCAACACCAGTCGGGCCTTCGATTCATTCTTCGTTTGGTGAGCTAACATTACTGCCAAGCATGTGAAATATACAGTGATATTGTGGTTTTAGCTGGCTAATGTTGCTAATGTTAATCAACATGATGCCCGTCGATCACGTTCAGTCTCGCACGTGTCGCCTCACTGTTTTGATCGATGCTCGTTCGTGTCTGTGTAGTGTGAGCGTGAGCAACAGGACGCTGACTGTCGTTGACCTAACGGCCACAGGTGTCACTGTTAACAAGCAATTTCCGATTCTTATATTGAGTCCCTTTAAGTAACTGAAGTCATAGTCTACCCATCCCTATAGGCTCTCCATCCCATCTGAATGGCATGTCTTTGGGATTACATACCAACCATCTCACTTACAGGGCAGTTTTTCCCCGACATGCCCTTAATGATCCAGGACCTCTTGGCGTCTAATCCTGCTACGACAGTACACCAGTGTGACATCACAGCTATCAAAAGAGAGTAAAGTCAAATTCTCAGTTCCACAACCCGTGTGACACTGATGAAAGATCTATAATGCTGTCATGCATTAGGGCACTCATTAACACTGCCCACCACTAATCCCGAAAGCTTCACTTCTACTTTATGCGTGTGTGACACCAAGCCACACAAAGCCCAACATACACTGCCCAGGCCATGTTACATAATCAAACTTGGCAAATGCTTCCAGCATGGCCTCTGTGATCCCAGTGTCAGTTGGTGCCCGAGACCCGACGCCTGAGCTCAGCACAACCAGTGGCCAGCATGTTAATCCCACATCTGTCGCTCACTGTGGGTGATTTAATCACCCCAACCTGAATTATTTAGAAAGAACTGATGGCCACAGATCTCGTGCAAAGAGTTCAGGATTATTCATCACCAGTCAAAAATGTGCTCCGCGGTGCTGATGACGGCATTGTACTTGCAGACTCGGGTACTTGCATAACTCTTTCAACTCTCTGCTCTAAGAGGGCCCTGTTACAGAAATGCCATACATTTGATCAGAGATCTTTCATGAAGATGCAACACGTCAAAGTGTTACTTTAATCGATTGTTGTCGTTATTGCAATGTGTCATCCTTCACAAAAATATCAATGAAATCCTTCCATTTTTTCTCATGTGTTGTTAACCGAGCAGGCTTTTTTCATGATGAATGACTTATTTCCAAGAAATTTATGAGCACATCTCTGGTAAACACAAGATTTAAAGTGGTGCTTTTGTGTGATTCTTTGTGGAGAAACTTTCACAGATCTATAGATTAAATCAACTAATCGATTAGTCGACAAAATTGTATGAGTGTTAGTCGACTAAGAATTTCTTTGGTCGAGAACAGCCCTACATCTACATTACATTACATGTACATTATGTACATTTTATTTAAATGCAGAGGTCAAATTTCATGTTTGTACCTGTATGTATATGATGAATAAGTTAAAAAACTTAAAAAAACTATCTATCTATCTATCTATCTATCTATCTATCTATCTATCTATCGAAATTTATGTAACAAATATCCTTTTATTTTAAACTGTATACCGTATTTGCAAAACATTTATAAGAACATTATTCTAATCCCATATTATATTATACTTGAAAATCACAAATTAACAGTAGAGAGGACCGTTGGGCCAATATTATAAGCCCATATTATCTTATCACAGATTGGTATCCTTGTATATGTTGGCCTTTAAGTAACAAGAAAATTACAGTGCAGAAATGCCAAAGATATGCTTGCGGTAATTTAGAAACAGTGGCGCCATTATGTAGTTTGTTAACCAGAGAGAATTGAGAAGTTGATTTTCAAATGCAAAATTTCCCAGTTAGTACATTTCTTGAGCACAATTCTTTAATAATCAAACGACCCTTATGAAAAATCTCTGTTTCAGTCATGTGTTTATGTTAGAAATCGAATATTGGTTGATATATCAGTCAGATTTTTTTACTTCCGAATATTATTGTCGGTATCAGCCTAAAATATCCAGTATTGGTTAGGCTCTGCTGAACAGTGTAAGACTTTTACTGTAACTTACAAGAAAATCTGAATGTGCAGTTACTGTGCAATAGGAAGGAAATACACAGGTGTTACTAATAACATTAACGATAGCTCTGTGCTATTCAAGTATGCTGTGACAGTGAGCCAGCATGCACGATACCAGGACCCTGAAACTGAAGCAGCTGTATGCAATTCAGTCATCATTATCTATATTCTACATTCTCTATCGAAATGTCTTCAGAGAAAAGGCCCATAGTGAAATTGAATGCTTAAAAACATTCAGCTATCCTCAGTTCTGATGAAGTATAGAGTAATAATGATCTCTCATGTGTTGTTACCCCATTGATCTGACAATGTCAGCTGCAGGCCTCTTGCCCAGTTCAGCGGGGCCAAAAGGCCCCTGGCCGCTGGTTGTTTGTATGTCACAGTGATTAATTGATGAGCCTTCTCGAATAATTGGCCCAAGACCAGGAAGTCATCTGACTGCGGTGACTTCATTCTTGATCTCCCATCTTAAACCACCCCTCGTGGTGATGTATTCCCTCAGCTACCACGTCATCCATTCATTACTCAAGCTTAAGGATTGTCTTGGATTTTACATTTCAATACAGCCCAAGGCTTGAGGACCACTTTCAACAAAAGAGATAAAAACAACTTTTTTCACAGTTAGTTTTTAATTGAATAATTTAAATGACTTTGAATTAAAATCAAAAGCCCAGTAGACATTTTGCTGGACATAGGAAGACTTCTACAGAGGTCAAAGGTTTTTTCCAATCATCCCTTTAAGAGAAATACCTGTTTAATCATGAGCATCTGTGCTGAAATGAAACAAGAGAAATGAAATCATTGAAAAGTGAGACAAGAATCATATGTTTTGCCTCTGCCATTTCATTGTAGTACTCTGATAAAAACAGATAAATATTGATTGCTGTATTCTATCAAAAAGAACTTTGTATAAAAATAAGCAGGTTTGTTCAGCCTGGCTGCTCCCTATTATACTTTTTATGTCGCTATGCTTTTTACACTATAAACCTTTATATTTAGCTAAAACGTGAGTGTGTTTCTTTTTTAAGGGCTCAGGTGGGCAACATGAAAGCTAAAACAATCTCCGAAACAATGATTCAGTAGAAATGCTTCACCTTATGTTCACCACTGAGTAGGTACAGAGGCTTCACACATCATCAGTGTACAGAACCTTCCCAGAAGGCAATGAGCATAATAAATGTTTAGGGTTGGGTAAAGAACGCTTCACTTATTAGCCAAAAATGCTCTTTATATTTTACTACATCCCATAATTTTCTAAAAAAGCAACATATAACCAAGAAAGATCATAGAGTCAAGAGTACAGAGTTAAATTTCTATTAGGAAAATATTAGTCATTGTGACCAACATAACGACCATTTTATGGTTCTCCTCTGTGTGTTCATGTTGTTGTTTTTCACCATATATGTTCCCTTCTAAAGACATCTTTTATGTGTGAAAGATAACTAAAATAGTTCCACAGGGACATGACATCCACGTCTTAGTGAGGTAATAGATAAACTGGACATGATAAACAGTATTTTGTGACACAACATAAACATGTTGAGGTTTGAATAATAAATTCTGACTAGGCATCTAGAATAAGGGATCATTTTTAAAATGCTATTATCCATGCCAAAGAAAAAAAGTTGTCATGCATTATAATTGTGTCTCTTAAACTACTGTATATAGCGATAGCAGATGATTGAATCTATAACATAAACTTAAATATTTACTTGATTTGGTTTTAACTTTTAATTGAACAGGGATTTGCTTTAATAAATGGAATTTTTTTTTTAGGAATGATTTCAATCTGTAAAGAGACTATTTGCAGACTGGAGACTTAAACACCTTTTTGCAATATGACTATCCAAGATCAGTCTCAACTGTTTTTGTAAGATTACCTTGGGAACAATAACTTCAAGCTCATAGACTACATATATAGATGGACGACACGCTTCCACTTCCTCCCACTGTACAAAAGTGAAGCCAAAATATCCCGAAAACGGGGTCTGCCATTTTGAGTTTTTGACGTTATTTAGAGCCAGAGTCTGTGCTGTAGTGATCGGGGGGGATGGAGCCGTGGTATCGAGGTCCAGCCCATACACCCACTCGAGCCAATCACGAGCCGAGCATGGCTGCAGCTGGTTAGCGTGAGCCATCTAGCTGCTACGTTAGCACCATGATAGCTGTTTGGCAAGAAAGACACAACAACTAACCATAATATAACTATATTTATGTTCTATTACACAGACTTGTGATGGTTATGGAAAGACTCCGTCGCGACTACTTCACTCAGGGCAGCTGCCAATCACAGCTATCACAATCATGACATCTCACCCCCCTTTTTTATAGCATCTAATAACTAATTAAAACAAAACTTCAGAAAAATGAATACTTGAACATACACCAGCGTGATAAGAACTACCTAAAATGACAGAAAGCATCTTTGGGAAAAATGTATTTGACGTGTACTTTGACTTTTTATTTTGGCCCATGTCCCATCCGCTAACATGGAGGAGGCGGGCTTTATGACCTATACTGCAGCCAGCCACCAGGGGGCGATCGAGATGTTTTGGCTTCACTTTTAGGGAGCTGTCATGTCGTCCATCTTTATACACAGTCTATGCTTCAAACCTTAAGTCTGAGCTACACTCATTACTTTGGTATCAAATCTGAGAAATCATATGCATACAAGTACAATAAAAACCAAAGAATGCAAGGTCATTCTCCTCACACAATGCCTTTCATGCCTTGTTATCTGTGAATCAAGAGTTATAAATATGCATGTTCAGTGTATAACACGAGAACCATTAAGAATATGCTTACTAAAATTTATTCAGAAAGATGTGCTTCAGTTTTTATTGCTTCCATTCAGACCTTGGTCCAGTGTCTTAACTCATCGTATTGGCATATTGCTAAAATGCATTTAGCTGTCTACAGTATGTGATGTTTATAAATGCCAGAGGAATCAATATGAGGAGTGAAGGAGGAATCTATTTTCTCTTTCTTTTACTGTTGCTCATGTATGTCTGTTTGGACAGCAATGACAGTGATAATAGGTTTTTACTTTCATTTGATCTGTTAAAGGATACATTTGTCAGTAAATAAATGTAATAATATGTTATCATTAGTCTATAACCCAGGTAAAATTTGAATGAGAGATTAACTCTGTTATTAACAATATAAAGAGCAGTTAAACTTACCCACTGTTGATGTAAAATGAATAGAAATGTAGGGCCAGCTAATGTAAGCTGGCTAACACGTTTGGACTATTCTAACCTTATTAGTATAACGCAAAGTGTTGTAGACACATTTGCCCTTATGATGCCTGTTCGTTTAGCATTTAGAATGGATGCTTGTTGGGTGGTTAGAAATCATTCTCATTTTGCATTTTTTCTTTGTATATTTTAAAGGTTTTAGTGATATGTGAAATTTTGACCATCAATTTAATGTAACTCTTGTCAAATAGATTTGATAAACATTACAGCTACTCTTAGAAATTGAGTTTATGCATTTTATTTTTTATTTCAGACTAAGCATTTGGTATTGATTAAAGCAATGTCATAACATAATTTCATCTCACACAGAACTCAATAGGATTCCTGTCCCCTGATACTGTTAACAATATGCATAGATTATTTTCTAAATAGGACAAAAATATTATGTGTGATCAATATATGCCAGTTGTTACGGTCTGAATTTTCATACGGAATGGAAGAAAACGTGTTAAAGACTACCAGCATACAGGTTTATACTTAGTTTATTAGATTTTTCAAGTTGTGAAAGTAAAGGTACACTTTATGGTGCATTTCTTTGTGGGGTTGCTGCTGTTCAGTTATTATTTATTTCATTAATACAAACTTGGATATTGCAACCTGTATTTTGCAGAAAGAAGTTTTGTGAAACTACAAAATATATATTTTTTTAGACGGCTGTCCACCATTTGTGCTTTAGTTTTGTTTTACCTGACTACTTATCAATATTTTTACATGACATGATATGTGTAGGCCAATGCAGCCAAATCATGATGTTGGTGGCTTGTAAGATGTTGTTTTTAAGATAAGGTTAAAATGCAAGAGATTATAAATAGAGTGTTTCTCTATACAGTTTCATTTCTATTCAACATATTTCCTTTATGTTCCTCATAGTGCAATCAATTTAGCCTACTCTGCCTACATTGGTAGATTTTGGGATTACACCAATGCAAAAATGAAGGTGTGTATTATGTTGTTCTCAGTGGCTCACGGTCAGATGCTTTATCGCGGTTCATTGCATCTGAATGCTGCAGTGCACGCATTTTCAATGTGTCACTGAACGCAGGTCCAGCAAATTGCAGCAATGCAAGGAAAGCTTGAGAGAAGCCTTGTAACACTATTATTTGTGCCCAAGAACAAGTTGAAATAGCAACTTCTATTTTTCAGAGGTGTTTTTGGAAACTGATACTGCACACAAAACATAACTTACCTAAGCAATGTATTTACACCTAAGATTTGATTATAAGGTTCCGTCATAATAGTATGCACTATCATTGAACACTCTGAACTCAAAATGACCATGTGAAAAAAGATTCAAGTTTCCATTCAGGAAGAAGGTCTTTCCCTAGCCTTTTCCTTGATTGTAGACATTCCTTACCACAATATTCTAAGCTGCTTTTCCCCATGCCTTCCAGTTAAGTCCCTCTTACTGCTGTCTTATTTCTTTTTCAAGCTTTCACAGTAGTCAGCTTTTCCTATGGCACTTTGCATTGTTCTGCATTTTTACCCTTGGATAAAGTTATTGAAAGTTGACCAAGGGTCAATGGGTAGAGGTCATATTTCCGACTCTCTACGATATGACCTTTGATCCAGCGTCCTGGTGGCCTGTAAGCGTTCAAACTCGTGTCGGCTGTTCCGGTCTGGACTGAGGCTCGCCAGTGCCCTGCTACCACCACCTACATCCTCCTCCTCATCCTCGCGGCTTAGGAAGGCCAGCTCATTTTCATAGCAGAAGGAGTTAGAGCTGGGGACTAAGAACTTGTTCTCCACCATTTCCTTGGCACTGCAGCGGGGGGTGGACGGCACCTCGTAGGTTTTGTGAAAGTGAGAGTAATCCACCTTGTAGACATTCTTCTCCTCGAACAAGACGGGCTCGAAACGGTGACCCCAAAGGACCTCAGAGGACAAGTAGGAGCTGCGAGCCTGTGTGGTCATGGCGGTTGCTTCAACCATCCCCTCCAAGATCACGACGATCTCAAAGTCCGCCGTCTCCAAGTCCTGTTTGCTGATCCCAAATAGAGGACTCTCCTCATCTATCTCATGGAGAATAGTGATGGGTGAAACCAAGAAAATCCGGTCCAGGCCTTTATCAAAGCCTACGTTAATGTCTATCTGGTCTAGAGGAATATATTCCCCCTCATCAGTGATCCGAGGTTTGATGAGTTGCGCCCTAACATGGGCCTCTACAATGTGGCTCTTGCGAAGGTTCCCTACCCTCCACATGAGGGACAGCTTTCCATCCCGCATGGCAATGACAGCATTGTGGCTAAACAACAGCGTTTGTGCTCGCTTCTTAGGCCTTGCCATCTTGGCCATGATGGCGCCTATCATAAAGCAGTCAATGATGCAGCCCACTATGGACTGGAAGACCACCATGAAGACAGCCTGAGGGCACTCTTCAGTCACACAGCGGTAGCCATAACCTATGGTAGACTGTGTTTCGATGGAGAATAGAAAGGCAGCCACAAATCCATTGACCTGTAGGACACATGGAGTGAAGTTGTCATCTCCGGCGGGGTTATCCAGATCTCCGTGCAGCAAGGCAATGACCCAAAAGGCTAAGCCGAAGGCCAGCCAGGAGACAACAAACACAAGAGTGAAGACGACCAGCATCCATCGCCAGCGAATATCGACGCACGTGGTGAAGATGTCGGCCATGTAGCGCTGCGACTTGTCTTCCATGTTGGCAAACTGCACGTTGCACTGGCCATTCTTTTTGACGAAGCGGTTGCGGCACTTGCGGCGTGTGTGGATCTTGCCATTGCCAAAGCCGTTCATGCCATGCATGGTAGTGAGGCGGAGGGCCTCTTCCTCTGATGACACAATGCTGTAGCGGTTGAGCCTTCCAACGCTCATGCTCTCGGCGGCGCCTCCAGCTGCAGGGTCTGTGCAGAAGGACAGGCCTGGAGTGATCGAGGCCCCTCGCGGCGTGATCACTGGCTAAGCTGCATTTTAGCGATAGTCATAGACAGGGAGCTGGGTGGGAGCCTCGTGCTTTAATCCAATCCCTGCAGAGAATGTCAGGAGAGGAAAACAATGTGAATGTCTTTTTGTGACACAAATCATACCATACCTGTGTATGAAACATCACCAAACATCATCACCAAAGAACCAACCATGAAAGCTTTTAGTGACTGAATGGGAAAACATTGTAAAACATATATAATACTCACATAATTTTGCTACTGGCCCAAAAAGAAGGCCATTGATATTAATAGGTCATTTCACTGAATGAGGCTGTTAGAGCCCAACAGACCAATTCACGAATCATCACAGTTTTTTACGTGTTCTTCTTTAAAATGTTTTTTATTGGATATTCTAGATAGACCTGCATTTGATATGTGACTATTTTACCATGTATTTAATGTGACATTTGTTTGTTTATTACCAGGTTTCCCATTAAAGCTAGGGTTGGTAGTGTTCTTCAAAAACATTTTTTTTTATATTTGTTGAAATATATGACAGAAATCAATAAATAAAATGCTCTGACGAAAAAAAAAAAAAAATCTGGTATCTGTGGCTGTCGCAGGACTGTATTAAGGCCGTCCAATCATTTCATTTGGGCCGAATGTAATGATTGGATGGTTTACCTGCCTGTCTACCTACTAGGGCTGACGCCAATGCTTCGAAGCTTCGACCATTGCCATGGTAATCGACCTCCAAATCAGTATTCGAATGCTTCGTTTTTGTTTTGTTTTTTGAAATATAAGTATGTTATAATAATGTATAAATCTGCATATAGCCCATGAAATGAGGAATAATCCCACAATTCATATTGAACATTAATTATTATTAGTTATTCTCAAACAGATATCGCTTTTTGTCGTGTGTGGAGATGCGTGTGTGTACACTAGTGCGGCGGCGGCGCTGTCCTGGGCAATGATAAATAGCTGTTGTGAATGATGAATGTAAGATGGTGATAATGATGAAACATGGCTCTGTTTTCATCATATCATCTGTTTTAGTCAAATCGACTATAAATTCATCAAATCACTTGATAATTTATCACTCCATTTTTCATTTCACATCCATTTGTATGGCTCCATTTTTCAATTCACATGCATTTTCACCTCTATTTTTTTATCAGTTCATTTTTGTTACTTCCACTCCTCATAGATAAGTTTGTCCTCTCGCAAGCTCTGATAACGAACATAATAGGAAACAATAGGGATTATGATAATTGTGTTAACAGTAGTAGTAAGTAGTAAGTTTTACAGTATGTTCAACATTGTTATGCTTTATGAGAAACTTTTTCCTGTCCGACTTCCCAGTACAAGGTTTACAATGTTAGTATCCATAATACCGGTTGCTTCAGTTAAATCACGCTCCGTCTCCTCGCCATCTAGCTCTCTTTAAACATCACGACTCAAAATCCAATTGGCCCCCCGCTGAAGGGTCCTCATGTCTTTTGATGTCGGCTGAGTAAGTGAAGAGCTGGCCTCACATCAGATCCACTTCTGTCACGTGGCGTTTCCCGTGCTTTTCTCTTTCAAATTATAAAGACGGTTGGCAGTGGAGACAAACTAAGTCATCACCTACCAGATGTTTATCATTCTGTAATGAAAATAATTGACCAAAGTGCCAGTCACTACTCGTATAGGTGTTTTATAAAATCAGGAGAGCTGTCGTATTTTAGGCCTGCCAGTGAAAGGGAAGGCTATCACATGTTAGTTTTCAGCACGTCTTGGTTGTATTTATAGTTTATCAGCAGCATGCCATGCAGTCATCGCACATCCAACAGACAATCTGTGCTCTTCTTCTTCTGTGGTCTAAGTTTGCCATTGTCCTTTCAGTACAATACTTTGTTAGGGGTGTAGACGGGGTTGTGTGTGTGTGTGTGTGTGTGTGTGTGTGTGTGTGTGTGTGTGTGTGTGTGTGTGTATTTAAATATACTCCTAGGGGACTAGTTTGTGTGCCACTCCAGATGCTGCGTACAGGGATGGAGAGTGAAGGACTATTTATTTGACCCCATTCTGTACAATTTGCAGCATTATTAATTATGTTGTGGGGATGCGGTAAATTTATAGCAACTTCCCATGGTGCTCCATAGAAGTAGGTAGTAGATTTCTCCCCTGCGCATTGCCCTGTATTACATATTTATTGTAATTACATACCGTAACTTTAGCTTACATGAACATTACAAGATTACATCATAATGTACGTGTAGAAATGTAAGTGTGGAACGCAATGAATCTGTAATATGTCAGTACGGCTGTCAGACGATTGTCTCCGTCAGTCGGTAGATAACCTGGCCACTGCGCTTGCATGTTGAGCCGCAGGGTCAAGGATTTTTTGCCCATGGGGTCCGGACTGAGGCCCCTCTGGGTGCAGACAGCTTTTATCGCCTGGCCACATCCGTTCTGTGTCTGCTGGCCTGATTTGGGCCCTGAAGACTCGACGGTTCACTCATGTGCGTTCCCAAATCCCGGGTGCCCTGCCGTCTGCCGCACACTCACACACTAATTCCCTCCTCACTCACACTCTTTCAGGTGGAAGTTGTCCTGATCTGGAGCCAGATTACCTCATGCACAATCTTAAAACTGTCCCTTAGGGGTCAAACACATATCAGGGAAACATACTGTAGCTAAATGTTCTATTTTTATACTTCCAAAGGCTCTTTTTTCCCCCCTTATGACAATATCACACTACATTCCCAAAAGACCACAGCTGCTAATGCTAAAAATAGTAATCCTACCACTCATCTCAAATCTGTAAATTTGTCAACCAAAACACATTGTCTCATCCTTTCTAATTTGTATCTAGCGCTTGATTTTTGACACAGACAGTTTAATTAGGTATGTTTGTGCTCATTGGCTCACTCGTGTAGCGGCAGGTGGGCTCGGCTGTATAGCATCGTAACCACACCGACATTATGTGTTACATAATTGAGATGAATCTTGAGCCCGAACGTCGTCTCAGCATTTCACGTTATACATCTTGGTCTCTACACGCGTGACCTGAGCAGCCCTACATGGTGCGCAGTCTCCATATCATACTGTAGTCGTATACAGTGTCCAGTGTCCAGTGAATTGGTCAAATGAAAGTAAAAACCCTCCCTGCGTACTTGGAGTCATTGGAGAAGTGCCTCAGAGTCTCAACCCATGCAGACAGCCTTTGGTGTAGCCACACAGGAAGCTCTTTAAATCAGATTTTCCATCTGAGAGGTTGTGCATGTAAGGTTTGTACATGGTGCTTAAAGATAAATCTTTGTCACCAGTTCTTTGACTTGGATTTGACGATCGTCTTTACCATGCCAAAAAGTTTGACATCAGATGAGGCAACTGCTAGTGACAGCTGAATAGCTATGAATCTTAATTGCCTTAGTTTAAACGAATTAGAAGGTAAATCTGCGATCTGTAGTTCTTTGGCCATATTAATTACAGGTAGAGCATACTCACATGTAATTGAAAAGCTGGTTGTAGAGATGAAGAATAAGCGTTTTTTTTGGTAAATATACAACTGCTTTAAAGGAACATTTTGGGGATCTATTAGCAGAAATGGAATATATTATTCATAACTATGTGTTCATTAGTGTATAATCACCTGAAAATAAGAAGTGTGTTTTCATTAGCTTAGAATGAACCCTTCATATCTACATAGGGAGCGGGTCCTATTCACAGAGTCCGCCATGTTGCTCCACCATGTTTCTACGCTAGACCAGAACGGACAAACCAAACGCTGGCTCTAGAGAGAGCTTTTCCCATTTTTACGTTACCTGAAGTCCACCATCATGCTTGTGAAACTGCGGTGATGTGAGCCGCTGAGTGCGAAACCGCGGTATCGCCAACCTGCCAGTCTAATTTCCGTTGCTCCTAAAGTAGTGTTATTATGGTAAGGATGGCCTCTGAGCGAGGTGAACCGCGTTACCGCGGTTTTGCTCTTGGCGGCTCACGTTACCGCAGTCTTGGAAAGGGAGGAGTGAGCGGAGTGGTACTCAGTTGTTTGCATGCGTTTTGAATTGTGGCGGTGAGTAGGGGTGTAAGAAAATATCGGAAATATCGAATATCGCAATATTATGTTTTGTGACACTGTATCGATTCTCAAAAACACTGTATCGATTTTTAATTAATAGTTTACATGCGAAGATTAACTCAGTCGATACTTTATTTCATTTGCAAAGAGATGCACCCTCTCAGTGCATGTGCCCGCTCAAAGTAGGGCTATGATATTGGATGTTACAGGGACTGTGATACATGCAAATGCAGATCCCACTGTTCTGATTGCATTAAAAAAAAGTAAACTTTTTTTAAACTCAGATTTTATGCATATGGTGGTGTGGTCTTTATACTATGAAAGTTTTCCTGGAATTTGATTTAAAAATCGCAATATATTGCATTGCTTCCAGTATCGCAATATATCGCAAAATATTGAATTGTAAACCCTGTATCATGATACGAATCGTATCGCCAGTTTCTTGCCAATACACGGCCCTAGCGGTGAGTTAACCTTTTTGTTTGTATTGAGATCACAGATTAAGCCTTTAATACCGCACTATCATGCAAATCTTGTACTACAAGCTACATGACAGCTCAGAGGGAGGTCATTAGTAGTGTATTGTTATTGTTGTTGTGTTGCAGTTGAAACACTTTGAGTTTAGAACACATGCATGTTTGATTAATAAGGCAGGACGAGGGAAGTGATTTCCACCTCGGCCGATAATTTCACGAATAACCTTTTTTGCGACCTTGTCAGCTGTGTGCGTTCTTGAGGAGTCGAGAGGAGCGACTTGGGGGCCGATAAGCCTGCGGCTGATTAGGATGAATAGAATGAATAATTGGATGTGCAAAATAATGGAAGGGATCGGGAGGGACAATGAGGTGTAGTGGGAGAGGGTACTTCATCTCAAGACAAGCATGCGGGAAACTGAGCTCAACCACTACGATGCCGGGCCCACCTCCCAAGGCCATTGTGAAGGAAGAGGCGAGGCTCAGGTGTCATTGTATTTTCCTATAGCTCACCACGCGGAACTCATCTCGTCTCAAGTAACCTTCAGGTATTTTCCTATAGAAAGGAACACCACTTCGCCATGCAGAGATGTTGTCTGACTGACAGGATGTTATACAAACTAGCTCACTGCAGCTTAATCGCATAACTGTACATGATTAATCACGATTAATCGCACATTTTTTTATCTGTTTAAAATGTACCTTAAAAGGAAATTTGTCAACTATTTAATAATCTTATCAACATGGGAGTGGGCAAATATGTTTGCTTTATGCAAATGTAGGTATATATTTATTATTGGAAATCAATTACCAACACAAAACAATGTCAAATATTGTCCAGAAACCCTCACAGGTACTGCATTTAGCATAAAACAATATGCTCAAATCATAACATGGCAAACTCAAGCCCAACAGGCAGCAACAGCTGTCAGTGAGTCAGTGTGCTGACTTGACTATGACTTGCCTCAAACTGCATGTGATTATCATAAAGTGGGCATGTCTGTAAAGGGGAGACTCGTGGGTACCCATAGAACCCATTTTCATCCACATATCTTGAGGTCAGAGGTCAAGGGACCCCTTTGAAAATGGCCATGACAGTTTTTCGTTGCCAAAATTTAGCGCAAGCTTGGAGCGTTATTTAACTTCCTTGCCAACAAGCTGGTATGACATAGTTGGTACCAATGGATTCCTTGGGTTTTTTCTAGTTTCATATGATACCAGTATCTTCACTCTAGCTTTAAAAGCCCGGTACAACCTCCAGAAAATCGATTGCGTTAATGCGTTAAAGAAATTAGTGGCGTTGAAACGAATATGCGTTATCGCTTTAACTTTGAGAGCCCTAGTTCAAATATAATGCAATAGTTGACACATTTCGAAGGCTGATCATAGCTCAACTGCTAGACAAAGAATCTAGAACCAGACAGTGACCAACCCTGCAGGCTGTTAGACTCAGTATGTAGGCCATCCCCCTGTGCTTAGATGCCATCTCAGGTGGTTGTTGAGAGAAGTGGTAGAGAGAGGTGTTCATAAAGAACTGAGTCACCTCCTCACACCGTTATAACAGCTGGTATATCATATGCAAGTAGAACAAAATGTGTAGTTTTTTTTGCTAGCTGCACCTGTAGCTTTTCCACCGTTCAAACACCTGGTTCCCATTGATTGATCGTTCCCACATGTGAGCTTCTCACTGGGCTTTTTTGATCTTTATTCGTGCAGTTTTTTAATTACTTGTGCCCATTCACAAAGGCTGAATCACCCATATTAAACCTGAACTCTGTAATTTCCAATTTTAAGTGGCACCTGTTGGTTAGGGCTCACAAGCTTAGATATATTTACTTTAAATACAGTACTGCTAGGTGTTATACATGAAGTCATACAAGAAGATGCATGTCGTCCAAGTGTTTGATATGATGTTGTGCCTTTTTTGTGGTTGTTATATTGTATGTTTTCAGTGTGCCCTACTGCGTGCTAAATATCCCTTTTGGATAAAAAAAAGTGAGTCAACTGAACTAAGCTGAGATGAAAAGCAGGATGAGGTCATTGAACTGTCAGGCAACGCTGCATAATCGTTCGTTCTCTCCATCCTCTGTCTCTTTTGTAGCCTCACATCAGTGATTTCTTTATACACTGATAGAAAAGTGAAGCAACACATTTATTCATTAATACCTGCTCATGTCTGTCCTCCGGTAATATTGTGCTAAATTATGGTCAGTTATCTAATATAACACACAATTGGTGTTTGTTTACATCGATTGAATTTGTGATTCTACTGGTTACACCGTCGTCTAGGCCTAAAACTAATGATTATTTTAGTCTATTGAATGTTTTTTTTTTAAACAAAATGAATTTAATATCCATCATTGGTCTATCAGATCTAAAAATGTATGACAAATTCCCATCACAGTTTACCTAAAATTGCTTATTTTGTCTGATTCATGGTCAATAAACATATTATTCAGTTTACAATGATAAGAAACATACAGAAAACCAGCAACTCTCCAGAATTATTTTTGGCATTTTTACTTAAAAAAATAGTTTAATTATTAATCTATCACAGATTGTCGGATCATTTTCACCAATTCATTTTCTGTGAACTCAATAATTGATTATTGGATCATTTCAGCAGTACTGTTGTCACACAATATAATGCACTTATATCCTCTCCCTCTGCTCTCCCTCTCCTGTCTTAGTGAACAAGCTATGATATGGATCGAGACATTACACATTATTGTACACTCAAACTTGATTGGCTGTTGACTTCAGGATAGAATTTTTGATTTAACTGATTACTTTTAAGGTTCGTCTGTAGTTACATTTCAGTTTTATTTGGTTTGTTTGTTTTGTTTGTTTTAACCCTTTGGGAGCTGGAAGCCTGTCAATATCACAGCCTGATATCGACAGGCATGGCCTTGTTGACCGTTCCGATATCTAAAGAATAAAGGCGATTTAACCTGCATGTTGGGTGGAGAAATCAACATCATTTTAAATATTGTGTTTATCCACATTCTACACAAAAGCTTCTGCTGTAGTAAAGCTATATACTGTGCACCAGTATGTGATCAGTAACACGTTATTTGCTACTACAGCAATGACTTTGTGGTTTTCATAGTCACATCAGATGGATAGTCTTGGAGTTTTAGCAATGTTTTATGCATTTTCTCCCAGTTTAGGGGACAACATGTGTTTGGACAGAAAGATTAACTAAAATAAAGTCATCATATTTCAATTTGTTTGTAAATACTTTGCAATAAATGACGATGAAAATGATTTATGAATTCATAGTACTTGTATTTCAACCGGACGATTGTGGATGTGCTTGAGAGTATACATTATACAACACTACAAACCAGTGACACCTGACAAACAAGTTTTCTGTCCTTCTCTTACCTTTTATTTCTACCTGTCCTCCCCACAGGCTGCAGAAGTAAAAGGTGGTGTCTTCTCTCCCGGTGTCCCTGTTAACCAAACTGAGGCATTCTTTGCATCTGCCACCGCAGCTGCTCCTTCTTTGTGCGTTACTCTAAAACTGGAGAAAACCACTCCATCATCTTCAGCACAAGGCACAGACCCCCTTTGAATTTCTTCATCCTTGCTTGAACTCTTGTCTCTCTCTTTTTTTTCAGGCGCGAGCGCAGATGAGACACAGTTCGGACCAGGCTGAATCACAACCAGAACCTCGTTGGGGCCCAGCCACTATTTGCTCAGTCAGTGCCGGACATGCAAAACAGGTAACGCTTAATGAGGATTATCCCAGTGAAAATGTAGTTTTTGTATCTCCATCTTCTGAGGCAATTTCTTCAGCTGGTCTTCCGCTCATCCTTCATCTTTACTAACATGAAGTCTGTCCCTCACATTTGCCATAAAACTGGACAATACTCCCTCACTGCTTATTAACTGAACAGCTCTCTCTATCAATCTTTTGCAATCTGATCTAGTTGGACTGTTGTTCCCTCTCTCTCTCTCTCTCTCTCTCTCTGTCTCTTTCTCACTCTCACACTCTCTCTCCCTCTGACTATTTCTTCGCTCTCTCCCTCCCTCCCTCCAGTGGTGTCACAGAAGCTGCCATTTGCAGCCTCCTCCCCTCCTCTCTTTCTCTCTCTCTCTCTCTCTCTCTCTCTCTCTCTCTCTCTCTCTCTCTCTCTCTCTCTCTCTCTCTCTCCCTCCCTCCCACATCATGGCACTACCAGTTGACAGCAACTTGATGCACAGACGTATCATTCAGAAAACACAAGCAGACAATCCACCATTGTATTGGATCAGATGTTAATCAGAAGTAAATGGAAGCAGCATTATGAGGATGAAAGGCTTTCACAATGACTTCCCACACAAAATGAACAGCCCAAATTTTGCTGCCTTTTTTTAGTCCCATCTGCTCCGCTTTTACTCTGAGAGAAGTCATGTTATCCCACCATTTACCTCCATAGAAAAGAGCCGATTCATTATTTGTTCAGAATAAAGCAAATTCACCAGGACTTTGCAGCATCAGGTGAGAATATTGATTGTTGCACAATCTTCATGTACCTTTGCACCGATCCGACTTTTTCAGTCCCGATACCAATAGCGATACCTGGGCTTTGGGTATCAGCCGATACCGAGTACCGATCCGATACCAGTGTTTAATTAATAAGCTGTATGCCTCACTGTGTGGAAGCGACTGGGATCATTCTTTTATGTGCAAAGCAACATCAGGCTTGACTTAAATACTGATTTTCCTAACTATGTAAAACAAAATGTAACAAATATATATATATAACATAACATAAATTTACTGAACTGTTATTTATTATTAAAATAATAAATCGTACACCAACAACTTGGCAACAAAAATCTTAAAAATTAATGGGAATTACAATTCAGGTATAAACCGTTTTAATGCAGCAACAAATTGGTCCAAACAGGAATTAAAATTCCAGTATATATATGTATAATAAATAAACATAGAATTAAATTTAATAGATCTGCCCCATCGTCACCGATATCCGATCCGGCGATACCATATAGTCAGTATCGGCCCGATATCCGATACGGTATCTTTATCGGTGCATCCCTAATAGTCGGCTGCCGTAATGAAAGATCCTATGTGTGCTACTGGCTGTCTTAGTGCAGAGTGATGCCTTTCACACTTGTCACCAAAGACTTATCAATAACATTTGACCCGAGGATGTATGTGTGTGCTTGTGAGCATGTGTGTCTGACAATATGGCCATCTCGCCACACCAGGACTCCCCGTGTTAGACGAATTGAAACTGAAGTATGTCAATCACTCTGTTATTTCATCATATTCTGTAACACTGTTCTACATATAAAGACTTCTAGGAAAACACAGCTAACTCCCATGGAAGTGTTGTTTTCAGTGTTAACACAGGACTATTGTCTTGATGTGTCCACTATGCCTTTATCCCTGAAAAATTGTTCGGTGTTCCTTCGGTTGTTGTTGGGAGCAAACCGTAGCTTTTTCGCTGCATCGCCACCACCGTTGAGTACATTACCGTTACCCTTGACAGCTTCAAAGTGTGACATTATCCTCCGAGCCGAGTGCCTGCTTCCCATTTCTCACGTCTTTTCAGAGAGCCAGTCATCAGTCAAATGCTAAAAGAGATGACAATTAGTTAGGGGGGGAAGGAGGTGAAAGAGTGAGAAGTTTCTAAATACAGCCATACTGGCTCAGCCCCAGCTTTATCACTAATGATTCATCAGTGCAGGAACCCTCTCTCTTTTTTTTTTCCTCCTCTTTCTCTCTCTCTGTGCTCCTGTTCTTTCTCCCTCGCAGCCTCTGATTTCAGACTTCTGAGGGTGATTTGCAATAGCCTGTGTGTGATCATCACCAGGCTATTGTGTTTGGCCGAGGACGTCAACTAATGGAGCTCAAAGCGTCCTTTTAAAGCGCCTCTCGGTCTGTGTCGGCAACAGGTACTGTACCCGTCCCCTGCATAATGTAAGGCTTTGACGGCACGATGCCGCAAGCCCGGAGAACAGTAGATCACAAGGTTCACACATCCAGACTGTAAACCTTGTTATGTAACGGCACCATAATCACAGGTGGCAGCTCACATATCCTTTGCATGTGTGTGTGTGTCTAAATGAGAGGGTTTTGCCTCCCAGGGAGATGGCTAAGTGGGATTTGCTGCCGCTTCCATGGCTACAGGTATAACACATTTCAGACCAATAAGATCTGGTAGAAATGAAGCACAGACAGAGACAAGGAAAGGAAGGGAGGCTGTTGGTCATCTAAAGGATTTGGCAATACTATAAGGCATTGTAAACATGATGTTTTGGGAAAAAAAATGGAGATGATAAACCGTTAAAGAGGCAATATAGGAATTATTTAATCTTGTAATCAGAATTTGATCTTGCTTGAATGTGTAAATTTTAAATTACTGTATTTTCATAAATTTGTTTTAAACTAACTCCATTCACTACAGCATATATAGAGCAGGGCTTGTTTGGCTCCATTCACTAAACATTTAAGAAAATGATTCGAATCCGGACATTTTACAGCACAAAAAAATACAAAAACAGACTTCTACGGGACGTTTGAAATACAGAATCAATGTGGAAATGGAAGAAAGAAGCGTCACACTGCGGTCTTAAACAGCAGCTGAGCAGAGAGAGTGAAGAAAAATGAGAGTGGTGCAATCTCTCCGCTCCCGCCAGTTGTATGCAGCAAGGTGTAATTTGCATTAATCAGAAGGACCCTAAGAATAAACTTTTCACAATCTTTCTGGTGATAGTGATTGTGGCATTTCATCTTTCACAATGACGCGCCGAAGGCAAACACTGCACAGGAGCTCTACTGACTTATTGCTGCTGACAGCTCTATCCCTCTCCATCATAATCAAGAAATACCATCTAAAAGGGGTTTGACACACAAAGGAAAATACAGATAAAATATGTGCTGTGTTAATAATGCGTGATATGCGTATTTTCCTAATTTAGGTAAAGATTATTTTGGGGACTTTTTGAAAGTTATAGATTAGCCTAATAGATTGGACGTGACTTTACAAAATGTACAAAACTCCTTCTTTATGTTATTGCACCTTATTAAAGATGGTTAATGACTTTATATTAGAAGTATTTAATTAGGGCTGTCCTCGACCAAAGAAATTCTTAGTCGACTAACACTCGACTAATCGATCAGTTGATTTAAACGACAGATCTGTGAAACGGAGTTTCTCCACAAAGAATCATATAAAACCACTTTAAATCTTGTGTTGAGATGTGCACATATGTTTCTTAGAAATAGGCCATTCGGCATCAAAAACATTGTATCGATTTTTAATTAGTAGTTTACAGGATGTTACATGGACTGTTATAAATGCAAATGCAGATCTCACTGTTCTGATTGCATAAAAAAGTCAACTTTTTTTTACTCAGATTTTATGCATATGGCGGTGTGTTCTTTATACTATGACAGTTTTTCTAAATATATATATATATATATATAAAAATATATATATTTATATATAATATATTGAATCGTAACCCCTGTATCATGATACGTATCGTATCGCCAGATTCTTGCCAATACGCAGCAATAATGAAAAAAGCAAAAAAAAAAAAAAAAAATGGATTTAAGAAATCTTAGTCGACTAAGACCAAAACTACCTATTAGTCCACTAATCGATGAAGGGGGGGCCAGCCCTATATTTAATAAATGAAAACTACCCTCTGTCATTTTGATTCTTCATAACGGCAGCTATACTGTCACTTTACCTCCCGTCTTGACAAGACATTTTGTCCCACACTAATGTGTCTTTCTATTGTGTGGAAGCCCGGAAGAGCTCTGAACTTTCCCCCTCCCTGCTCGGCGTGTCATTAAGCACCCCAATTACATTATTCTCCGAGACTCCTGTCTGATGAAGCTATTTCAGGCTTCGGAGCCATTCCTGTTCATTTCATTTTTGCAACTTCATTTCTTGTCAGCAGGGATTAGGAATATGATATTACTGTACTCACACTGGCTGAAATAGTTGTGAAAAGCCCTTCTTGTTCTCGGGCCCAGCTGGCTGTTGTTGTAGCGTGGCGCTGGTGGACTTGTGCATGTGTGCTGGGTGGTTGATTCACTGTTGGACAGTGTGGAAATAACATCTTACACAAACTTTTTGTAAGGAAGCGATAGGAAATAGAAAAATAATCCCTCGTCAAGTTTGTTTGCCAGGCCCACGGTTGATAACCAGCCAGGTTCGGTACTGTTAAGAGGGATTTGTTCAGGTAAACAACACCATAGTAAGACATTCCATAACACCGATTACACTATCACAGTCACAGGAGCCATGACGGAGACCGTTAATGCTTTTACATAATGACTCCTACAGATGCACTTAACATCCCTCTTTCTCTCCGCCTCACTCCGGGTGGCTGGTGCTACTTTACGTCCAGGAAATAGACAATGATGGTCCTAACTACCCTTAATAACGTCACTCTTATCTTACACTTGCATTAACCATCCACTGGATTTAGTTTTGTTAGGTAACCAAGGAATAACAGGGTCTGATTGGCTTGCAGGTGATCATTAAAATTGTATATCAGTACACCTCAAACATAAAACAGTCAACAGTTTAACCACTCGTCTAAATTAATGCTCAAATTACTGTAAACTGCAGAAACCATAGCTGTAATTCTTATCTCGCTATTGAAATTTAAACAAACTTTCCTTTTTTTTTTGCTTTGGCAATAGTATAATTGTGATAATGCACTCAAGGTGTCCTGATAAGAAAACCTCAATCATTTCTTGTCATGTGTTATCGCCTACTTATTATTAATACTCCATTCTGATTGGTCAATCGCAGCGTTTTACGGTCTGTTATTTCTTTATAGCAGACCGTTGCTATGTATAACAGACCGTTGCTATGGGCGCAGTTCTGATGTCGGACTCTGACTGACCGTTTTTGTGTTAAATTATTGATTTCTTAAGTAAGTAGCTGTGTAATAAGTGGGATAATGTACAGCTAGCGGTACATTATTACTTATTCTGCTATTTAATAAAAGCTGAATTTGCTTTTAGTTTTTACCTGCATATTGGAATGATGATAGAAAGACATGTGACAAGGAAAAAATATTTGTAATGAATACATAGTTGGTATGCATGTTATGCATAGATATGATTATCAGCTGAAATTACAGTGTTTTTTTCTCATATATAATTAATACTTATCATACTTAATACTGAAATACTATTTTTATCTTGCGACATTAAAAGCATAATTATTACAAATGAATTAATTTAAAATTACATATTCCACATTTGATAAATGTATTTAAATGTGTAAACTCACTTCCTTAGCATACTGTGGATCCTGAAATCCTTGTTTACATGACCCATGTTTCACAATCTGTCTCCACCACTTAGCTAATATCTACTTTATTGTTTCTTAGTGCTAATGCTAACCTCTGGGAGCTTTGAGCAATCAATTAAAAGTAAAAGTAATTTATAGAAAACTGCCATGTGACAAAGTTTTGAGCACTATTTTTACATCTCTTATGGTGGCTGTCAGACAAGATTTGTCGCGTGGATCGTAAGAATTTATCGTTCACTGAGGCATAACTGCAACCTATTGTTAGCCACAGTAATATAAGCTTTTTAAGCCTCATTATTTAGATCAATTAATTTTTTACTGTCAGACTGGCTACACTTTTTTAAACCTCCAATGAGAGTGTATAGTTATGGTTATGGGTTAGTATTAAATTTGGGAGTCAGTGTAAGACA
Source organism: Sebastolobus alascanus (assembly GCA_916701645.2). Taxonomy (NCBI): domain Eukaryota; kingdom Metazoa; phylum Chordata; class Actinopteri; order Perciformes; family Sebastidae; genus Sebastolobus; species Sebastolobus alascanus. The sequence goes on from CAKAOJ020000147.1 coordinate 1,010,129, forward strand.
CTGTCTTCACTTTCCGATGACAGAATCATTCAGGTTTCTACATCACCCGATGAATGTCAGATGGAAAAAAATGTTTCCATACAGACTGAAGCCCGAAGCCCGAAACCTGTATCCTAGCTTTTCACAAGAGCTTCATTACCTAATGTGCTGTGCGGTACGACGCTGGGGGCGGCAGCTGGGTGTCCATGGTTCACCATGTCCTCACCTTGACAGCACACTGAGAAAAGCTCCTGTCTGCCTTTCCACCGATACCCCGGGGGTGAGAAAATTAATCGGCTCAGGATCCAGTGTCCTCGCAGCCACATCTCCCTATCCTGACCCTGACCTCTGCCTCTGCCCAAACGACAGGCCATCCCTGTAGTGATCAAACGCTCTCGCCTCCCTTCAGCATTTGAGGAAGTACATTTGTCAAGTACTGTACTTCAGTACAGTTTTGAGGCACTTGTACAATACTGGAGAATGTCCTTTTTTGGAGAATTTCTACTTGTCTGCTACTACGTTTTCAGATACAGCTACATCATATTAGTTACTTTGCAGATGAAGATTTTATATGTAAAAACATTATGAGCATTATAAGCTTATGTAACAGCACATGAAGTAGTAAAATTAGCTCAACCAGCTGCCCCTTTGTAATGCTCCTTAACCATCAATGCATCAGTAATAATAATCCAAATTGTAATATGTATAATATAGGGCTGTCAATCGATTAAAATATTGAATCGTGATTAATCGCATGATTGTCCACAGTTAATCACGAGTAATCGCAAATTTTTATCTGTTCAAAATGGAACTTAAAGGGAGATTTGTCAAGTATGTAATACTCTTATCAACATGGGAGTGGGCAACTGTGTTTGCTTTACGCAAATGTATGTATATATTTATTATTGGAAATCAATTAACAACACAAAACAGCGACAAATATTGTCCAGAAACCCTCTACTGTATTACTGTATTTAGCATAACAAATATGTTCAAATCATAACATGGAAGTGGGCATGTCTGTAAAGGGGAGATTCATGGGGACCCATAAAAGCCTTCACATGTCTTGAGGTCAGAGGTCAAGGGACCCTTTGAAAATGGCCATGCCAGTTTTTCCTCGCCAAACTTTTGTGCAAGTTTGGAGCGTTATTTAGCCTCTTTCTTGACAGCCTAAAAATTGCAAGTTGCATTAATCCGTTAAAGAAATGTGGCGTTAAAACGCATTTGCGTTAACACGTTATTATCGCGTTAACTTTGACAGCCCGAGTATAATAATATACTACATAAGAGGCCATTCTGCATAATGGGTACTTGTGCAACCTTTGATACAGATACATTGTTGCTAATACTGAATGCAGAAACTTTACTTGTATTGGAGTATTTTTACATTGTGACATTGCTACATTTACTGAACTAATCTGAATACTTCTTTAAAATAATAATAATATTAACATTACTAATAATAATAATAATAATGCTATCAGTCAAATTCATCTTTAACTTTGTTTATTGTGTGTTTTGTTTCTTTTTTTGGCAAATGAATTACACTCAAAATAAGTTTATGGAGGTGGAGAGAGAGTGTTTAACATAACTTGATACAAAATTATTTAAGAGGTGCTGGATAACTTACACAATATTATCATATGTGTATTATTAACATGATATAGATATTTAATTTTTACGTATCACCAATAGTATCGTCAATACCGGTATTTCGCGACACCCCTAGTGACACATGCTGCTGAGCGCTGTAATCACCTCTTCATGGCGTTTAAAACAAATTAAGTGCAAAGCAAGATTGTTTCTTCGTCAATTCGTTTAAATTTAGCCACATAAAAGGGGGGAAATGGGAAAAATTAGTTTAATTGTTTTTATTCAAGTCACAGTGTTACGACTAAATTAAGTCATGTTTGGACGGAGAGATGGCCGCTCACCTGATGTTTCGGTTGTGCCTCCTCTTCCCCCGTGTGACAGACACCACTGTGTCTCGGCAAGTTTCTTTACAACAGATGCTGTCACTCATGACACAAATTAAACCTCTCTGCTGAACAGATTATGTATTCAGGCGCTCTCTGACTCCCTCTCTGTTTTTGTAGCGGATATTTTTAGAGCTGGTTTCACACTGCAAAAAAAAAAAAAAAAAAGAAGAAACACCCAGCTTTTTTATTTTCTGCAGGCACGACCACCTGTATGGAGGACTGCTTGTCAGTCTTCCAGTAAAAGACTAAAGGAGTGTGTTATCATTCTGAATAAAGCCTTGTCTATATTTAGAACAAAGAAAATGGGTTGAATGGACATACAAACAGGACATGTAGTCCTCATTAAACTGGTTTATGTTCTTCAAAGTTGTAAAATCCCCCTGCATTTCTTGCAAATTAGTTCCCTTTAAATGGCAGAACGAGGACAAGGAGAGGAGTTCAGAGTCAGCAGGCACACGGATACTTCATCAGAGCTACTGTATGCGTTCCCTCGTCTCTCTGTTCCTCTAACCTTCAAGGCTCAACTGCAATGTGATTGGACAGTTCCTGTGGCTCCCTCAGAGCATAGGCGCCGGAATAGGGGAGGACAAGGAGACTTTTTGTCCCCCCACTTTCAGGTGTAGGTAATAAAGTGGTAACGGTCATAGAACATTGGCAATAATGTCTAAATGTCTAAACGTCTAAAACATGGATCTTTATCCAATCATAATCAACCATTGTGTAGCCTAATTCAAATGAAATTTGAAAGTATAATAATTAGGGCTGTCAATCGATTAAAATATTGAATCGTGATTAATCGCATGATTGTCCTTAGTTAATCGCGATTAATCGCAAATTACTCACACATTTTTTTTATCTGTTTTATGTACCTTAAAGGGAGATTTCTCAAGTATTTAATACTATTATCAACACGGGAGTGGACAAATATGCTTGCTTTATGCAAACGTATGTATATATTTATTACTGGAAATCAATTAACAACACAAAACAATGACAAATATTATCCAGAAACCCTCACAGGTACTGCATTTAGCATAACAAATATGCTCAAGTCATAACATGGCAAACTCGAGCCCAACAGGCAACAACAGCTGTCAGTGTGTCAGTGTGATGACTTGACTATGACTTGCCCAGAACTGCATGTGATTATCATAAAGTGGGCATGTCTGTAAAGGGGAGACTCGTGGGTACCCATAGAACCCTTTTTCATTCACATATCTTGAGGTCAGAGGTCAAGGGACCCCTTTGAAAATGGCCATGCCAGTTTTTCCTCGCTAAAATTTAGCGCAAGTCTGGAATGTTATTTAGCCTCCTTCGCGAGCTAGTATGACATGGTTGGTACCAATGGATTCCTTAGTTTCATATGGTGCCAGTATCTTCACTCTAGCTTTAAAACTGAGCCCGCTACAACCTCCGAAAGATCGTTTGCATTAAAGAAATTAGTGGCGTTAAAACGATTTTGGGTTAACGCATTATCACGTTAACTTGACCACTGTTTCATAATAAGCCAAATATATTTTTGCTATGTAAAAATTCTTCCGTGGGAGCAAGACCCCGGACCCGGACCCCCCAAAAGAGTCCAAGGGTCCGCCCGCCACAGTCTCACAAAATCCTGTGGGAAACACCGTATTACGTCATCCAAAAACTCATTCCGGCGCTGCTGCCTCAGAGCTAGTCCCAAGAAAGGCACTGGTCACAGCGTTGTGCTCAGAACGACGAAACCAATCAAACCAGGCACAAAAAACAGATCACATCTTGTCATGTAGTAAAGAGAGGTGAGAACGAATGATGACGAGTTTATACTACTCTCTCATTGTATGTGTGTCTCATTGTCTAAACCAAATGTTTAAGTAAAGCCTACATGTGTTGTCTGGAAGCATCAATGCAGAACGTTCCATGTACTTGTTTTCAGATTTGTCCGTGTGGGTGTGCGTACATCTGTGTTAAGAGCCTGCCTTCTTGTTCCGAGCCTCTTTCATGTTTGCATGTACTGCATGTGCGCGCAGGAGAGAGAGCACACTGAGCTATTTGTAGCAGGTCTGGCTCCCTGGGAACCCATCCTCCATCTGTCAATTCCACACAGCCGAGCCCAGCGAAGCCCTGATTATACCCAAACTTTACCAGCAGCTGACCCCTTTTTCTCAGTGGCGTCATAGACCCCATTATTTCGAAGCATCGCTCTCTACCTTCTCTTTCTCACTCACATTGTCTGCTTTACTCTCCCCCTTTCTCGCCAACATACACACTCACAAAGACCTATCTTTACTCTCTGTGTGCTCTCTCACAAACTCAGGCACAGTCACCGTCACACCTACACACACACTCGTCTGTAATGTCACTAGAATAGACACAAGAGACAAACAGCAGATTTTATCACTAAATGGCAAAGAGATTTTGGAAGTCAGAGATGTCATCGCACGTTTTAAATGCCATGCAGTACCGGAGGTTGAGCAAAGGTTCAAAAGTGTGTTGTGGTATCACTGGTATGTTGAGATGCTGAAAAAATAGGCCTGTGGCCTTGGAAAAATGAATTAACCAATGGGGCATATGGTGTTTTTTTCGCTGACATATGGTGGGATGCCACTTGCCCCTTTAGCTTGGGGCCTTTTTGGAGAGAGCTACAAGATGCCATTCATAAGACTGAGCTGAGAAGCCTTCCTTTACACATGAGAGCGGAGTAAAGAGGACATGCCAGGACCATGTGATGTTTGTTTAAAGGGCCGTACCGGTGGTTTTACATCTTTCAAACCATTAATTGGAAATGGCATACTTTACATCTGTTTCCCTCCGTCCATTCATATAATATATCAATAATATGAAAATCAATGAATTGTCCATCACGGTCATTTTTTTTCTCCCCTTTACAGACATGCCCACTTTATGATAATCACATGCAGTTTTGGGGCAAGTCATAGTAGAGTCAGCACACTGACACACTGACAGCTGTTGTTGCCTGTTGGGCTTGAGTTTGCCATGTTATGATTTGAGCATATTTTTTGTGCTAAATGCAGTACCTGTGAGGGTTTCTGGACAACGTTTGTCATTGTTTTGTGTTGGTAATTGTTATCCAATAATAAACATATACATACATTTGAATAAAGCAAGCATATTTGCCCACTCTCATGTTGATAAGAGTATTAAATACTTGACAAATCTCCCTTTAAGGTACATTTTGAACAGATAAAAAATGTGTAATTAATTTGTGATTAATCGTGAATATTCATGGACAATCATGCGATTAATCGCGATTTAAATATTTGAATCGATTGACAGCCCTAGTTCATATGTAATTGGAAACAAGGGCCTTTTTGGAAACTGCACCCATTGGTGTGTTCAAAGACACTCAGACATCAAGATTTTCAGATTCAAATTAAGAAAAAACAAAATCACTTTTTCTTTTCACACCATTTATATTGCTAATTGTCTTCTTGGTTTCATTATCTGACAATATGGCTTCTGAGTGTAATGCTTTCTGGATTCAGTCTCAAGGGTCTGATGGAAGTTTAACATGTTTTCGGTGTTGTCAATTAAAACTTTAGAAACTCCTTCCACAACTTCTAGATCAGGATTGACTTCCCATCCCTTATCCTTCAAGCGCCAAGTCAACCTTACATGCGCATCCATATGTGCATGTCTATATAAAGATAAAACCCCTCAGCGTGGGCGTGGTATAGTGTCAGTTGTTCCCAACACCAGAGTTTTCCAGGTTGCGCCCAGTGTTGCGTGGCAAGAGCTGATAGCAAGGCCATAGCAGTGCAGTTGCGTCAGCTTTATTCTCCACTGAGGCTTTACACTAATTCACTGCATCCGATCCTGCAGCAAGGCGCTCAATGGCCGCGTTCACCCGCTCCAAAGGCCAAACATTTCTCCCATTGTTCCCTTGAGAGGGGCCGGATTTAAAGGGATGGCTGTGGGAGGGGATGATGTTCAGCATTTTTTTTTTTTTTTTGGACTGCTACAGTGAATTTCACCAGTACTTTTGGTCAATTGTCAGTGAAATTCATATGGCAAAGAGCATGTACCTATATGTGTGTGTGTTTGGGTGTCACTGACCCAAGGTAACCCAGCGGGATTCACTTTGGCTCCGTGTGAGATTAAGCTTTTTTTTGAGGGAGTTGCTGTCCCTCTTTAACAGCTCTCACTGTGGGCGTGTGGACGAGAAGTGAGAAATAGACTGAGGCTGTGTGAAATTATTAAAAGTCAGCACTCATTTTAGTTGTGGGAATCACATAGTTTTGGGAGAGAGAGAGCGTACAAGCTCTGTTTAAGAATCCTGTTTTAATTATGGCACTAGAGCAATCATTCTCAGTGTGTTTTGCCTTTTTCTGTTTGCAAAATTCAGCCTTTCTATCAGTTATTGAATTAATGGTTTTGCAAGCGTTTTGCTGACTTAATAGTCCATGTTGAACTTGGCAAGTGACATTAGCCCTTTTGAATTAAGCCTGTAAATATGCACTTTGTTTATATTGCTAAGTGCTCTCTCTGATTATACTGTAGTGGCCTTGAAAAAAAGAAAAAAAAGATCTATGTCTTCCTGTTAATTAAAAAAAAATGTATTCCCTTTGAGCAACAGGTGACTCCTCTATCTTTAGCTCTCTTTAGATTTTCTGACCAAACAGCAAACTTTTCTATACAATATATAAACATTTGTGAATATGATACGTGTATCAGGGAACCAAAATAATAAAAATAAACTTGTATTCACTAGCTCCCTTCAAAACAGTATTACAGAGTACTTTAAAGCAACTAAAGTAAATATAGCAAATGTAAGAAAGTATAAGCAAAGATCTGACATTTTAGACAGCCATAAACCATATACAAATCTTTCAAATGGTAAATTAATGTCCAAAAATGATATATTAGAAACTCAATTTGGACCTGAGGTTGTCGTACCTTTTTGTAAACTTTGGTGGGGACTCATTCTCGTGCTCAATGGAAGACAGTTTCATCACTCTGGAGACTTCAGAGATGGAGGACTCAAACTTATGTAACATATAGCTTCAGTGCATCTAATCCTCTGGTATTAAAGCCTAAAGCTGCGCGCTCATAACATTATCCAACTCAGGACACACTGGGATGGGGCGCTCTCATTACCGCAATGAGCCTCCTGAGTGAGTCCTCATGTCACCATTAGGTTCAGACCGTGAAAGAAGAGGTGCAAACTGACAGCCACCACTCTTCTCTATTACACTGAAGGGGAGAGGCTCTTATTAACCCGACAATTCGCGCGTCAGTAAGACCGGGAACAGAGAACATCCTCGGAGGTTTTGTCTCACCTGTAACTCCATCTCATCCCTTCTAAACTCTGTCATCCTGTTGCATATCTGACAAATTGAAGTGATATTTTCTTTCAAGTGAACGCTTGACCATAACTCAGTAACAGCTGTTTTTTATGAATTACTGGACCTATCTTTTCTAAAGGCAATGCATTATGTCTCTGCTTACAGTGTCAACAGTAGATTTAAATTCCAAGGCACCTTCATGAAAGAAAAAATCCTGAGTAGTAAAGATGACAGACTTCAGAATTCAAACAACAAGTAGTTCAGTTATATCATAGATACTGATCTCTACATGCAGTTGTCAATGTATTATGTATCTTTTTTGTCCCTATTTTCCTGCAATAGTAATAGGCTGTATATAAGAAGTGGACGTAGTCACCGTGACGTCACCCATTGGGTTGTGGACTGCCGTTTCGAAGCCTCGAGTTCGGCATTTTTGGCTGTCACCATCTTGGTTTTTGGCCGCCGCCATCTTGTTTTTTTGCAACCAGAAGTGACACGAGAGGGTGGAGTACAACCGAACGCTGAATAAGACATTTTTAGGCGACCAAAATGTTACAATTAACTTTCATGAACAGAAAACACACTGTGAAAGGGTTAAAGTTGTAAGACAAAAACGTGGTGGTAGCGACCTGTCAATCACAATGAAGCCACGTCCTAAAGCATACCCTGCTTTATGGTCTATTTTACTCGAAATGGGACCATAATTTACTAAATGAACATCATGCTGTATTGAAGAAGACTTGAAACTAGCGATTGAGACCATAATCTCACATTTACGATGTTTACTGAGGTAATAAATCAAGTGAGAAGTAGGCTCATTTTCTCATAGACTTCGATATAATCAGACTTCTTTTTGCAACTAGAGGAGTCGCCCCCTGCTGGCTATTAGAAAGAATGCAAGTTTAAGGCATTGGCTTCACTTTTCAGACCCTGGAGGTAGCCTGCTGGCGATAGTACAGTTACGTGTAACTTAAGACATGTTTTCAAAATTGCCCCTGTACATATTATCATTCATTTAAGGACATTGGTTAGTTACTTTTATTCCGTTAACAATGCAGTAGGTTATATAATATCTCTTTGGGAATGGAATTTATGATCAATGCTCAGGACCAAAAAGGTAAAATAAGTCCTAATTTTATTTCTAATGCAACTCATTTAGATCAGCCATGTTTTTGTGGTCACCATAATATTCCACACCACATGTAATCATAATTATCTTATTAACCTTGACGTGACTATTGTCTGCTAATACAGTATTAGTACCCACAAGAGTCAAGCCTTTGCCAAAACTAGATCTTTTATTAGACAGCAAAGTAAATAAAAATAAGACAAAGTGTTATTAGACGGCAGTTATGTCAATGAGTCCCACGGCCGATAGAGTAAATGAAGAAATGGATAGAGTTATTACAGCTGAGCTATCAGAATGATTATAGGTCTATCCCAGCTCACGTAAAAAGTCTTTACTCCTGGCCATTGTCTAAAGCACTGATGTAGCTGCATCATACCTGAAAAAAAAACAGACCCACAGGCAGCTTTTTTTTTTCCAAACCTCAACCTCTACAAATGAATATCTCTCTCCTTCAGTTTGTGAATTTCATTTTTCTGTTGGGGTGCTACTACGTTGCAAGATTATTCGCTGTGTTGCATCAGAGCTTTACAAGTCAACAACAGTAAAGAGGACAGGAAGATTTTGGAGGACTTATTTTATTTTTGGCTCATTTGCCACACATAAGTACTCAAGTGGCTGTGCCAATAGCACTGCACAGTAACCTCAATGGCCTCGCCATTAATGCATGATCATAGAGCTTGTTCTAACATGAAGTGCGTGTCATTGTAATACCCAGAGGAATGACTGGTTAGTTTGCATAAGCAGTGATAGTCATTGGTGCCTTCAAATGGGGTTGTGTTTACCGTGTTCACCAGAAGAGTCCATATGAGCGCCCCCCCCCCTCTTGTGGTATTCACAACCTCGTAAGTGGAAAGTTTCTGAAAGCTCCAAGTTTACGAGTTTGTTGACGTTGTCAGAAATTACGGAGGCCGTGGAAGTTCATGTTTCGGTGCATAATAAGTTAATATATTGTAATTTTAGTCGTATATAGTTTTTCTTCCTAATTTTATAACATGTCTGAGAAAAATGTTGATGTTCCCAACGGCCTCATCTTTTTCCTCTGTCATTATGCCTTTGCATTTCCTGCATTATATTAACCACTTGCTAGCTTGCTAAACTGTTAGCCTCTGTGGCTTCTAGAAGCCGACAGTGACGTTAATATTGCCGTTGCTTAGTAGCGGTGCTCTCACGACTTAACCACTTGAGCGCCAAGCACATTGTGTACACGACTTCCCATTTTGGAAACACAAACTCGCGAGTTTCATTTGAAGGCACCGTATGACTAGATGGGCACAGTTTGTTTGTCAAAGTGAACTCTGGGAATTGTAGTGCAAAAACACTACAGCAAAACTGTCACTTGAAGTATAGTTCACCAGAGGCCCACGTAATCAACGAATGATCATACATTCAATTTCACATCATACAGTATATAAATATGATATGAATACACTGCATGTATTATGGGATGTTTTGCGATTCTCATATCTTTTGCAAACCGTTTCATAACAATTTCACTTTCCACGCTGATGTCCAGCAGCAGCAGCTATCTTAGCAGCCAGGAAATTGAGCGGTTAATCTTTCAGCAGCTGGAAACGATCCTCTAATTACTGTAATTGGCTGGGCGAGGAGGCGGGTGTGGTGGCATGGAGGAGCCACGGTAGCACCCTGATCACCGGCCTCTGACTGTCCTCTGAGCGTCATCGCCTCGGCTGCTTTATCACCTCCGACCACTCTATCCTCCTGGATTGTGTTTCACCAGTTGGCTCTTCACCTCCACCACCACCCCCCCACCCCCCCCCCAACCCCGAAGACCCCACAGGGAGGGTTTGTGTATTTCTGTATGGGCAGAAGACCTGCAGTTTTCATTTTAAAGCTTTATTCCTGGAAGCGTTGGTATAATAGTAATGTGGAGTGATGAAATATTGAACATAGTATTTCTAGGTGAAACTTCATTTACTCCAATAAAATGTTACCTTTAGGCGGAGCTCCTCAATTATTTTGAAGCCAGAGTTAAAGAGCAGCTGAAGCCAGTTTATAATTGATTTTGTCCATGCGCAGTGGGATTTGGAAGGGAAACAGGCCAAAATCCAACCCGTTAATCAATCACTAAATCAATATGAAATAATGTCACAGCTGTCTGCCCTTGCAGTTTTACGGCACTTTTGCAATTTATACAGATCAATACAAGAAGGAGGAGTTTAAATAGTCAAAACAGTCATGAGGTAAAAGGAGAACACCTATTTCTATCGGGTCTATTTCTCCCATTATTAACTCTAATCTTAGTCTAATAATTGTTTCCCGAACTGACACCATTGGTCACGTCCATTTTGCCCCAGCTATTTCGATGCTCAGATGCACTGTGTGTACCAACCCTTTCCAACTGCCACGAGCAAACAGGACACGAAGAGATCAAATCGAAGGAACAAGGCAAAAGTGAGGAGGAGAGTCAACAGTGTGTGGTGCTGTCAGCCCGGCTTAGCGTCAAGGCCTGTACCGACCGCGTTGAGCCGGTGTCGTAGGGAGTCTCCAAGGCAGGACACCAGCAGAGCGGTGACACTCCCAGGACGTGCAACCTTTTACCGACAGTCACCCTTGGATGGCTCTCTCCACTGGACGTCTCAGGAGTAGTCATCTACATCTTATTATCAATCTTCTTTTTATACATCAGCTTTAATGCATAGCTTCTTCCATTGTAACAGTTTGCACATACACATGCACACCTTCTGACAATGGCGACATATTGCACAAATCTCATGGCCAACATCCTACATCACCGGTTAGCGGTTACAGGCTCAGGCTGTCTGAGGGGCAGGGGTGAAAAAATAAATAAAAAGAGCATCAGCTGCACGCAGCGGGGCACCAGCACGCAGAACGTTTTCTAGCATGTAGGGTAGCCTATATGGCACTGCATCACGTTTTCTCAATTTTAAGGCCACGTTTTGTTCCACTGGAAGGGCACCCTAGAGGGCACTCTATCACGTTTTCTTCATTTAAGGCCACCCTAAAGGGCACTTCATCACGTTTTCTTCATTAAAGGCCACCCTTGAGAGCATTTTATAACATTTTCTTCATTTAGGGCCAGTCTAGAGGGCACAATCATTGGAAGGGCACCCTAAAGGGCACTTAATCATGTTTTCTCCACTGGAAGGACATTTTATCACATTTTCTTCATTGGAAGGGCACCCTAGAGAGTACTTTATCACGTTTCCTTCATTGGGAGGGCACCCTAGAGGGCACTTTATCACGTTGTCTCCACTGGAAGGGCACCCTGGAGGGCACTTTATCACGTTTTCTCCATTGGAAGGGCACCCTAGAGGGCACTTTATCACGTTTTCTTCATTGGAAGGGCACCCTAAAGGGCACTTTATCACGTTTTCTTCATTGGAAGGGCACCCTAAAGGGCACTTAATCGTGTTTTCTCCACTGGAAGGACACCTTATCACATTCTCTTCTTTGGAAGGGCACCCTAGAGGGCACTTTATCACGTTTCCTTCATTGGAAGGGCACCCTGCAGGGCACTTTATCACATATTCTCCACTGGAATGGTACCCTAGAGGGCACTTCATCACATTTGCGGGTCCACCAGTGCCTGTTAGTGTTGAGTCTCTTAATGGACATGGACAGGAATTTATGTTTATAAAGGCCATTGTGGTATTTAGCCCTTCTGGTACTCATATATTAATGTAATCAAAATGCCAGGATTTCTTCTCATGATCTTTGCCTTGTAATTCATATCATTGGTTTAAACACTTTTTCTCAACCTTGCGTTTCTCAGAAACCTCCAGTGACTGGGTGTGAACTCGCTGCATTCAGCTGAGGCTCACATGTGTAGAGTAGGTGGAGAGAGCAATTACATGTACTGGAGAGAGACATTTTTCAGTTGAGAAAAGCTGAGAGTACTGAACATAAAATGTATTTTGGTTGCATTGCATCATGGTCTCGTGAGGCCTCTGTGTGAAGATAATTTGGCAGCTTTAACACTTCTGTGATGGATTTCCCTCTCCGTGCATGGGTGTTGAATTCTGCAAAAAACTGCTGCTATAGACAGCCGCTCCTGCTCATTCATTCTGAAGTGCTGACCTTTATGGTCGATATCTGTATGGATGAAATGGTGTCAGATAGCTAACATGATGTCATGTTGTTTTTGTTTGGCCTGTAAAAAAAAAAAAAAATGAATGATGCATAGCTATTTTTATTAGCCACGTTAGCGGTGAGGCTCTTGCAATGTCAGTCAGTCAGACAACAAGTACTGGATGGATTGTCATACAATGTTGTACAGATTTTCATGGTCCTCAGAGGATGAATCCCAGCGATGTTGGTGACTCCCTGACTTTTCCTCTAGAGGTTGACTTTTTTTTATTTTTTAGCTAAATGTCTTTACAAGTATTAGATGGATTGCCATGAAAATTGGTACAAAATATTCAGGGTGCCCAGAGGATGAATCCTAATGTCGTTCATGATCCCCTAACCTTTCCTCAAAGGTAAAAGTTTTCACTTAGTGAAATTTCAGCATAACACATGGATTGGCACTCCTCGAGCCCCCATTACGTTGACAGTTGTGGTTGAAATATTCCAACAACTATTGAATGGTTTGCTGTGAAATTTGGAACAAGCATTTATGTCCCCCTTAGGATGAATTGTAATAACATTGGAGACTCCTTCATTTTTCAACTAGCTCCTCTACCAATTTGTCAAAAAATACCTACACACAACTAATGGCATTCTAATCCGTTCGTTTTTTGTGTTTAGTGCCAATTAGACAATTTTAGCATGACAACACGTTAAACCAAGATGATGAACATGGTAAACACGATGCCTGCTAAACATACCATTGTCATTGTGAACATGTTAACATGCTGACATTAGCATTTAGCTGATTTAGTACAGCTTGACAGAGCCCTACCATGGCTGTAGTCTTCTTATTGTTCTGATGGAAAGCTAAACATTAGCAAATGTTAACACCTACCTGTTTAGCCATTACAGGTACCGCTAATTGAGTTCATTTTATTTATTGTAATGTCATTTCCTACTTTTAAACCTAACCTCTTGTGCTTGCTTGGTACACTATGATTATTTTTATTTATATTTTGATGTGGATTGTTTGAGAGAATGTTGGGAGCAACACAGTTTGATAACACAAAAACACATTATTGCTGATAATGTCTAAATATATTCTAAACATTGTGTTTTGGCTGGCACTTGTCTATCTAAGAAATCAAAGAACTTTCATTCAGTAACAGTATTTGCTAATCAGAGCCACAATTTTTGCGGTTCATTTTTCTGTCTGGGTCCTCCCTACTCCTCCCGGCCTTTTCTGCAGGGAACATCTAATCAGCACTTGTGTAATTGGAGCTGAGTTAAGATGATCCGCAGGAGTGGGACGTCGGCTCTAATCACACACACACACACACACACACACACACACACACACACAATGAACTGTAGCGCTCTGGCAAGAGCAATTATTACTTCAACATTGGTACCTAAGGTTACAATGGAAAATGGCATATCCACAGGGAGTTGGGAACCTAATAAGATGCTGTACATTTTATCACTTTTTCACCTTGATAACCTATAAGAGAATGCATAATTATCCAGACTTTGTGGTCTTTTCATCTGTGCTGTCAGACTTGGCTGGATTTGGGAAGTGGAGAAGATTTATAATGTACTATATCAATGTAATGCAAACTGCTTACTGGCCAGTGTTCTATATGTTCTTCCCCATAGCATACATATGATTTTAAACTGTATTTTTTAAGTTTCATGCTGCTTGATTGTGGGGGAAAAAAATGCAAATATTATCTTTCATATTACCTGGTTATTATCTCCACCAGGAGATTACGTATTCGGTCGTGTGAGTGTGTCTGTCTGTCCATGGCTAATCTTGCACACTGCTGGACCCCCAACCTAAAAATTTGTTGTGCTCATTTCTGACTGTATGCTCAAGGACCTCTCGTAGTTGCAGTGATTCAAACTTTTTGAAAACATATTTTATTGATCACTACTCTTAACCAGCCAGTTTGGGTTCTTGTTTCCACTACGGTTCACAAATTGTTCCTCTCTTGATTTGCATGCCTAGGTAAGACAATTGCATGCATGTATACATGTATGTACTGTATGTATAACTATCGCTGAATTGAGCGCCGACTACAATGGAGCGCGCCTTCTTATGTCAGCAGGAGGAGAGCTCGTTAGCTGTTGTAGCAGCCGGTGGGAGTCCTGCGGTGTGTTTGGCTAACAAAGCTAACAGAGCTAACAGCTAACTGTACTAAACACAAAGCAGTTTCTGTTCAGAGGAAGCGTTAAACAGTCAACATGAAGCATCACACAGTGAACTACTGTTTAGCTACACGGAGCCGGTGCAGACAGCTGCATAGATGAAAATGAGAGCGTATCTGTTGCGTGAGAAATGCGAGGAAAAAATGCGTCTGATACGCTTGCGGTCTAGACGGGAGGCAATTGGGGTTTGCATTCATTCAATCAAACTTTACAGCAATAGTTGTTGCAGACACAACTGGCAGAGATCTGCTCTCTAATGAGTGCACTTTTCTAGTTTGTTTCTTTGCCAACGTCTTGGTGATAGAAACTGAAAACCAGTGAAATGACAGCTTGTCACAGTCTTTGAGGAGCTTTGGATTCGTTTAGCACTATCACCAAGATCTGTGTCTGTTGGGCAATCGACCAATTTCACTTTACTGTATCAGACAGGTGTTGTTTCTTCCCAGTTTCCTTTCTCTTTTTTTTTAAAATCCAAAATGGCGCGTCACTTTGTGTTTGTTCTTGTATCTTCCCTGAGGAATGACAAAGTGCTCTGTGCTTTTATAGACCTCAGCACTGCTGAGTGTGCGGCTGTCCAGCAAAGTAACTGCACTGTCACAGAAGTGAGAGTCCCAAAGTACAACAGGACTTTCAGGGGCGAATTCACAAATTGCGCAGCTTTCGCTGCAGCTAAATCTGGTAACTGAAGCACATTTATAAGGGGTGTCACACCCAGACTTTCCAGTGAGCATAGCAGCATTGACTGATATTTTTTTTCTTTTGTCCTCCGCTTTAAATCATGCCATCTTCCTTTACAGTTTCCAAAACTGCGTTACTTTATCACCGTGTTTGTAATATCATTAGAGCAATATCTTTTGTGAATAGGACCTTGACACATAGAGCAGATAGCGGTTGCAAGTGATGCGCAATTCATGGTGCTGTCAGCGGCCATTCTTTGTGAATTCACCTGGCAGTATTTTGCAGGGTCATTTCAGGTGTGAGTGCCTTCTTCTCCAGCCACCCTGGCGTTAAGTCAGAGCTATCAGACTACATCTCTGAATCACAGTTATGCTCCATTTTTATTGTCAACCGTTTTTGTCTCGAGTGTTATAACCAACCAGGAAGGATTGATTCAAACTTTTAATGTCCTGATAAAATGTACAGCCAAAACGGGGAATTCTAGCTTCAGCAGCAGTGGTGGTATAGAATAAGACATGAACTAAGCAGACAAGCCCTGTTGAAAAGCACAGGTAAACATTCCCAGTTCTTTCTTGTTCTGTTTTTGATTGCAGATTGCCCACATTTGCCATCTGCTTCCTTGACGCTCGGCATCTTTTTATGGACGTTGTTTACCTCAGCCAAAACGGCTAAACGCTGTTTCAAGCAGGCATCTCATCAAAATGCATGTAAAGCTGGGTACAGACGCTTAAAACGCTGACGACGCATTTCTGTCTGCCAGTTATTGAAACAGCACTTCATTTCAATTTCAGCAAAAAAATCTGAAATCTAAACGATCTGTATACAACTGAGGAAAAAACAAGATTTGCAGCGGCTGCTACAGCAACTTTGTACTTGCATTGGTTCATATATTGAACTCTCATGTTGTAGTAATTTATTACGTCATTATACCATCAGCCTTTTTTTTTTTCTTTTAAATGAGAAAAAAATCCATCAATGCTGTGTATGGATCTGTGATTAGGCTCACATCTGCTGAATAGGATTAGTCCTCCTCTACTCCAGCCCTTGTCCATTTCTTTCCAATCGAGCTATCTAATCTTATTACTTCACTAATTAACTGCAGCCGGTGGTATTTTTAGTATCTAGGTCAGCCTGGCATCCCCATGACCTGTTTGGACTGGCTGGATACACTAACTCTTAGTAATAATCTGTCATTTTTGATATAAGTGCTTCGCTCCTGTCTTTTGCTGATCGATACATCTCATTAGCGATTCAACCTATTATTAGTTCATAAAAGCATTTACAAAAACAAAATGTTTTTGGCCACACTGATTTACAAGTGATCTTTGGGGAGGATGCTGTGAAAAAAAAAAACATGTCGATTGTTAGTAATTAGAAATCATTTTTTAAAGCATTTTCATCATTTATTTGCTATAAGCACTGATTTTACTGCCATTTAAACGAAGCAATGACCTTCAAGAGGACATTTCTTTCCAGACAGCTCAAAGGCAGTCTTTAGAGTGATGTGAAGCGACAGGAGGGATCACCACTGACCTGCCCACACAGGCAAAACATCCAGTCCAAAAACTTTCCTCTGTACCAGTCTATTAAAGTCACAATTACATGACAAAAACGACTACTTTATCTTTCTGTCTACTAACCAACTACAATTTATTCAGCAAATAAGTATAGTTCTTGCTGTTCACTCCCATAACAAGTGAGTTCATGTGGTCCTGATGGTTGGAATAAATTAGTTGTGATAGACTTTATTTTTATGTGCCTTTTTATATTAAACATAACCCATTACATTCATTCACTTCTTCATCAGCAGCTGCCTGAAACTCTTCTCAATGACACGGCTTGAATACATAATGCGTTTTAACACTGAATGAATCTGTGTCGAGTGCTATATTTACTTTCGTCTATAATAAGTCTTAAACTGCCCCTTTGCACTATGAGTGAAGCCCTATTTTTGTTCCATGTGTTTGTAGGTACTTTACTGTAGTCTCGGCCTATTCAATTACTTTTTTTAGAAGGGCAAGATTTGAGAAACAGTGAAAATTGCCAAGGGGCCGGACATTTACAGTTCCTATCTGATCTGCAAAGCTTGTAATTTGAATGTGAAAACAGCAACAACAACACCTTTTAATCTTAGTAGATTCTTGTTATAATAAACACAATGTTCCCTCTGCTTAAACAGATTAATCGCATGATTGTCCATAATTAATCGCGATTAATTGCAAATTAATCACACATTTTTTATCTGTTCAAAATGTACCTTAAAGGGAGATTTGTCAAGTATTTAATACTCTTATCAAGATGGGAGTGGGCAAATATGCTTGCTTTATGCAAATGTATGTATATATTTATTACTGGAAATCAATTAACAACACAAAAAAATGACAAATATTGTCCAGAAACCCTCACAGGTACTGTATTTAGCATAAAAAATATGCTCAAATCATAACATGGCAAACTGCAGCCCAACAGGCAACAACAGCTGTCAGTGTGTCAGTGTGCTGACGTGAATATGACTTGCCCCAAACTGCATGTGATTATCATAAAGTGGGCATTTCTGTAAAGGGGAGACTTGTGGGTACCCATAGAACCCATTTTCATTCACATATCCTGAGGTCAGAGGTCAAGGGACCCCTTTGAATATGGCCACGCCAGTTTTTCCTCGCCAAAATTTAACATAAGTTTGGAGCGTTATTTAGCCTCCTTCTCTACAAGCTAGTATGACATGGTTGGTACCAATGGATTCCTTAAGTTTTTACCGCGTTAACCTTGACAGCCCTGCTAAAAACACAATGAAATTGCTTTTAACAGTCCGTAACAGTGCCAATAGCGTGAGTGATAACATTGATAAACTGGAATAAACTCTCTTATTATTATTTTTTTTTAAAAATACTTTTCTCATATTTATAAATGATATTACAAAGGGCAGATTTGAGGTTGCTAAAGGGCTTACAGGCCTGCTGTAGGTGCTGTAAAACCCTGACCTCACACTGCAAGTAACATGATCAACAAGCCACTAGGATTTTTTTTTCCTCCTGACAATTAGAGCTACGTTACTTCATGTTTTAAACTATATGGCCTCAACAATATGTTGTAATGTTAGAGCAGGCGATTTGAAAGAATCATAAATATATTATATATATTCAGATCGTTAACCTACACAATACAACAGGTACAATGAAAAGGAATCTGATTTGAGGGACGAGCTGTGAATTGTTAGTCTTCCTACTCACGGTGACTGTTTTCTCCACCACGCTCTCTTTGTCTGCTCTCTCGGTGCTGCGCAATCACACTCAAAATGAATCATCTGCCACTCTGAGTGCATTGTTTCTGACCAGGGCACCTGATGCACCATCACCATTGGGTTCTGTACCAACCCAAACCCCCCTCATCTCTGCCACCGTCATTCTCTGAGTTTGCACCCGTTGCCTCTCTCTCTCTCTCCCTGTTTAAAATGGATCACTCCGCAGGTGAAGAACGACAAAACGAGACTCCAATTCCTTTCTGAACAGACACAAAAACGCAGCAATGAAAGGCTTTTTGTGCATGTGACCCCCAAAAAGACAAAGCGGACGAGACGGATAAGCGATGGAAGTGAGCGCGCGAATGACTAATGAATACGTAATGCGTCCTTCACATTTAGATCCACTCGAAATTATTGTTCACGATGACGTCATGAAAAGTCTTCAAGGATGTATGGCAAATGATGTCATCAATGATAAAAAAAAAAAAAAACACCTTAAAAATGATTTTGTTTTGAGCCACAAATGAATTATCGTTATCATTTGCCATCAACCCGACCCCCTAAAGAATAGCACATCGTTGTCCCTCATAACAAGGCATATGTAAAGGATGTGCAGAAGATCACACTTTGAGACCTGTGATTATTAATTTTCACTTCCAGACGCTTCTTGACACCTTGGAGGAGGAAGCATGACTGGTTAGGAGTAACCATAGCACTGAGCATGGCTGACATTCATTTGGTGTGTGTGTGTGTGTGTGTGTGTGTGTGTGTGTGTGTGTGTGTGTGTGTGTGTGTGTGTGTGTGTGTGTGTGTGTGTGTGTGTGTGTGTGTGTGTGTGTGTGTGTGTGTGTGTGTGTATGTGCACGCGCTGGTCTGAATGTTCATGTACCCGTTGTCTTTGCATCTGCATTTGTGCATGTCTTGCGCCTTTATTTCCCACTCTGGACATATCAGACTGATCCTGATGGAGCCTGAACCCTTTATTCTCTAAAGGAGATTCCAGCTCCGGTTACCACACTGACCACGCACACACACACACACTGGTCACCTGAAACCGTGCACCTAAAGCCACCTACAAACCAGTCGGCTTCATTTGTCACTTTCACCACACGGCCGTGCACGTAGATGCATGGCGCACTCTACTATATATATCTTCTGCCTGAAGCACAGTTTCAGCCTCCGTGAGCCACATGATGACTTATCAATAACTGCTGCAAACCGATCGATTTTGTCAGTATCGGAATAAAAATCGTCTTTACGCATCATGAAAAAGGCACTTTTAGACAAAGTAGTTAGACAAAAAAAAAATGCAAAGTTAGACAAAAAAAAAGTTAGACAAAAAAAAAAATGCAAAATCAAAATATGCATTAAACATGCGTAATCAGGCATCACATTGCATGAAGTAATTCCCACCCAGAGTTTTTTTTTTTCCACTAACTACAATGAGGAAGGTTGTGTTTCGTGTCATGGCTGCCACCGGCTAACCTTTTTCCATTTTTGCCTGATGAGGCCGGTGCTGGCCGGGCCTTTCAGTGAAGCCGTCTCCTCACTTTCACTGCGCAGTGCTGAGACACTCTGGCTCTCTGCCCTGCCTTCGTCCTCCTCCTCCTCCTGCCGTCTTGCTTTGTCTCTGACCGCCCCCCCTCCCCCAAACCCCCCTCCCGAGGAGCCACAACATCGCTCCATCCAGTGAAGATGTAAACTAAGCTAGCTCAACACCAACACACACCTCCTCCATTATTCATCCTCCCCCTTTAATGAGTTTTCCATCCACCTTCATGCATCCACCACAATTAAAAAGAAACAATTATTGTGTTTGATCACTTTAATTTTCATCAAAGTATCACATTGTACATACGCGTCTTTCCTGCATTATGTGCTTCCCTATGTGTAAAGCAGGAAAACGAGATAATGGACCTGAAAATGAAAAACGAGGGAACATATTTCAGCAGATACTGTAGGGTGCCCTAAAAACAACAGCAAGCAACACGCAGAACACAAGGTGCACCACTGCAATTGATTTGTCTTCTCATTTATCTCTGGAAACAGATTATATTTAGCCACCTTTCTTTACAAAAACTGTGTTCTTCGAGGTGTGCCCGTGGGAAGTGCAACACTCCAAGCAGGTCTGATCACATTTTTGCGGAAATTAATTTGATAATTAATCCTCCCCGGTGACCCTCTTTTCCTTTTACACTAAAGAGCTGTCTAGGCTTTCACTGTCGTGCCAGGCCAAAAGATCGTGTGTCAATCACACGGATAATATGTTTGTTTACATACCGTGATCATGAAAAGGAGGCCAGCTAAATATTTGATGGCTTCTTCGAGTTACCCAGGAACGGTCACCCTGTGACCCAACACTAGAGTTGGACCTCGGCACATCCAGTCATTGTTAAACACCTCTACAGAGCACTGGCTCACATTTGTGGGCACACGACTCTCGGTTGGCAAATAATATAAAGCACTCTCGGGCTTTGTGCTCTCTCTCTGCTCTCTGTGTTGGACACTCTCAGCAACTAGTGGTCCTCAATGTGCTGTATCAACTCATTCAGTTATAGATGTTCTGCCGCGGTATGTGAGGGGATTATAAAAAGAAACTACAAGAGCACAAAAGAGTGAAAAAAAAAAAGGTCTCTTTAAAACTGTAGAAGTTTGATGCTAACCGTCGCCCCTGAACTCACTTTGACACACTTGCATACGCTTCACACACTTTCCGTGTAGCGTCCCAGTGGACAGAGTTTAACCAAGCATTCATCATCAGCACTCGTCTGCGCCCTCCGTACTACCGCAGGCATTCAACAATACTCGCTGCACTACTCAACCCACACACACCTCAGTCCTCCTCCTCTAATCTCAGAGCAGCTACTCCGCGAGCCGAGACAATGTGAAACGTATAGTCCAAACAAAAGGCGAGACAAAAGACAAAGAGTGAGTGGGACGGGGGAGCGAGCAAAGAGAGCCGGAGATGAGACGAATGTCTGCGGCTACACGAAAGGGCAATTAAGCGCTTAGTCATGGAAGAACATCTCATCCTTTTATTGTCTTTATTGTGTCACTCCAAATATAACGCTTTAAAGGAAAATATCGAATCATTGTCTGATATGTATTGTTGTTTTGTCATTTCTCATTGATTCATTGTCCTTTACAAACACTGTCTCCTTTAAAAGAAATGTACCTGAAGATTCCAAGGTAACTCAAACAAGAAATTATGTATGTACTGAAACAAAAGTTTTATATTATATCATTATGCCTCAGCTCCGGTGACAGCCGTGGGGTTCGGGTTGTCTGTCCGTACGGACGTACGAAGGCAATATCTCAGGAAATAACAAACATCAACTTGGACTCAAGGATAAACTGATTAGATTTTGGTGGTCAAAGGTCAAGGTCACTGTGACCTCACCTCCGTCCTATTCTTATGATTGCGAATTTTTTCAAATTTGGCACAAATATGGGCTATGTTCCAAATCGCATACTTTTTGCTTTTATTTTTAGTACATACTGCAGCTGCCCTCACGAAGTACGTACTGTTGCACGCATGGATGTGTAAAGAGAACTGGATGCAGCGTTGGAGGCGGGCTCCCATTCATTCCTATGAGAGTCGCTCAGTGGCGCATGAAGCCAAAATGGCTCGACTGCAGAGGGATAAAGTACCCGGATCATTCCATTCCTGCGTTCATTTGGCCCATAGAGCAGGCGCAGTAGCGTTTCCTTTAACTCCGGCTCCCAGCGCTCGCTCCAGCCGCGGTCTGGGTCTCATTCACGTGAACGCAGGAAGGGAAATAACTCTGGATTCAACTATTAGTGCATTTTACAACTTTTAGGGAACTAATGATTTGAATGAGGGCTCAAGTGTTCGTACTGGGATGATTATCCGCCAATTTACAGGTCGCTCTTCCCCAATGTAAGTCTATGGGAAAAAGTATTTTTGGGCCCAATGGCATCACGTGACGGACACGGAAGATGTAATTCCACCGTTTGGCCACTACGAAAATTTGCTTCACAGACCGGCGCTCTTCCTCGGGGCTTGGTTGCAATGCAGTATGCATACAATTGCGACATACTACTTCGTCATAACATTGAACTTTGTCCCTCTTGCTGATATGTCCTCATATATCCTCATATATCCGCTGTGCAGAGGATTGTAGGTCAGAATAGCCAGAAAAGCATGCTGGCTTGCATACCGTAAAATGTGAACGGATGTAGTAGGACGTCCTGGTATTTTTGGCATACTGCATTTGACGTACAATGTATCGGGACATACTAAAACTTTTTCTGCCATACTAAATAGTATGGTAGTATGGGTATCAGAACGCACAGATCCACTTGGACTCAAGGATGAACTGATTCGATTTTGGAGGTCAAAGGTCAAGGTCACTGTGACTTCACAAAACATTTTTGACCTAGTTATGACAATTTCACACAAATGTCTAAAAGGATAAAATGATGAAGTGATGACATTTTGGAAAGACATGGATGTAAACTGCAACTTGACTCGTTGGCGGAGGCATACAACCGCTAGGTGATAATTCTATTTCGTTTTGAATGGGGCTAATGGAGACTACATGTGTAGCAAAAGTCTGAAGAAATGTTGCACTTCATCATAGATAAGTCTATTTATCTATTAATTATCTTTTGGAGTGTTATATGAAACTCTCAAAATGATTTAATTGATATTATTCAGGAAAAACCCCACAAGCCCACTGAGATGTATTCAAATCTTAGCGGCTTCAGAAAACGCCTGAGTGCCTTTTGAAACGAGTATATAGCATGACACTGATGAGGATGATTGCTCATAATTGAATCACTGGAGCTACCAATCTAATCAAGAACTAACAATTATTTAAATCTTTTCATGTTATAAAGCATGAATGGCTGGAACGGTTGTAGCTGGAATACAGCAGCTGCTGAAATATTGTGGCTGTGGTACTGTTAAAATTAATTTACTTTACTGGAATGTAATTGAATAGCTTTTAGTAATATAGTATGTTGAGGTCGGTAGAGTTTCTTTCGTTTAATCCTCATTAGAGATGACATGCCGTTACAGTAGTGCTATTATTTGCCTTATCTTGTGTGTTTTGACTGCATTGTAAAGGGGAAACAGGCTTGATATTTATTTAATGATGGTTCAAGTGTTGTCAGGACAGACAATAATGTGATCTGCGTCAAAGCATTAAGGCAGGTTGACAAGGTAAGATGAGGAGATGGATTTCGCCATTTACAAGCATCTAATTACCTCAGCTCCTTAAGTACAACATTAGATGTCCGACTCCTGCATTATTCTTTACCCTATCATTTCCCTTTTTTTTTTTTCCTGCTGCCACTGTTTCTGCCACCATATTTCCCCCAGGGTCTCTCCGAAACCCCTAAATAATGCACACAGAGTGAAGGGCTTTAAGGGGCCGTGTGATGGATCACTCTCCCCTTTCTGGAGCCGTTGTATTCTTCCTGTACTGAAGCTTATTTATCATTTCCATAATGACACTGCTCTCAGGTGATTCTCTAAATATCTATATTTACACCAGACAACCTTTAAAAAGAACCACTTTTTTTTTTTTTTTTTCTACCATGATCCAGTTTTTAGTATATGACATCACTGCAAAAGAAAAAATGGGTCACATGCCTGCTTTGAGACTTTTATTTTGAAGGTTTATTTACAGACAGGGAAGTCAACAAATTGCAAGTTATGCTGTTTATCCAAAGTTGTACAAAGTCTTACTTGAACTCATGATTTTACAGAAATCCAGTCTGTAATTGGTTATGATACAAATGTGGAAAAGCTTGAATGAGAGACAGTTTTACAGTATAAATGGTTGAGACATTGTTTTATGTTTAGAAAACAACCCTTCCTGTAAATAGACTCATCTAGAAGTAATGATAAAGATATAAATACAATGGGGTAACATAAAGATCCAACAATTTTCAACAAACTTTAAAGACGCATTTCTCGACCCAGTATGAGAAAGTTTATTGATTGTTTTAAATAACTTTTTGGCCTGTGGAAAAAGAGAAAATGCCCCTGAGAGGAAATGTCTCACCAGCATGAATAATGCCCAAAACACACTGTATGTTGACATAAATTCTACTCATGAGATAAAATTAAACTTTAATTGTCCCCGTGGGGAAATTAGCCCACTGCAGCAGCAAGGAACAATATATAAGAACACAACAACTACTAAAGATTGAATACTGTATGGTTTAGGAGGTGAAATAACTCCTACCCACATGATTGTAAATTGAATCTGAAAGTATTAAACAACGCATAGCGTGACCAAATGACTTGGTCACACAAAATGTTTTTTCACTAAAATGTGTTTTCTTTCCAAAAGGATAGTACAGATGCCTTGACGTTAAATGTCCCCAGGAAGCAGAGATATACAGATGTGGGCAACAAGAGCAGATCTATAGGAGGTTAGTTCGAGGTTGTTGCAGCTTCTGTGTCATTTGTATATTATTTAGGGCTGTCATAGTTAACGCGATAATAACGTGTTAACGCAAATTCGTTTTAATGCCGCTAATTTCTTGAACGTGTCAACGCAATCGATGAAGAAACTGGCATCTTATGAAACTAGAAAATCTAAGGAATCCATTGGTACCGACCATGTCATACTAGCTTGTCGGGGAAGGACGTTAAATAACGCTCGAAACTTTCGCTAAATTTTGGTGAGGAAAAAACTGGCATGGCCACTTTCAAAGGGGTCCCTTGACCTCTGACCTCATGATATGTGAAGGAAAATGGGTTCTATGGGTACCCACGAGTCTCCCCTTTACAGACATGCCCGCTTTATGATAATCACATGCAGTTTGGGGTGAAGTCATAGTCAAGTCAGCACACTGTGACACTGACAGCTGTTGTTGCCTGTTGGGCATATTTTGTATGCTAGATGCAGTACCTGTGAGGGTTTCTGGACAATATTTGTCATTGTTTTGTGTTGTTAATTGATTTCTAATAATACATATATACATACATTTGCATAAAGCAATCATATTTTCCCACTCCCATGTTGATAAGAGTATTAAATACTTGACAAATCTCCCTTTAAGGTACATTTAAACAGATAAAAAATGTGCAATTAATTTGCAATTAATCACGATTAAATATTTGAATCTATTGACAGCCCTAGTATTTTTAGATACATTTTTTTCCTAATGCAGCCTTAGATTTGCTTCATTAACACTATGCATATTGTTTAATCTATCCACCTGTGTATTACAGTATTATAAAAGCCACAAACCGGCAACATTTACCATGGTGGGAGACACTCTCACTCCGCACGCTACTGTATCTGTTCAAGCGCTTTGTCATTGAAGTGTTTCATGTTTTGTATTTCCATGTGTCAAAATCAATAGCATAAGTAGTAGGATCACAGATCACAAGCTTGCACATTTCACATTTAAATAAACAGCAGGCTGCCACACAATGTTTAACAACCACTCGCCATCTTTGCTTTGGAGTTAAATACATCATGTTTACACCTCTTGCCACTGACAGTGTGTGGAAAGTAACAGATTTCTGCTCATAGTTGTCACTGCATTTATTTTAGAGAGTAAGAAAACGATAGGCTAGAAAGGGTCTTTGAAAAGTCTGCAGCCAGTCAAGTCAATTTTATTTGACTTGACTTTTCACACTAGCAACTCTGTGAGGCTGTACATTTTTTTCAATATTTTTATTGAATTTTAATTTAACACAAATAAATATACAATCTTTGACCAGGTAAAAATAATAATTAATACATAAATAAATGAAAAAATATAATAAAATAAAAAATGCATGCATATATATACACATATACATATACACACATATATGTACATAAACGTTCAACAAAAGATATGAAGGGACTCGAAAGTTTCCTCAAAAATCCTATACCCATCCCTCACTATGTATGTTATCTTCTCCATTGACATATTTCTCGCCATTTCTTTCAACCAACTACCTCTTTTTAGTGCATTAGCGTTCCTCCATTGTAGAGCAATAAGACGTTTTGCTTGTAAGATGCACATGTCTATGAATGTATCTTCCTTTCTTTTCAGTCGAACATCTTCAGGATATAAATGTAATATAAACGACATTGCTGGTCGTGATGATATTCAGGCTGTACTTTACTGAGGCACAGCAGTGCTTTGAGGGCAATGCTAAGGTCAACATGCTCACAATAGAGTGCTACAGGAATGAGTCCCAAAACCCAGAAATGAATTACCTTTTTAGCACTTCCAGTTCCCTTGTCAGTGGGTTTTTTGAATAGGTTTTTAGCCTGAAATAAGGTCTGTGGTTAACACAAGCTTAAGAGATTTTCACATTTTGTTCTACGATATAAAATCCATCAATAAATACCCCAACTCGTGAATTTTTGAAGTCTTTATTTGTCTTAGAAAAGGCGGCTGCTAACAAGTGGCTAAATGAGACTACTAAACGTTGACTCATCCGCCTTTACAGCCTCGTTGTTTATACTCGTGCAACCGTGGTGTAGTCTGTTTATAGCCTAACGTTAGCTTTTTACTTCTGCCGATCGCATTCACACTTCAATAATCATAAAAGTGGTGTTCATTTGTGAAGATTATCTTGCTGAACAAATCATGCAAGAATCGTAAATGTTTGTTTGCCACAGAGCTTATTTTCTGCAATAATCCATAACCCAATGGAAAAATCACATCGGCTTTTTGTCGAGGGAACCAGGGCGATGCTAACTTCCTGGTTGGCCTACAAAAATACGTCATACCTTGAGCACTCTATTTCAATGCTAACATGGCGATGTTAAGCAGGATCAATGTTTACCATGTTCACCATCTTAGTTTAGCATGTTAGAATGCTAATATTAGCTCATTAAGCACAAAGTACAGCTGGGGCTAATGGGAATGTCATTAGTTTTGCAGATATTTAGTTGTAAACAAAAGTAGGTTTGTGTGTTTACTACATTTACAGAAGCAAATCGATCGCAGATACAGTTTTTATAAAGGGTTTTCAAATGTGAAGATGTGCAAGTGAGCATTGTTAGACATCATCCCAGCAAGAATGACTGAGAAAAAGAGCAGTCATTGTTCAACAGGAGTGCTATATATATGAATGCATATGAGTGATCCGCGACGCAGCATTAATGTTAGAACAGTCTGCTGCAGCTGCAGCTGCTCTCTCATCAGTGGTCAATTATAGTGAGGACAGTCATTTATCACCGAGGTAATGTAGTCTCCAGGAGGAGAACAGAGAGAGAGAGCAGCAATAACCCCACACTTTAACAGAGCGCGTTTACTGTGCACCGGACAATTATTTAAGTCTGAAGTGGTAATGAATATGAGACAGTCCTCAGAGAACCAAACAGAGGACTTTTTGTAGAGAGGCGGAAATGAATAATATTTTTTTGTTCAAAGTTCCCTTGTTGATTCATTAGCCGATTGTTTTTACTCCTGATTAAGAGGCATCTTATTATACGGAGCCTCAGGTTTTTGTTATATTTAATGCCACCTGAAAGGTTTAGTCACAGGCATCTCAAATGTTGAGCAAAGCCTGTTGTCCACTAGGCTTCAGTACTTATTTTGGTGTGACCCCTGGTGGCCAAAGAGTGTAGGGATTTGCTGTTTCAACATTTTCTTAACTTCTTTAAATCTTTTGTTTGTCACTCATACTGTTAATGGGAGATTCCTAACCGTGCTGCTTTTATACGCGTTATGTATGCCTTTGTATGTTTTCATTCTCATTTTTTTTTCTGAAGCTCATTACTGTATTTAATCTTTTTAACATTGGCTAATCCAACTTGAAAAAAAATATGTACATTCCCTCAGTTCATATGCTCGTATTAATCAGAGATACCAGTGAAGTAGTGAGTTTATTGGGTCAGCCATGCAAATCAGCAGGTTGATGTCCAGACTGACTCGTGACTTCATACTGGTCTACTTTTTGTAGCTAATTGTGTTGTTGCCGCAGGCTCGTCTTCCCACCGCGTCTCCTCGTCTGACCACTTGTCATTGAGGAGATTACTTTACAGACAGCCTCCCTTTAGTATTCCTCTACGAACCTTATTTTCTGCGTGCGTCACCCATTAGGTCCCGTGGCGCTGTGTAGGATCCGTGACTGAAACACATCTCTCACTCTTTCGCTCTGTCCCCCAGCAGTGTGAGAATACTGCCATCTATATAGGACATGTTAGTTCCACGTTTAATCCTCTTGAGACCCGACTGACTTTACTGTCTTTCAGAGGCTCGAGTAGGTTCAGTTTCAGAGCTAGAGTGAAGATACAGATATCATATGAAAGTAGAACCATGTCGTACTAGCTTGTCGGGAAGGAAGCTAAAGCAAAGTCGGGCGAAATTTTGGCGAGGAAAAACTGGCGTGGTCATTTTCAAGGGGGGTCCCTTGACCTCTGACCTCAAGATATGTGAATGAAAATGGGTTCTATGGGTACCCACGAGTCTCCCCTTTACAGACATGCCCACTTTATGATTATCACAAGCAGTTTGGGGCTAAAACCATGCCGCTTTTTGCATGCAGTATAAATGTGTTATTTTCGCCTATTCTAAAATGATTTGTTTGAATATTTCTGCATGCCGGGGACCCTAAACAGTCTTGGAGTTACATAAATTTGGTATGACTGTAAAGCTGTCAAAAAAAATATCCAAAGTTTTTGAAACCAAATCACAGCATGGCTTTTTCTATGGTGTTCCTCAAGGTCGTGTTGTCTTAATGTGGTATTTTGGAGGGATTATTGATCATTTTTTTCAATTCTCGATAGGTAAAAAATTGTTAAATTTAGCACCAAATCTGTGTAACAAATGTTATCAACCCAAAAATTGCTGCAACAACTTATGAGACATAACTGAGCATGGGGATGGCCATCATATAATTCCATCATAATGTTCTAAACCCTTATACACTTGAAACACTTTATAATTTAAAATTAATTTGAAATAATTCATTAATTCATGTTTATTTCCGATTTATGACCTGACACACAGTGCTGAGCAGCATCTCAGATTAATCTTCAGGTTCCCAGCTTTCAGATGATGTACACCACTTCTATGGGACATCTACTGCTGACCTGCTATCTCCCCCTAAAGACTCCCTGTACCCCCCTAAAAAAAGACAAAAACTGGTCTATTGTGGGTTTCAGGGGGGTTAAAGCGAGACCATTTAATTCTACCAGGTTCACTTCTGAAGACACCACAGCCCAGACGCCTGAGGCTGGAGTCACAGGGGACCTGACGTCACCCAATGAAACATGCACACTTTTTCCTTCACTCTGCATCCGTTGGGCTCCATCATGTGGCTGCATGCAGGCCAACCAACGTGGTGCTGGAGGACAAAGCAAATGACCTCAGAAATTCCTAGAAGTGAGGAGAAGTGTGCTTATCAAGGTGACTCGGTCCAGAGTGTAAAATTAAAATGATCTGATAAAGCCCACATTGTGAGCTCTGAGGTGTTACAGGTCAGTGATATACAGCGCAGCACTGTATCAGAGAACAATGCTGAACTGTAAATGAGTGGCCCGCTGAGATTATCACAAGTCATGTTTGCTGATCCACATTTTAGATTTTTCCACTCGCTGCTTGAAAGTGGAGCAGAACATAATATATACTTTTGTCCCCACAGAATACATGAGCTGCAGAGGGCTTTTCAAGTACATTTGGGGCTGTAGCCAACTCACTGAAATGAACCACATAGTCGAAGTGGAGGCCTGTCATTCACGCAAGCTGGTTTAATCTAATAATCAAGAAACTTTTAATTATTGGCGCTCAAATTTCTAATTTAGGGAAGAAATCAAATGAAAAAAACATCTGTAATTTAGCTTGCTCTTGTTAATAAAATGTAATCATTTTTTACTTTCTTTACTGCCTTTTCAGCAAAGTTAATTGGTTCTCTTGGAATATTAATTTAAATTAGCATCTTTTAGAGCAGGAGGGAACATTTTGACCAATATAAAGATACTGTACATAGGGTGACCAGATCCCAACAAACCAAATGTGGGACAAAGAGTATGTTTGTGTGGGACAATGTGGGACACGTTAACAAGGCTGAGAGGTAGTCTACAATTTTGGATATAATGTCTATCTAACTTATGAAACATTTCTATTCTGCCCTTTATCTTGTAACATGTTGATGCTTTGCCCGAATGCATCCATAGATCGGCACATCTCTTTTTGAGCCGCACGTTTCTCGTGAGACTCGCACGAACTGTCGCTTCATGTCGTGTTCCCCCCGTGTGAAATTGAAAAATAACTGGCAAATTTCACAAAAAACTCTCCTTCCACCGGCTTATAAATACTTATAAGGAGTTTCACAGTCTTTTTTGTAGCTGCTCTTCCTTTTCTTTGTGGTAGTTTCCATCATATTCCGCCTAAATCTGCATAGCTTGTGACTTTGCGTTGCCTAGCAATTTTCTCCGTTTGGCGTAGCGTAGCAAAGACGGTGACTGTTGACCTGCACTTGACCCCAGTGTGCTGCAAACGCAGCCCCGTGATAATAGCCTTCCCTGCTTTCTTCACAGCCATTGGATAAAAACCCGATTTTAGAAAAGCGTCTGTCCTGCAGTGGTTTGACTTTTGAAAACTAGAGCCAATGAAAATGTAGGTCCCTGTTTGTAATAAATGTGCTGCACGCACAAAACACAAATCACTTAATGTAATTTATTGTTGGAAATGAGATGGCCAAAAGATGATTTTAAATAGAGCAGAGCAATTTAAACTATTTTGTACATTATAGTGATATGAGTAAATGGTCAGTATTCTACACTGGCAAATACAGAGCTCAGTATTTATTCAGTAACATGAGTCAGACTGAAAATGAGTCTTCGACCCCATCTGCAGGTCACCGTCACTATTATCAACGTCTGAATGAATCAACGGGTACGCGAGAGAAAAGCTTCTTTCTGCTCTGATTTCTAAATAGAACTGAACCAAACTGCTCTTTCACAACACTGGATTCATTATTATGGAGAACCTGAGAAAGACAAAAGAAATATCAGCAAACCAGATATTCCATACTCTTAAATACAGATCCAGTTATGTTGGGTAGTATAATAGCATTCTGAGTCTGTTCAAATAATAGATATTAATTTATGAATAAATGATGAACATGTTTGAGATTTAATGCAAGAACAGTATGGATCTTTATATAATCATTCAGAATAACTGAAAACAACTTCAAATTATAAGCCAAATTGCGCAACGATGCTTGAAATAAAATTATGCACAATAAAGGGCCTGTAGAGTAGGTTCTGTTTGAGTTCAAGAAATCTGGCATTCTTAAAGGTAGGGTTGGTAGTGTTGTTCAAATACAGTCTTTGTTATATTTGTTGAAATTCTCATTACATCCCAACAGCAATCAATAAGTCAAATGCTTTGAGAAAAAAAGAAAAAATCCGGTATCAATAGATCTGCTTTGAATATCAAATTTAGCACCTTTAAGTCACAACACGTATTACAGACTTGCCTCTTATCACAAAGTTTACACATTTTTTCCATCCCCTCTGTTCCTGTTTTAATGCCTTCCTGGAAAGCTCTTTGTAAATTCTGCCTCATGTTGTCATTATTACGTGTGATTGGATGTCTGTTGAGACTTATTTAAAATGAAAATGTACTGTGCTGTAAAGGGCCCTTCCTTCTGTCTACCTCACCCAGTGCTTCCTCAGAACTTCATAGGAAGTAGAACCATCTGCGTACACTACAATGGCTCAGAATTTTAGATGACTGAAATATGACTTGTTACCCAACTTCCTCTGTGCTGTTGCCAACATTCCTGGAGTTTATTTCATATTTTCTGCGTGAATAAATAGGCTACCTATATGGAAAAGCTGAGGAATGGGGCCCAATATTAGGGGGTGAATCCTAAAAGGTGCATGCTCTCTGGAAAAGAGAGAAGATGGTCTCTCACTGCTGAGTGTGTCCCAAAGATCTTACTTAGATACTACATGAATTCTTCATGTCAATTCACAAATATATTACTAGAATAAAAGACTATTTTTTAGCAGTTGTGACAGAATGTGAAGCATTTATTACAACATTTTTAACACAGAAAAATAAATAAAATATACAACTTGATATTATATTACAAGTCACTCTTCGGCTACACTGAAGAACTCGCGTTTAAGCGGTTTACCGTGAAAAATGACAATGAAAAGTGGCTTTTTCCCTGGATGACGAGTGCTCTTGCATCATTGAGTGGGTGCAACAACTCTGCCCACGAGATCAGCTTGTGACTGAACTCTAGTTTCCTGCCCATGGTAACCCGAACTGTTGGCGAGGAGCGGGGATATCGAGCATCAGGTCTCGTCATGTGACTGTAAGTATATTGGCTTGGCCTGCTTCCTCAGGCGCTGCTGGGTTCGCAGCTTCCTGCCTTTCTGAGTCGCCAGTCCCATTGGTGGTAGGTACGTCTACGGGGACATTCAGAGAACAGAATAACTGAATAAAATTTCTCAACAACACAATAGACCACACTGACAGAAAGATATTCAGTTTCTCAAATAAATGGTTATTACTTACAGCCCTTGGATATGGGTTCCTGTAATGGAGACCTGTGAAACAAAATGATAGTCACTCATCCAAAGCCAAAAAGCTTTTTATCCCGCAGTCTTGCATGGTCCTACACTCCAGCAGCTGATTCTCTCAGATGATTTCTGGGGTGTTTTAATTAATAATTGTATCACTTTTGCCTTTTGGCCCGGGTTCGATTCCGACTCCCCCCTTTCCTGTCATTCTCCAGCTGCTCTAATAAAGGCAATATAAGCCCTAAAAAAAGTATCCCTGTGGTCAAATTATAGCCCCCAAAATCTAAAAGGGATAATATTGTCTCGTTACTACTCCATGCGACAATTTTTATTTATAACTATTTTTCGATCCTACCTGGATCTTCGTCAGGTCTGAATGTTTGAAAAGTGGAAACCACACACCCATATTTATACATAATGCACACCAAACAATGATGGCAGTTGTGGTTCATCCCATAAAAACTGTGATAAAACATCAAAAAAACAATTAACAATTCAAGTAGATAGGAAAAAGTATATAAAAAACAGTAATACAAAACCCGCACGTCTAACCAAACATATAGTACTTGTTTGTGATATGTGATGAAGAATATGACATAATGTTTATAAATAACACACATGTTTGATATTTAGAAGTATGGCTTTTGTATTACTGTTTTTACGTACTTTATTGAATTCTTAATTGTTTGTGGATGTTCTATCACTCTGTTTTTCCGATGAACCACACCTGCCATCATTGTTTGACTATTGGTGCACATTATGTGTAAATATGGTTGTGGATGCCAATTTTCAAACATTCAGACTAGGGCTGGGCAATATGACGATATATATTGTCAAAACATATTATAAAAATGTCTATCGTATATATTTTTCTATATCGCTTCTATCGTGATATAGGCTAGGCCTATATTTATTTATTTTTTTCTCTCTATAATTTCACTTAAAGCTGTTATGTTCACTTTGCACTCAAGTTCTTAAAATGAGAAAATACTCAGTGCTTTTCATTTGTCAAGTATTTAATTCACACGAGTATACAAAATAGACATAACCATGTGGTTATTTCATATATACTATTTATTGAATTACCAGATTGCTATATTGTGATATATATCGTTATTGAGATATTGAGATATGGAATTACCTGAGACGTGACGAAGAAGAATCGAAGCATAGCCATTAATAAAACTTGTGGCATGGAGTAGTGTGCAGGTGTTACCTTTTTCCTTATTGACGGTGTTCTGATAGCCTTGCACTTACGTGATGTGTGTATAATTAATGTTCTTCAATATCGCCCACGACTGAACTAACCTCTTATATTGTATATGAACACAAAAAAACAAATCATCAAGCACGCATAAGCGTAATATTATTTTCTTATTTGTGTCGGTCATTACAGCCGTTTTTTTCATTTCACTTCACTGATGACAGTATAAACCCTGCTCTCGCTGTTGGTTGTCAAACAGTCAGAATCTTATGTCAATGTTTACTCCCCATGCTGTAACACTCAGGACCTTCATCTGAACTTGCTCCGTCACTCAGCGACAAATACTCATCTAGATGATGTTATATTAGCTATAGATATTACCCCCGTTATAAACGGTGACCAAAATATTATAGCTTGAGTGTCAAAGTGGAAGTATGTTACGTGGTTTATAAAGTCAGCACTTTACTTGCGTTTGATAAATAGAAAACACGGAAAGCGATGAACAGTATTACCGTTACCGTGGTCCTCACCAAGAGTAGAATAAGGTTTAGTCGAGACTTACGTAAGGAAATGTGTGGCATCTCTCCACTCTTACCTATTTCTATCCTCGCTTCACATTCTTCTATACACTTCTTTATTGATTCTTGATCTGTGAGCTGAGAAGAAGCACACAGAAGAAGAAAACATCAGTCACACAAACTGCCATCAAACTACTGCTTTTTTTTTTCATTCCTGTGAGCAGTGTACCGTCGTTCACACCTGCTGGTTCTGTCTGAACAGAGTGCAGGCCTCCTGAAGTATGTATTTCCTCTCGGTCTCCGTGTCACTCGTAACCCCGCTCTGTGCCTGCCAGCTTCGGGCGATGCGAAACACCCGCACGTACAGCGACAACACCGTCCTGCGAGTGGAGGCCGTCATCGGCGCTCAAAAAACGGCAGTTACCTGCACGATAAAGGAATGAGTTGGAAAGGAAACAAGTTTTCTCTGTGTACAAAGCTCAATTCCTGCAAACAAATACATTTTTATTAACAGGCAATCCAATAATGATTACACCCTTCTGTCAGTTAAACTTACTCAGTCACTTTATTAATTCACCTGTCTGTACTTAGGGACTCCATATCACACAACACGCCTCTAGTTTTGATTCCAATTTGCTGGATATCACTTACACTTATGACCAAGTTACCAGACTAAACGTGGCAGCTGCATTATTTGCCCAGAGACCAAGAAAACAACCCGTACTATGCTGGAATAATACCAAAGTGGCCCAGGTTTTCAGTGTCTCAGCAAGTTTGTGGTGATTTGACAAAACACATCCATCCATCCATCCATCCATCCATTACCTGTAACCGCTTATCCTATTCAGTGACGCGGGTTGCTGGAGCCGATCCCAGCTGACATTGGGCGAAGGCAGGATTCCTATTTCAACAGTGGGTCAAAGTTTACTGGGAAATACTGTACAATACTGTAGCACACAGAAACAGGATATGTACGTGTGTTTATACCGTAAATGTATTTGATTAGCAATGTGTTACATGTACTGTAAACATAAAATTCACCTTCGATCTTTCACGTTAAGTCATATACAGTGAAATGAAATTTGCCACAAAATGACATCCATGCCAAAAAACAAAGCCTGTAACAATGAAAAAACCTGCTGTAGTTCAGTAAAAAGGTCACATAGACACAGACAACCATTCATGCTCACATTCACACCTACGGGCAATTTAGAGTCAACAATTAACTTAACCTGCATGTCTTTTGGACTGTGGGGGGAAGCCGGAGAACCTGGAGAAAACCCACGCTAACACGGGGAGAACATGCAAACCCCACACAGAAAGGGCCCCAAGCCGGGTTTGAACCTCCAAACCTCTTGCTGTGAAGCAGCAGTTTGACTAAACACAACTTTATTTAAACCTATATGCATCATGTGAGCAAAACAAAAAAAAACTAAATAACAACCGTCTACAGAAATCCCACAAGAATAGCGAATAATGCAAGAACCTACGACATTTGGGCCCCGAGGCGGTTGCTCACTTTGGTGGGTTTCTTATCCAGCCTCGAGTGTTCCCATCATTCAACACTAGATGTCACTAAAACCAACACAAGGCTGCTTCCCAAACGAAGCCTGTTACATGACTGATTGTAAGGTATTACAGTTTTTATCTCAATTGCTTTGGCTCAGTTTTTGAAACAGTCTTAACTTTCTCTAAACTGTAAGTGCAATTGTCACAACTGTTTGATGGAACATCACAACTCTATTGCATGTCTGCAAAAGGTAGTAACTCACCCAAAACACTTCATTCTTCATGCTTCAAAACCTAGTTATTGTGTCAGTAAATTGGCCAATGGCACCAAGATGAAAAGTTGTTTTGTCATTGTGTGAGCCGTAATGGTCAAAACGTTTAGATGTTTTTGAACCATCAACCCTGGATATGTTTAGAAGTTGTGAAGAGGATGACAGTTTCACTTAAAGTCAACTCATCAGTTTTTATCTGCAAGACGTGTGCAAGTGGTTATTGTGCAAAGTGTACTTACTCTTTGCACACATGTGCCAAAACTAGTGCAATTTGCTTTGATGAATGAGAAATTCTAATCCGTTTT
This sequence comes from Sebastolobus alascanus, assembly GCA_916701645.2. Taxonomy (NCBI): domain Eukaryota; kingdom Metazoa; phylum Chordata; class Actinopteri; order Perciformes; family Sebastidae; genus Sebastolobus; species Sebastolobus alascanus. Next base: position 1,046,957 of record CAKAOJ020000147.1, read on the forward strand.
GGACAACAAACTAATTAAGAGCTCATTGTTTTGAAAAAAATAACTCTCATTCACAGAATTGAGCCAAAGCGAATGAGGAAAAACTGTAATCGTATGTTCAGATACGTGTTGAGATTAAAGGAAGTCTTAAAAAATAATGGCATTAGCGCATTTGTATTAATTATTGTTTCCCAAACAGAAAGCATGAGGCAATACTTTGGCATCACTTGTCAACATGAAGCTAGCTATCCTTGAGCTGTCTCCTGACAGCGCATCTATAAGACATCTGCCCAAGAACGGATATGAAATCAATAGCGATACGAGTGCCATTCACATTAACGACATACGTTATCGCTCATTATGTTTTACAATGTATTTAATATGTAACATGTACCTACCTACTCTGTCTGTGGAGAATGCGCCGGTTCGACTTAGCTTGCTGGCTAGGACAGCACAACACACATTAAATGTCGCAGGGTGATGACGTATCACCCTGAACTGGTGGTTTCTAAAGGCTGCAAAGAAAAAAAAAAAACGTAAATATAAACGAGTACCTCTACTACTTTTCACCGTAGATAAAGTTGGAGATGTTTTTACCAATTTTAAAGTAGTAGCATCATCTCTACAATTCACTATTTTAAAGACCCAGTTTAAACCATTTCAGATTAATTGAAGGGTTTTTTTTTGGACACATTTCCCAGCGTTCAATATTATTCTCTCTGTAAAAATGTCATCAACAAAAATACGTGCTTCGGTAAACTGATTTCGTGGTAATCCTTCTTTTGTAAATAATGTGATATTTCCAAATATTCAAATGAATCTAATCGTTGCCATCGCTGACATGAAGAAGATCAGCTGTTGGCTGCTCGCAGGCAGGGAGGAAGTGATGCAGGAAAAATGCCCACAATGTAGCTCCACTCAATGACTAAAAAGGGGGAAGCACAAAGAAATACCCTGCTACAGTCCGAGATGGTCCTTTAACTCACTCCGAAAAGAGCGAACATCATTCAAAAATAGATTCAAAAGCACTACGGGGTCGCTAGCATTTTTTTATATATTTGTTTTTTTTAAAAAGCGGAGTTGAATACGATATTGATGTGGAAGTTTTTTGCCAGCTAGTTTTGTTAGCTAGCAATCTGAGTTAACGCGACGAGAGTTTGCCTCACAGTTCGTTTCTGCTCGTATACGCTTACAACTTACTAACTACTTAATTTGTACCGGCGCCTCTGCAGTGATGTATATCCAATTCCACAGGATAAAACACTCCCAAAAGGTAAGTTTCTTTACTATAATAACTGTGATGTTTCTCGGGTGTCTTTAATCGAAACACCTAGCTTAGCCCCGGATAGCTAACTTTTAGTTCACCGAGCTGATGCTAGCGAGCTAGCTATGGCGACGTCGTCAGGGCCAGGGCAGTTTTGAATGTAAATGGCCCGATTGGCGGTGATGTCTAGTGAGTCGAAAACAGCTCCACAACAAGTACCATTTAAATTAGCGAATACATGAAAATGCCAGCTTATCAAAACACTGTTTACGTGACATTTGCGAGCGCTGTGCATGTCCTGTTAAGCTCACTTGATCCTGTTTATGCTCGCCACTTCCCAACGATCATAACTTGGTTAAAATGCTAGCTAACGTTAGTTAAAGGTCTTGTTTAACTGGGGGATGTGCATTGACAACAGTGTGGCACATATCACACGTTCGTACTCTAGCTCAACTTTGTTGTCCAGCACAGTTTTTAAGGACTAAATCTCGTTAGCTTAGTTAAACTAATGTTTATGGATATTGGGGTGTTTGGCTACCATAGCATGCCTAGCTTGATGATAATAATTCCATTTTCTAATGAATAAGTAGGCCTTAAGACGTCCATCAGGTGTGTTAGGTAGGTGAAGTTAGCCAGAATGGGCCAGTGGGACATTTGCCCCGACATGCCCAGTTCAATTATCAGTACTGTCTATTTGCTTCCGATGCTGAATACGTGTTCATTATTAGTGATAAACCATACGAATCGTGGCTTGGCAAGATCAGTGATCACCACATGGAAGTGAAAGTTGGTTTCAGAAGTCGTGGATTTTACACCAGTGCTCACAAGTTGGAGCTAAATTGAGGACAAAAGCCTGTCTGTGCCCTGTGAGAGGTCTCTCACTAGACACCTATTGTTAGAGATTTTCAACGTAAAAGCCCCTTCTATACCATCTTCTTTGTTGTTATAAATCAGTAAATTAATAATCCTGCAATGAGGCAAACTGTTTTGTTGTGCTCAAATTACATATTCATAGCATGTTGACAGAAATAGTCCTGCAGGTTTAGGGGGAATGATGAGCTATCACTTTCTGCTTATGATGACAAGATAATGTGTCTTTTCAGCATTGCGGATGTCAAGGTCACAATGATGGAGCAGAATAGAAAGACACTTTGATCTGTGGCCAATGCCTTCTGAGGGATTGTCTGTAAGTAATTCTCCGAGCAGCTGCTTTATAAAGTTATCAAACACTCGATCAACTCATACCTTTTTATGTGTGTAGATGTTATAGCAGAATGAGTAATTGCATTGACGTACACATGAAATCAGGCTACTTTGAATTGGGTTAGGTAGAAGAGAGGTAATACTTTTATACATTGCGTTAGTTTGATTACTATAAACTCCAGTTTACATGCAATTCGGTCAGTAATCTGATTTTCTTCCTCCTCTCCATAAAAGTATTTGATGTCTTTACTTGCTTGTTGCATGCTTTGCAAATTAAGCTTTTATTCTCAAGTTATTTTACTTGCCAATCACAATCGTAGTTACTACTGTGGCAACATGCAAGTTCCTCCAATGATGTTTCTTTTCCATGCATGTATGTTCATGTATGTGCATGCATGTACAGTATGTGCGTGTATGTGCATGCATGTATGTGCACTTTTAAAAGCCTGTAAAAAAGCTGGAAAAGGGCACACTAGCCAAGTAATCATGTTTATTTTAACCTCGAAGAGGAAACCGCTTTACATTTACAGGCTGGGAATAATCACACTAAAGTCCATGTAAACATAATGATTGCTGTAAAATGGCTTAGAAAATATGTCTGCACTTTTCATTTGCAACCATAGTAGCTCCACACTCTTGGTCCATGGTTGCTATTTCAGCAAGTTGATCAAGGCAGCAACACTGTATGCACTGCCTATTGTAGGACCTGGTAAAACTCCCTCTGTCAAACAGGGATTGTCTGATACTGTTTTCACTCCTGATACCAAGCAAGTCATTTATGTGGATATAGTACATAGGGTTATCGTGAAATGAAACACAATAAAGCTCATAAATTGCATAATAAGTTAAAGTTATTCAAATGTAGGTATATTTTAATTGCCTATAAATGACTGAACCTTTAGTGACGCAAAGGAAAACCTAAAGTTTTGTAGTGGCTCTTGTGACACAAAACCAATTCTACCTCAGTAGGTTTCTGTGGTTACCTGTGATGTTTTTCTTGTATTTCTTTTGTACAGGCTTCTGTGGTAATCTCTATTGGTTGTATGCATTTAGACTGTTTTCTCTGGTCTTCACTTTGTAGGGTTTTTAAGTCTGGCAGTGAATTGTGGCAGATTTGGCACAGGTAGCATAACTTCTTGACCTTCAACGTTCAAAAATTCCTGTAGTCTGATTTTGTTCTACTAGTAGGCTCTTAACCTTCTGATTGTGAGCAAGACTGACTCAGTCTAGAGCTGCACTCCACGACAATTAACATTTTTCAATTTGTTCTTCACCTCAGGCCTGAGGGTATGTTGAGACGTCTCGCAGGGCCAGAGAAGAGGCGTCTAGGTGGTTCGGACGGGGACTGAAGGCGAGGAGGGAAGACAGGCGAGGGACCAGGGAGGGAGACATGGGTCAGTGTGTCACCAAGTGCAAGAATCCGACGTCCTCGCTCGGCAGCAAGAGTGGAGACAAGGAGGGCGGCTCCAAGTCCCACCACAAGAAAGGAGGCAGCGGCGGTGGCCACAAAGACGAGCCCAGCGCCCCGTGTAGCAAAACCACCAGCGAGCTGTCGAATGGCACCAAGGCCTTGGAGGTTACGGTGGAGTCGCCCGTCATCTCCGCGCTGATGGGGGAACCGCGCAAGGACGAGTGTCTGGACGGAGACGGGCTGTCGATGCTGCGCATTGAGGAGCTGTTCTGCTGCTACAAGGACGGACAGGAAGATTCCATCCTGGAGGAAGGCATGGAGATGTTTTGTAACGACCTGTGTGTGGACCCGGCGGAGTTTCGTGTGCTCGTTCTCGCCTGGAAGTTTCAAGCAGCCACCATGTGCAAGTTTACAAGGTAAGGTGGAGTTTTGGGGGAATGGGGGGTGTTGTTGTCACTGGTATCTGTTTATCAGGATGAACTAGCATAACTACTGCATAGTAATCGACTATAGGTGAGGACCGGACAGTTTGATACAGATATTTCATTAGGGCCTGCTCTGATTTAATTACCAAACAGGATGCGGTTATTTTGGTATTCCATTTGGCATCTCTCATTGTGTCCTGGTGGCCTGCTGCTTAAAAAGAAGAAGAAGAATTACTTTATTAATCTCCAGGGGGAAATTCAATTTCATTTTACACACACACATAAGCCTGAAATACACACACTCGTGACCCGTAGATTTGCAGTTGGAGAGATGTTAGAATGATGGGTTTGGGCTGCCCATAGTCAGGCAGTTGGGTTTTTTTGCTGCCTTGCTCAAGGGCACCTCTGTTGTGCGCAGGAGGTGAACTGGCACCTCTCCAGCTATCAAAGTCCCCACGGACTGAGCTACTGCCGCATACCATATAACTGCAACGTCAGTTATTTGCCGTCGGCCTGTCCAATAAAGTTGAACATTCAAATGAAAAAGCAATTTCCCCTTCAAATCTTGAACATTAAAGGGACACTGTGTAGGATTTGGTTTCATCTAGCGGTGTGGTTGCAGATCGCAACTAACCGAGTACCCCTCCGCTCACTCCTCCCTTTCCAAGACTGCGGTAACGTGAGCCGCCGAGTGTAAAACCGTGGTAACGCCGTTCGCCTCGCTCAGAGGCCATCCTTACCGTAATAAGCTTTAAGGTTTGTTACAAACTGTAGAGCCCTCACTCATCACTGTATATTGTACTCCAAAGTAAATTGGCCTGCTCTGTCAATACGTCGGCTTAGTCATTGGTATGTTTTATCTATAAGGCCATTCTGGGTAGACTCCCCTGTTATTTATTTATCTGTCTTTCCAAACAGAAAACGTGGCAATTATGGGTTACAGTCTCAGGACACTATGACTGTTCCGAGAGTTTGGACTGAGTTGGGAAAGAAGGCCTCTATGTTTTCTACACCATCTGCATGGAATAACCTGCAAAATTAACTTAATCTCCAGGACCTAGTCACTCTAAATGAATTTAAAGGCATGGTGAAAGCTATAGAAACGGACTCTATCGATAATTGTACTTGTTTTGATTGAAATAGGATTATATGGCGCTTCCCTGCACTTTTACGGTACGGCACCTTTGAGCTGATCTATTGTTTTTTTAATGTGCGTGTATGAAACTGTTTGTGCTGCTGCCACTCTTGGCCAGGTCGCTCTTGAAAAAAGAGATTTAAATCTCAATGGGTCTAAACCTGGTTAAATAAAGATGAATGAAATAACCCTACTTTAGGAGCAACGGAAGTCAGACGGCGGCTGACGGTACCACGGTTTTGCACTCTGCGGCTCAAGTTGCCGTAGTTTCACAAGCGTGTCGGAGAACTACGGTGACCTTCGGGTAACGTAAAAACACAAAAGGTTCTCTCTCGAGCCAGTGTTTGGTTTGTCCGTTCTGGTCTACTGTAGAAACATGCGGACTCTGTGAAGAGGACCCTCTCCGTGTGTAGGTTGCCTCCGAAATCACATACTAACATACTATTTAGTACGCTAAAACAGTATGTGAGATATTTTAGTATGTCCGAAAACCTTAGTATGAAACCAATAGTACGCAAATTGCATGCTATTTTCAGTGAAATATTACAGTATGCAACGCTGGACACTACTACGATGGCATAGATATCCCACAATGCAATGCGGTAGTGACAACAACGTTCAAAACAGACTTTGACAGACAGCTCTGTAACATCAATAACGCTTCAATTTAACTGTAAGTATATATGTAGTATATATGTATATATGAAGGGCTCATTCTAAGGTAACGAAAACGCAACAATTATTAGTTTCAGGGGATTATACACAAATGAAAACATAGTTATGAATATTATATTCCATTTCTGCTAACAGATCCCTCACAATGTTACACACTGTTCTTTTAAATCATGTAAAAAGACCTTCTGTTGGTTTTAACTAACAAGTTTCTCTGGAAACCTGCTTCGTGAAACTGGTTCTTCTCTTCCCTGGAACACGCTGTCACCTCTGTTACTCCAAGCGTAAACAACATCATAGGGATTCCCTCAGCAAATATGTGGGATTGAGGCCAGTCGAGGCTTTTTTGATTATTGATCACATACAGCCTGATCCATGTCAGAGCCTTTGTTTATTGTAACCTATTTGCTTTGTGCGCAGCAGCTACAAAAACGTCCTCAATGCATTTAAAAAGGTACTTTGTGTCTCATTTCAATGACATTTCACACCACGCCTCTAAAGCGTTGCTTTAGTATTTTGTTCATGCTGGGGGTTAAAGAGAGGCAGTCCAAATGTTCCTGCCACGAAGTTCCACACCGACACTATATAACAATATGTGCTAATATGAAGGTATTAGCTACTTAACACATTTCTGAAGTAGACTGGCAACTCCCCCTGCATGTTATATTGGTTCACCTCCACGTGACCAGCACTATGTCCAGTTGCAAGTCAGTGAGAACGCTGCTGGTGTCGGTGGTAATGAACAATGAAAAATGAAAGAAACAAATTTTGGGTAGATGTAAAAAGTTTTTAAAAATGCAAAGAAACTCCGATGACTTTAAAATTGGTCAGTAATTGTTACATTTTTAGTAATAATTGGTGCACACTTAAATTAATTATCAGACATATCCCTCATGGGATGCGCCGATAATGAGTTGCGATGCCCCCGGTTTGAATCTGCCTTTTTTTTGCATCTCTTTCTCCCCCTCATCATCTCTCAACTATCGCTAGCAAATAAAGACATCACCATTTATCAGGCAATTATTACCCGATACTGCTTATAACTAGCTTAACTACACTTCTAGTCACAGAAGAGACTCCCTGCACTGTTTAACCTTCTAGTCTTCAGTGTTTCACTGTGCAGTGGTCCATCCATCACACCTCACACACTCCGTTTTCAGCAGCTCAACTAGATACACACACACACACACACACACACACACACACAAACAGCTCCCCACCGTCAGGTAGGGGGGCACACACAGGAAAAGGACCCAGCTCTGCACTGCACTCCCACTGCAGTTAGTGTGGGAGATGAATAGGGCTGCCTGCTGGCCGGGTCACTTGTCACTGCCCCCCCCCCCCCTCCCCGATTTTTAACTCAGCAGTTTTCTATCCAGAGGCTTTGGACAACACCACACTCTTGTTACCAACATGTTTCATTGTCAACTAATGCTTACTGAAGCTGTTTATATTACATTTGACTTTGAAAGCCTATATTGTTGTAGGGCTCAAATAACAAAGTATATATGCCTGAAGTGAAATAATGTTTGTCAGTGTTACATTGAAAGAATGAGCTTTCAGCACCGTTTTTACGGTGTTGTTTTCAATGTTTTTCATTCGTCACATACTCAAATATCTCTACATTTTGCAGTGAAATGCTGGTTTGCCCCCTCCAGCACTGTTCTTGAAATTTAAATATAAAAAAACAATATATTAGGGGTGGGAAGAAAAATCCATTCACCTACCTACGTTTTTTTTTTTACAATTTTGAAATAGATTTTTTAATGCCAGAATCGATATATTCGCTTCATTTGAGTCTTTGCGGAGGTAGAAGGAAGTTACCGCTTTTATTGTTGTAGTCTGAGTAACGTGATGTCATTTCCGTTCCGTATCCGTCGACCAAAACAAACCGCAGCTGGCCACAACGAGGAAGTGCAAAACAGCGGAGGGTCAGCGTGGATACGACTTGAACCCTGACATTTGAAATCCAACGTGGTAAACACTACACATACAGTAAAGTATGGAAACACATTGGGTTTCACACATTGCCAGGAAAAGCAGATCTAGACACCATGGCTAAAGCTTCATGCTAACTCTGTCATGGACAGGAAACGTTATCGTATTGCGTTAACGTGCGGTCTGGCCGGCCGTCACTCGCATCTCTGTGGTCAAATCTGCCAACGCTACAACTGTAGGGCACCCATATACTGACATTTATGGTAAATGCAGTCAAACCGAGCTGACCATTGATGTATAAGGAGAACGGAATTAACGGTACGAGCTAGCGACGCACATGGCGAATTTAGCGGAAGTATACACGTGTGACTACGTCCGGTTTTCAAAATAAGGTGTTAACAATGGGGACTGTTTATACAAAATACATATATGGAAATAAGATTGATGAGATTACATTTACCAGAAGTATAAAACATAATATGTTCCTTTATAAATTAAAAAGAAAATACACCTAATTTGTGATGGAAATGTTTTTATTCTTTTGGTTGCTGGAAAAAATGTAATTAATAATGCCTGACAATGACTGATATATTTGACTTCAGGACATCTCTGACTCCATACTCCATACTCCAACATTCTTACTGTATTAATTTAGATATATTCCAAAGTAAAAGTCCCTAAAAGTGCATGATTCAACTTTTTCCTATGGTCTAGTGTTAAAAAGTTATCATAAATCGTAATATCGAATCGCAATACATATCGAATCGTAACATATCAAGTATCGTGATAGTATCGATTCAGGAGATGGGTGAATCGTCCCAGCCCTACAATATATACAACAGACAAAAAAACTGTATATACAACAAAGTTATAGATAGTTGTTATAGTAGTTGGATAGTCACATGGCCCTTTTGTTTGCATTAGATGACTTCATAATGTTTTATTGTAGCGCTTAGTAAATTTAGCTACTAGTTAGCTCTGGTGCTGTTCATTCAGCTTTGTTAATAAGTATGTTCTTTGCTTCTGGGCCTGATCATCCTTAGTGAAATGGTCCTCTATGATTCTAATGTCCGGTACCGTTTACTTTGTGTCACCAGGAAGGAGTTTGTTGATGGCTGCAAGGCCATCCAGGCAGACAGCCTCGAGGGCATCTGCTCACGTTTCCCCGTCATGCTGCTGGACGCCCGGGGCGAGGAGAACTTCAAGGACCTGTACCGCTTCACCTTCCAGTTTGGCCTGGACGCCGATGAGGGCCAACGCTCGCTTCAGCGCGAGATCGCCATCGCCCTGTGGCGCCTGGTGTTCACCCAGGACTCGCCCACGATCCTGGAGCACTGGCTGGACTTCCTGTCGGAGAACCCCTCGAGTATCCGGGGCATCTCGAGGGACACGTGGAACATGTTCCTCAACTTCACCCACGCCATCGGGCCTGACCTGAGCAACTACAGCGAGGACGAGGCCTGGCCCAGCCTCTTCGACACCTTCGTGGAGTGGGAGTTGGAGCGCAGGAAAAGAGAAGAGGAACAGGCACTGCTGGCGAAGGAGGAAGAGGGGAGGTGTACTGAGACAGAGTGTTCTCCCACCACAGATAGACTTGAAACAGAGGGAAGCCGCGGCTCACAGACGTGGGGGGGCCACTGACCAGGAATCAAGATGTAAGGGGGGGGGGGACGGATACGATCTACACCTGAACTGTACATCTGTGAATCATTGGATAAATATTAGTATTACCATTACAGCTGTTCATTTCGCTCTCCTTTTCTGTTGGGGTGGGATTCCTGCTTTGCACCCTTATGTTTTTTGGTTTTCAAAAGGGCTCTAAGAACTGTTATTTTAAGCACTTCTATTTAAGTTATTGTTTTACTTTTTCTCTCCTCCCATGCGTGTTTTTAGTAATTGGACATGTGGTCCATTTTAACCTCCACCTACCTACCATAACCCAGCAGAGTTAGATCAGTAAAAGCTTGGTTTTAAAAAAAAAAAAAAAAGAAGAAAAACAGGCAACAGAAAGCCATAACTTTCTCCCACAATTATCATATAGACAATTAATTTTGACCTGGTAACACTGCTGATATGTTTTGCACAAGGAAATAGTAAAATAATAAAGAAGAAGGGAAATCTTGGCAACTACACAAATAATTTCTTACTATCAAAACATGAGATTTACCATCAGGGTCAGTGAAATCATCTTGATTGGGCTAATCTAGATAGATTGTATGCTTTTATCTTGCAGTGCTGTGAGGATGAATTGGTTGCACTCGTAATGCCTTCACAACTGTTGGTAACAGTAATGGATTACAATTCTGTCACAAGGGCATTTTTTTTTTTTAAAGATAATACAACTGTAATATCCATTTCAAATCCAAGTTGGTTTCCATGGTGACAGACCCACCCTCTCTTCTGTGTTGAGTGTTTTTGAGTGCTACTAGTGCAGCGAGCGGCTTAGCTTGTTTAAGCAGCTGGCTGCGCTCCCTTCTCTACCATTTTGATGTCCACCTATTTTCAAGAAGCGGTTAAGTGTACAACACAATGATGCTGGCTTTTTTCTCAGATGCCTCACTGATCTCATTTTAGGAAGTCTGTGACACAACAAATCGGCTAAAGCTAGGTCTTGGTCATTTCTCAATAGATTACATTCAGGACCGTTAAAATGGGCGCCACACAAAGCTTATCTTGTTTACCTTCAGGAGTCTTCACATCCTTTAACTGCTATACAAAAAAAAATGTATGCGCACTTCACAATTAATGTCGACTGGTGATGGTTGTAATGGATTGCACAAAAACCAATGGCATGCTTAGTCGCTGTACTTGCAACGCTTTGCGGAGAGATTGATGTCAACCACATTATTTCCATTTCAAACCTTTTTCCAAACTGTAGATTGATCTTTAAGTATAGCCTAGGGTGCTTTGGGATGAGTGTTAACTAGACATGCTGGCTAATCAAGAGACTGTGGTAAGGGTCCAGTGTGGTAAGAGGGTGGCCATAACCTGATCTGTTTGGTTTACATCAATGGTTTTATTTCAGACCCCCTTTGTCCTTTTTTTATATAAAATGTATTGATTTATAATAAATAAAAAACAGTGTTGAACTTTTGACTGTTGGACCATGGAAATCTGTGTGATTTTACTTCAAGGATCTGTTTATTTCTCGGTAATCTCATGCTGAATGACAAGTTGCATACCAGTGTCTTCAGTGCTCCAGATGTGTGGTTTTGTAGCACAGCAGGGTTTTGTGGAGGCTTGTCTGGATGCCGGAGCAGCAGGCACAGAGAGCGGACAGGCTGGGGGCGTGGCCTCACACTGATGCGGCTCTCACCATTGGTGGACAAGCTACCCTGGTTACCATGCAACACTACTCACTGGGGCACATGAGAAAACACCGAAAAACTCGTTAATTTCAAAGCTAATGGCTAACAAAGTACTGTTTTACGGGGACAGTAAGTAGTTTTATAATATTTATTAGGACGTAGAGTAAAAAATGTACGAGAAAATGAGCGCAAAGGAGCTGTTTTTATGTCATTTAATGTTGACTAGATACATGCTAACGCTAACTAGCTAGTTAGCCCCTCAGTTTGTTATTAGCGTCGATGCTAACTGTTTGCTAACGTTGTCTCAACGTTGTCTGCAATAAATTAACAGTTAGGCGTTAGCTAGTCAGCTGTGTAATGTTAACAGTCAGAAATATCTACCGCGTTAACTGTTAATGTCATAGAAATTAATATATATAGTTAGCAAAACGTCACCACACATCTGCACGAATAGGCAGGTTAACGTAACGTCAAGCTGTTTTCAAATGAGTTTTGACGAAAACCCGGTTATAAGAAGATAACGTTTGGCCTGGAAATAAGCGATAAACCGTTAAAGGGTTAGCTAGTTAGCCGTGTAATGTTAACACAGTCAGAAATGTCTAGCGTGTTAGCTGGTTAATGTCATAGAAATCGATATAGTTAGCAAACCGTTACCACACATCTGCACGAATAAGGCAGGTTAGCGTAACACCAAGCTGTTTCAAATCAGTAAAGATGGGTAACGTTTGGCTTGGAAATAGCGGATATGTAACGATATTTGTTTGGCTGAATCGTCCAGCGGGTGGGGCGACATTTTTAAACGAACTGCATTCAAGGTAATTTAGGGTTTCATGTCACCGGTAACCTTGGGGTGCTCATCTGTGTCCCCCCCTCCCTCCCCTGCAGTGGTACTCAAACACAACACAGATTTCAATGATATTTTTGGAGAATCATCGGCCCTCTCCATCCACACTATGAGATAGGGTTCTGTGAACAGCATCATCTGCAGCCAACACAATGGATAACGAGGTGAGCGAAGATGTAATCTGCTCTGTCAGCTTCACATCATCTGTCATTATTACTCGACACGAGACGATATCAAGAAGCTTAAGGCATGTCATGTTTTTACAGCAGGTGTCTCTGTCACTAACAAGTGCTCTCTATTCTTCCTTCAATTTTCTTTGCTTCTCTTCTGCTCCTGACATTGGCAGATGCTGTAGCCTAGTTGACTTGTAGAAAATTAAGTAAGGGCTTTGTGATTTCTTTGCTCGCCTTGCATGATGGTTTATAAAAAATTGAATGGCATGAGCTGTAGGTGACTGTTATGCAGACAACTGATGCTCCTTCCAAGACACACGTATCTGTCTAATTTACCACTGGCCGAGGGTCAAGGCCAACATTTTTAAGACTGAAGCAAGCAGACAGCTGATGTTTTAATGAGGATGATTTAATTTGAATTGAGAAATAAAACATATTGTGAGGACTGTAGATTGCTGTTGGACACTCACTTTGGGAGTTCATCCCTCTAGTTACGGGACATTCGAAGTGGCGGTTCACATCATGGATTCGTGACACGTATTGTCAATTCTAGTTTCTTTGAAAGGGCCTCGCTTTATATATTATGCAAGGACACATTATTGCAGGTTGTAATAGCTCTTGTTCCAGTCAAGCTGCAACCACCGTTGTGCTCACACCTAATGACAACAGTGTAGCATCACCTTTTTTTTTTTTTTTTAAAGTAGAGCATGAATTTGACATGGCAGTGTTGGAGTTACTCCACAGGGATCTTGGCCCATGCTGAGTCAGTGGTTTCAGTGTGTGCATATTTTTCAGCAGTGCCTTTTTGCACAGATGGATGCACTTGGACTCCAACAATGTTAAGGTTTGCAACAGTGTTAAAGTGATGATCAGTTCTTATTACTGCAAGAAAAATTCCCAATTTATTACATCACGATTTTAACCTCAGGACTGACACTGACTGAATCTCTTTTGATCCATCCTTGTATCCTACCTTTATGGTTGGAACAGGCACACTTGGCACTACCACACTGCAAGTTACATAAATGTGTTTTGTCTATCTGCCATGTACCGTTATCATCTTGACACACTGCATGTGCTGTATTTCTGCTTTATTTACTCAAGAAGACTGGAGGAGCAAGTTGTTTGCTTACATTTTGTGATGCACAAAATAAAGTGATTGTAGTCCGTGATTGTGAGTACTTGTGCAACAATTAGGTGTATTGTGAGTCTGTTTTCCTCAAATAGCTGATGTAGGCTTTTCTGACCCTGCATCGTGTGTGTGTGTGTACTCATGCTGGTGTTCTTTAAGGAGAGCAAGACGTGCCAAGGAGAGAAGCAAGCCTCTGCTGTGGATGACACTCTGGATGAATATTTAATCGCCCTCCAGCACAAAAACAGGTGAAGTGTGAGCACAGGCTGCTGGGGGAGAGACCGATTAGGTTTCACATACACAACTCCTCCGTGACTCTCAGTGCTGCCTAATAGGAGCACTGATTGGTTCCTTGCTTTTAGGTAAATTAGTGTGTGAAATGTGGGAGAGTGGAGGTCAGAAGAATAGCTTGAAAATGTGTAAAGTTCTCCCTGCGAGTCCTGAATCTTGATCTTCTCAAACATGCGATACGCTGTTTGCCAGATTTTTACTCTTAATTGTAGAGGTAGTCACCAGTTTTCTTTGCTCCTCAGGATCCTAAAGCGCCTTAAAGTCAAAGAACCCAGGGAGATTGAGTTGGAGCAGCTTGAGCAAGGTTTCTCCATTTATCTGAACGGAGCCAATGCTGAAGCCAATAAGAAGCAGCACAAGAGCTCCAACCACAAGTCTGTCACCTCCACACCTGCTTGGAGGCCTTCACGCACAGCAGGTACTGCATCCTGCTGCTGGACCAAAATAAACCTACAGACACTAAAAGTCACAAAGTCTTATATAAGACCTCATTATTTTTTAACCTCTCTATCGTGCAGGGGGAAATATTGTTCTCGTCATTTTTTACACTGAAATGGAAGGCGCCACCTCATACTCATATTGCTCATATTTTTGTTGCTTCTGTCATCTCCAGACCATATGGAGCAGAAAGCTAATAGCCACCACTCCTCAGCTTGTAGTTTGCATGGTATGATCCCGTGCCCAGTCCCAGTGAATAAATGATAGTGACAGTTGTAGCTGGCAGCCAGTTTTTCCTTCTTCCTCTAATGCGCTGTGTGGACCATCTGCGTATGTGACTGCGTGTTCCTTCTCCTCTGAGGCAATAGTCGGCTGCAAGCTGCTCATGTTCCTTTCTGTGCTGTTACTCATCGGCAGATGCCTGTCGAAGCGCCCACCAGTTAACTGAAGACGGCGGTAATCTGGAGCAGACCCGCGGGAAGAGGAGCCACACCGCCCCAGGAAAGGTCCAGAGGAAACAATGGGTCAAGGTAGAGGCTTTTAATTATCTTTGATTATGCTGCATCAAAAAATATGTTCCTGTGTAAGTACACATGTTAAATATTTCCTCGTTTGTCATGTATGCAGGATTCTGTCAGAATTCGAACAGAAGACGGACAATTTTTGACGATCTGGCCAGAAAAGCGCTACTCTGAGGATTTTGAGCCCTCTGAAAGCGTAGACATGGTAGGTAGAGTGAAGACATAACAATGCCTGCTAAGCCTGTGTGTGTGTGTGTGTGGGTGTTTTCTTTTTAGGGGAGGGGCTATGTGTCAGATGCAGCTGTCTGTACTACTTAGCATCTCTCCATCTCTGCCATTTCCCCTTTATCCAATCACCTCGTTTCGCGCAGAGCTCCAGCCCGCGCTCGCCTCGCTCCCCAAGGGACGCCTGCAAGGTGTCGCGCTCCTTCAGCTCCAGGCACGAGAGCCAAGGAGGCCAGGCGAATCAGGAGCACAATGAGAAAGTGCTTCTCAACCTCGAGGAAGTGAAGGTGAGCCCGAAGAAGAAATATGTACACTTGCTTTGTTTCATCTTGCCAAGGTGGCAATGACATGTAGTGAATCATCTACATGTTGTTTCATGCTCCTGGGTGTTAATTTATGACAGGGGTTTTTTTCAGTCGCAAATCAAGGGAACGCTTAAACTGTCAGCATGCATGTGTGTGCGTTCTTACACTGATGACTCGTGTGCACGGATGCATGCATAAACGCTGACCTTTCGTAAACTAGGTTCTGCGCCGGAGCCTGGAGGTTAGCATGCGGCGGAGCAGCCGCGGCTCGGCGGGGGAGGAGTCGGACGAGGAGTGGGTGGAGGAGCAGATCGAGAGGGAGGAGAGCACCGAGAGTCTGGACGAACTGGGGCTGCCCCTCTCGTCCTCCAAGTCCTCCTCCAACCCTCGGCCCAGCGGCGCCCACAGCCATTTCGACTCGGCAAACCTCATCGTCCTGGACTTTGGACCCTCGACTAAAGGTAGGCCTCAGCATCCACTTTCATATGTTAATTTGCTATTGATTTTTAGGGTGAGTCTTAATTGCCCAGAGTGGTTCCATCTCATCCTTATCTGCTTCATCAGCACTGATCTGTACACACATGGAGAATAGGCAAGTATATTAGCTGCCTGTGCACAGTTCAAGTTGCCAGCGCATGGCCCTTTTATGCCTAAAAAACTCACAATACATTCTTATTATGAAAATATTCCCTCCGTTATTTCAGGTCGTAAGATCGAACGCTCTCTGTCTGCGAAAAGGAAAGAAAACACCGACGCCTTTATACCCACAAAGCCTATGTTGGTGAAGAGCAAAACATTAGATGGGCCACCTTCCAAAGAGAGCTGGAATGGTCAGAGTAAGTGTTTTAACATTTTTTTTCTTTTTAAATCCATTCATTATTTATAAGCTCTTAAATTTAAAGTATAGTATGGCATATTTCCCATTTTGGGATAAAACTCTGTATACAGGCCCTTTAAAAATGCTTTTGTAGATAGATCTGTTAGATAGAGCATGATCGTTGTTTAAAAGATGTGTGCTTCTTGCTTTAGGGCCAAGGAGTCGGGTGGAGAGGCCCCTGTCAGCAGCCAGGAAGGCTTCTGTTGAGGAGCGAGACCCGGAGGAGATGGCATGCAGGGTGCGCCAGGCCATCCAGAGAGAAAACGACCCCGTGCAGAATCCTGAGCTCTTTAGCCGCAACACGGTCCGCCTGCCACCCACACTGTCCCACATTTTAATACAGCGATAGTGTTATGGGTTTTGCTTACATGTAAACTCTGCCCTCCTAAAGCTTATGTATCTCTGACTCTTCTATTCTGCTTCCTCTTTATCCAGGGCAGGGGACACCAGATGATGAATGGCTTAGCACACCACGATAGCCACGACAAGGATGAGAACAGTGTCACTGTGGCCATGCAGAGGATCACGCTTATGGGCCCCGGGTATGCTCACAGCATATGGCACCTAGATACACAGATACTGTATATAGATTCTGACTTCTGAGGGATAAAAGGACACCCAGTACTTTTTGGTACATCCTTTAGTGTCAGAACAAAGGTAATGGTGTTTTATAAAAACAAGGGCTGTCAAAGTTTTGTTTTTTATGGTTGTAGCAGGCTCAGTTTTAAAGCTAGAGTGAATATACTGGTATCATATGAAACTAAAAAAACCTAATGAATCCACTGGTACCAACCATGTCATACTAGCTTGTTGTGAAGGACGTTAAATAACGCTCCAAACCCACGCCAAATTTTTGTGAGGAAAAACTGGCACGGCCATTTTCAAAGGTGTCCCTTGACCTCTGACCTCAAGATATGTGAATGAAAATAGGTTCTATGGGTACCCACGAGTCTCCCCTTTACAGACAAGCCCACTTTATGATAATCACATGCAATTTGGGGCAAGTCATAGTCAAGTCAGCACACTGACACACTGACAGCTGTTGCTGCCTGTTGGGCTTGAGTTTGTCATGTTATGATTTGAGCATATCTTTTTATGCTAAATGCAGTACCTGGGAGGGTTTCTGGACAATATTTGTCATCGTTTTGTGTTGTTAATTGATATCCAGTAATAAATATATACATGCATTTGCATTAAGCAAGCATATTTGTCCACTCCCATGCTGATAAGAGTATTAAATACTTGACAAATCTCCCTTCAAGGTACATTTTGAACAGATAAAAAATGTGCGATTCATTTGCGATTAATCGTGGTCCACGATTAATCGCAAATGAATCGCACATTTCGTGGACCATCATGCAATTAATCGCGATTAGATATTTTAATCGATTTACAGCCCTAATAAAAAAACTAATACAAACAGAATTGTGTGGTGTGTACACCCTCTGACCTTAAAGAATTATTTATCAGCACCACAGTGCTCAGCCATCCCTCACCATCAATATGAAGCGCAGGCACCGTAGACAAAGCAGCGGCGCTGAGGATGTCATCCTTCTGTTCAGGCAACAACAGAAACTGCTGAAAGCCTTGGAGAACCTTGAAGCGGGCCCCAGCTACAACATCCCCCAGAGTGTCAAAACGGACTACAGCAAGCAGCCGGTGAGTCAGTAACACTGTCTCTGCAGTTCAGAATGAATAATCCCAATAACCGCCGGGTGCGATGGAGACATAAGTGCGCAGAGGCACTTGTGAAGGTTTCTGTGTTTTTTATTGCAGCCAAGGCTGTCCTCGACAGAGGTCACCCCTGCATTGTATGTTACCATGGAGATCCTGTCAAACTGGGGGAACGCTTCACAGGTCGGGCTGACCGAGGTGCAGTTCTTCTGCCCCGGAAACAAGAAGCTGTTTGTGTCTCCTCACAACCTCGACATCAGGAACGTCGACCACCCCGGGAATCTGGGCGCACTTGTCGACGGAAAGGTGGAGGTGAGACTCTGCAAATTATCTTATGACAGTAAACAAGCATGCACAACAACAGCGCCCTGAACTTCTGAATGGGATACAGTCATCATTTTACACCCGTCTGTTATGTAAAAGGCCTATTACATGACATTCCCTATCAAATAATCTATGAAATGAAATGAAATTTGTGAATGAATCTCACTATTTACATGGACAAAGTATTTGCTGATTTTTTTTTTTGTCTATTCTCTTCTTGGGTTGACAGACCACCAAAGAGCGTCACGTGTGGACGTGTCCGTTCCACGGCCCCATCCAGCTCTACTTCATCATCAGGAACACCGTGCGCTCCCCAGACTTCGGAATGTCTCGCATCAAAATCTGGAACTACAACAGAAGCCTCAATGTATGTGCTTTTTTTGTTTGTTAGATAACATTTGTTCAACACAAGTGCAATCTGTTCCACACGTCTTTTTTTTATTCATCCCTCTCTCGCGTTCAGAGATTAATCATTTCGCTGTGTGTAGATCTAGAGCGCATAAATCCAATATGCTCGTGTGTTGTTGTCACTATAATACGGGTCTGTATTGGCGTGGTTTCATCAGGGGAGTGGTTCTCTTTTAGCACTGGCTGGCTGAGCTGCCAGTCAGACTGTCCAAATGTGGAACAGTGAGAGATTAGCCCCAGAGGATTAGTGTTAGGGGGAAACGTGGGCTTCTGCCTCTCAACCTCACCGCTGCTCATAGAGGGGTACAAACACCCCCATCGTATCTATTTCTATGTCACCGCAGCTATCTAGAGTTACTTGATGTCTTGAAGCTGGAAGGTAAGGAGCTGTCGGTGGTTAACCTGGGTTTATAGTAGTTTACTGTCTAGAGGACTGAGCAGATTTGAGTTGGGCTTTTAGCCATTTCTTCATGGCAGCCATGACTTTGTATCTGTGAGAGCGCTAATTACTGCTAGCTTGGAGAGCTCTTACTCTGCATTCATTGTTTAAATGAATCAATTGTGAATGTATGAAATATCCCAAGTGCTATACTTTTGGGGGATTTTATGCTTTTGTGACTGAATTACAGTCATTAAGTACTCAAAATATTACATAATATGAAATGCTAAATAATTTCCTGTGATACAATTTGACCCCCAAATCCTTTCCTTTTGATTAATTTGCATTTCATATCTTTACTTAAATATGTAAAATTTATTTAGATGTCAGATGTCAAAAATCTTAAAGAAACAGTGTGTAAAATTTAGGGGGATCTATTGGCAGAAATGGAATATAATATTAAGTGTGTTTTCTCTAGTGTATAATCACATGAAAATAAGAATGAGCCGTTTATATCTACATAAGGATCACATCACGGAGTTGGCCGCCATGTTTCTACAGTAGCCCAGAATGGACAAACCAAACACTGGCTCTAGATAGGGCCATGCACGTTTTTGCTTCAGCCACCGTAGTTCTCCTACTTGCTTGGCCCAAGGAGAAGTTTCAGTTGGTTACAATCCGCAACGTCACCGCTAGATCCTACTGACTGCACCTTTAAATAATTGTGCGCTTTTGTAGCACAGCTGGGTGCCAAAAGTCAAATGGTGTGTTGATACTGTATATTCAGGTAAATTGAAGCTCTTTTTCTTTTTTAGGATCTTGACATTGGTGCACGGCATATCAAGCTGTACCTTAACAGCACGTTGGTGTTTGAAGGCGAGCTGGAGAAGGGCTGCTGCACCACAGTTGACCTCCAGGATTTCCAGGTTCCGGACTCCTTGTTCTCCAGCCCTGTGTCTTCAGGACACAATCTACGGGGGGTCAGCCCCCAGCGCCATGAGGACAGGACGGGTGGGGATGGCAGCAGCACCCAGCACCACCACCACAGCTGGAATCCGCAGTCGTCAGACGCAGGCCAGGCTATGATAGACATGCAGGAGAAACCACATACACTGCTACCACCCATCGCTCCTTCACCGGCGGGGGTTTCATCCTCCGCTCATCGCTCCTCCACACAAAGAAACTCTTTTGACCTGTCTGCCCCGGAGGAGCCCCTCTGTCTCAGGCAGCAGGCGGAGCAGCCTGCACCCATGGAGCAGACGGTCACCACCCAGCCGTCCTCCTCGCGGGTGGCCCCCCAGTGGCTGCAGCCCCTGAACAGAGGAGCTCCCGAGGGCTGCGAGGCCAGCAGGGAGAGGCCCCGGTGGCTGGTGCCTCAGCACTCCGCGGAGCCCAAATCTCCGTCGGCCTCAGCCTCTTCGATGCTCCCGGAGCTGCCGTGCAACCCGGGCCGAGTGTGCAGGGGGGTGGAGGGGACAGTGAACGGGGGTCAGTGGAAGGGCGACTCCTTGGACCTGAGCTGCGACCTGCTGGAGGAGCTCGCGGAGCAAAAGCTCGACAGGCCCGTCAGCGGACGCCGGAGCTCATTTCGAAACGCCGCAGCCAGGCAGACGGAGGAGCAGCAACTCAGAGCTACTGCACTGTCAAACCCAGGTAGCAATGTTTAAAGTTATCATTCTTAATCACAAAGGGATACCTTTATAAGTGATTATTTCATCCGTTTTTTGCTGTAACCTATTATTAACCAATCAGGCTACTCACAAGCTATCACACCTCTGCATTCAATGTAATAATCTCTTGAAATGATACCACATGCATTATTAAACTCTATTAATAATTCCCAAACAAGGAATCAGAAGACTAATCAAACATTATGTCGGGATTCTTCACCCAACTAAACATTAGCTAAAGGCTTTGCATCTTAGGGGTACTATCTTGTTCATTTGGCCTCATGCATCTCATCACTGGCTCCCTATTTGAAGTGTTGCTCCCTCATAGTCATTTGTAGATGTTAATTTGTTTGTTTTGAGACAGTCATCACATAGAGTTTATGGAATGAGAGTGCAGTACGATGATGCCTGTCATTGGACTGGTTGAAAAATGAAAGGGCTACTTACTCATAGTTTAGTAACTGAGCAGCCGTACGTATTGTTCTGGCCTTTGCGCAGTGTAATTATTGTCATTCTCTCTGCTGCTGATTTTACTTTTGTCATCTTCGTAATTCTTTAACTGATCAAAAATGTCCTCGTTGAAATTTGAAGAAAACTGTCGTCTCTACAAATGTGTTTCTGAATTTAAATAAGATTGTGGAAAGGGGCAGATTGTCGTGTTACAAAACTGACTGCCCTCTTCTATTATAATCCCACAATCTCCCAGACTACAAGTAAAATAAATGACTTGATTTATAGGCTTACGCAAGTACTCCCACTTTCCAGTGTACATCCCAGTTATATCTTTCTCTTTCTCTGTGAACACATTATAAAACAACGGAGCTGTTAAATATATTTGAAATGGGCTAATTTATTAAATTTATAACTAGGCAGAGAAAAGATGTTTAGTGCATGGCATGTTTGATGATGAATCTAAAGATGGTCATAATAGAATCCTCTTATTTCCTGTGGCTTGTTAGTAATTCATCTTTGTGTATTCTCCAGAGGAGCCGATGTCGTTGGTGAACGCTAGCAGGAGGCAGTGCACCTCTCTGGCCCAGCTGCACAGCCAACAGGATAACACCCTCATGGAGTCCTGGGACTCTCTCACGAAGTTCAACCAATGCCAGCGTGGACGAATCTCCAACATGGGCTTCGAAGGTGACATCTTCGATGAGTTCCTCCAGCGCCAGGGCCGCGGCCCGCCCACGGTCCCGGTCGACCCCTCCGCAGCGCCCAGGAGCCCACGTTCCTCCTTCACCGCTCAGGGGCCGCAGTGTGAAGGCCCCGATGACGATCCATCCATGGAGCGGGAGGACGAGTTCGAGATCCCCGTGCTGCCGCAGGGCCAGCGGCTGGTCATCGACATCCTGTCCACCTGGGGCGATCGCCACTACGTGGGCCTCAACGGCCTCGAGGTGTTCAGCTCCACCGGAGAGCCCCTCCGACCTGCTCAAATCCACGCCGACCCCCCGGACATCAACATTCTCCCCGTGTACGGCAAAGATCCACGCGTGGTCACCAACTTGATCGACGGCGTCAATCGCACCCAGGACGACATGCACCTTTGGCTCGCGCCGTTCACCCCCGGTCGTAGCCACACCATCTTCCTGGACTTCGGAGCTCCCTGCCAGGTGGCCATGATCCGCGTGTGGAACTACAACAAGTCGCGCATTCACTCCTTCCGAGGGGTGAAGGAGGTTGAGATGCTGCTTGATGGAAGGTGCATCTTCAGGGGCGAGATCGCCAAGGCGTCTGGGAACCTGTCTGGAGGTACCTGAACACAACAGCCTCACGACGTTGTAATGCTCCTTTTGTGTGTTACTTTTGATTTCCTTTTTTTTTCTCACTCTGCTCTCACCTCAGAACTGGACCAGTTTGGTGACACTATCCTGTTCACCACCGATGATGAGATCCTGGAGGCTATGTCTCATTACGACGAAACCTTCCTCAGCGAAGGCGAGGGTCCCGAGAGCCTTGTGGCCGAGGAGGAGCTGCAGAGGCCGCGCACCGCTGACGGAGAGGGAGAGGAAAGACCCTTCACGCAGGCCGGCTTCCGAGAGGAAGACCTCAAAGTAAGTACAGGCCTCATCAGCAGTGGGTACAGGTTTTCATAGAAGTGTTTTTTATCAACTTAATTTACGTCAGAGTGAAATGCTTGTAAATGTAGGCACCTTATTCCCAACTGTGATAAGTGATAACTAAACAAAAGACCCAAAAAAATTCAGTCTATCAGTTCAGCAAATAAAATGAGAATTAATTCTGTAGGAAGCGCTTTACATAGCTGAGGGAGGACAGTATAACAGGCATTAAGAGTAACTTAGCCATCACACCGTCAACAGGACAGTGTAAAAGCCTTTTACACACAGGGGGGGTGACGAACAAACACGAAAATGCGAAATACTCGCCTGCGACTATTATTTGTCTTTTATGTGAAAGATAAGAGCGGAAGAAGTGGGTCTGGTAAACGCTGCCTTTGTCAAGGTTGAAAGGAGTAATAAAGTTTACCATGTAGTATTATAATCCTCAGAAATATAGGCGCAACTCAACCCGTTCCGTACAGCGTGATTGGTTGATGCCATTATTCGTGGTGTGAAAGCTCAGAAAATCGACTTGGCTCTGCATCGCCGCATAATATTCGCATTCTGTGTGAAAGTATTCCCCCAAAAACAACAGTTCGAAAAAATATATTGACGTGCGAATTAATCGTACATGAAAAAAAAACACTCCCGGTGCGTGAAGGCCTTCACACAATTATGGTTTTAATGTGTTCACATGTCGTCTTAGTTGAAACTCCACCTCAACCCCACCGTGAGCCAGTCTGAGGAGAACATGGAGCATATTCCTGGGATGTACACCGGAAAGTGTGAGTAGATAAACAGCATCCTGTCAACGTCACATGATCGGTTTGTTGTTTGGATTCTTGCAACAATGGTTTCTATCCTGCACCCCCCAGGCCTTAGACTAGAGCTGGTGTTGACTTGGGGGGACTCCCACTACATGGGCCTGACAGGATTGGAGGTGGTGGGGAAGGATGGAGAGAGTTTACCTTTAGACCTCAGTATGATGGCTGCCTCACCCGGAGACCTCAACGACCTGCCTGAGTACAAAGACGACCTGCGCACGCTGGATAAGTACGGCTGACACTACAAGCTGAGAATATGTTGAATACACTGACATTTGACATTTTTTTTTCATGTACACAACAGTAGATGTAGAAGAATATAGTGTTGCCACGATGCCAAATTCTGACTTCGATACGATACCCTGCCTAAATATCTCAATACTGACACTGAAACGATACCAAGGTTAAAAATCTAAAATATCAGGAAAAGTAATGGAATAATAGATGACAGAACATGAACTTAATTTTTTTTTATTAATTAAAAATTTCTTCATTCAAAAAATTTAAATGGTATGCAGTAATCTAATGTCCCCTATACCTGAGTTTATGTGATTTGTTTGATAGTTAATTTTATATTTGCATTTATATTTGACAATGCACACATATTTACATCTCCATTCTTATTTCTTATTCCTATTTTTTCTTATAACTTCTCTATGTTTACATACTGTATATATTTCTATTCTAAAATGGAACAACTGTAATTTCCCCCCCAGGGATCAATAAAGTATTCCTGATTCCGATATCGCTTATTACACAGTGTTTAATAAGGTTTTTTTCTTTGTTAAACAGTGCCCCCGCCGGTGCATTAGTAACAGTCATAGAAAAGCTGCTAAAATCAGGAAGACAACCAAAGTAACTTTAGAAAGCGCCGTGTTGTGTCGAAGTAGTGAGAAGAGAGAGAAGAGTCACTCTCACCGGACTGCTTTCCTCTCCGTCGGTAAAATAATACTTTAACGCGTGCTCTTTGGTGGATTATGTGTTTGCCGAATTACAGGAGACGCTTGGACAGATTCAGAAAAGATGGTGAATCTAATGTTATTGGTACATTTGATCGGTAATTAGAGCCGCGCTGTTATTTCCTTGTTTTTTTGATGGGAGTTCTGCTGATAGAAACACCAGCTCAGAGCAGCCGCTGAGTGGTTCATGACCTGCTTTAATCTTCTTTTCAACTTCACTTGTTGACTCCATCCTTCTGGTTATCGCTACAGTTTAGTTTTTGACCGCTTTACTTTCATGCATATAAATTTCTACATCATATTTCACGCTCGTACACCCTTACCTCCCCTACACCGCTCTCAAGAAAAATCGAGAATCCAGACTTAGAAGAGACCATTACTATGTCTGGTGCAGCTTCCTTCAGTGTCTGTTTTCATTACCCAGGCTTATAGATGGCAACAACATTACCAATGACGACCAGCACATGTGGCTGATCCCTTTCTCCTATGGAGAGCCGCACACCTTGAACATGACGTTCAACGAGACCCAGACCGTCGCTGGACTCCGTATCTGGAACTACAACAAGTCCCCCGAGGACTCTTACAGAGGGGTGAGGCACTTTTCCTGTCAGGCTCTCAAACAGTTTTTGCTACGAAGGAGCAGTTGTTGCAAAAGACCGATGCAAGTTCTCGTAGTGAACTGTATATATCAAACAATATCATACTGTGTACACAATAAACTGAAACAACTAAATATGATCAGAAAGGTTCTAAGCAGGAGACTATAACAAACATATGAAATGTCCAAATCTATGGTTCAGGTGAAGGTGATCCATGTGTCCATGGATGATGTGGCCATCTCCCCAACGGAGGGATTCCTGATCAGGAAAGGACCAGGCAACCGTCACTTTGACTTCGCTCAGGAGATCCTCTTCGTCGACTTCCTCCAGACGCCCACCGACAACAAGAGTGCGGAGGACTACCACAAGTAGGAGCCATGAATTTAATTAGCATGTGCTGCTATTTCATGAGAAAGTTCGAAAACTGCATTTCCTAATTTATAATGTTGTCGTCTCCAATTCAGAGGAAGCTCTAAGAAACCAGAACAGGCCAGCATGGACTATGAAGCTCCCATCATGCCTTGTGGATGTATCCCTGACATGCTTTGGTCTCTTGTGTTTATTGGCATTGTGTGCATTGAGAATCTTTGGATTTGTTCAAACTGCTAGCAGATCAGACTGACTGTCCAGACTGTGCATTCATTCATCAATCTGCATTAGGGCAGAACCACATTTTTTTTCATTAATCCGCCGATTACTGATTTTAATTCACTGATAAATTGTTTGGTCTGTAAAATGTCAGTTCAAATCAGTAACAGATGCGGTTGGTACTTTGACACTCTATATGTTTTGTGTTCCATGTCGTATATTCCTTGACCTTCACCCGTCAGTCATCTTTCAGCTGCAGCTGTTAACAACGTGGGGAGACCCGTATTACATCGGCCTCAACGGCCTTGAGTTTTATGACCAGAACCACGAGAAGATCAGTCTCAGTGACAACAGTATCCTTTCTTATGAGTTTACACCGGCCTTCATGCATCCATCTTCACAAACCTGAGCTCTCTTCACCATCTAGAATATATCTATATAATCTTTGTTCGGGGGTATGAATATTAAAAACCTCCCCCGATACCATGAGATTATTGTGTTCTGGCGTCAGAGATATTACAATCAGAGGTTGCAATGTAACTAATTAATGGTTTGGTAGAAATTCAGACAATTTATCAATAATTTCTTTTCCATGTCATGCAAGCGCCACCAAAAATGTTAAAAGCCACAGTAAAATGATGATTTATTTACGCTGGAACCTTACATTCAATCGGACCTGTTTTCACAGGAGACATTGGCTGCGGTTGAAAAGTCTTTTCTGCCTAGGAAGGTTCCTAACTGAGTGAAATGACCCAGAAGTATCTAAGTGGCAGCCATGATAAGAGCTGTTCGAATTCTCTAAATGTTAAGGAAAGGTGCTTCAATGCTTCCTTTCTTTTCTCATGCATGGTGGCAAACATGCACCTTTTGTAGTCCATCTTTGGAATATTGTAGTTTCAAATCACCGGCACTCACAGATAAAGTGTCTTTTTTTAGTTATTCTGGGCAAACAAACAAACGCGTTTCAGCTGTAAGCCATCATCAGCGACGCAGATGATGGTTTCTAAGTGGCACCTGTCCAGGTGTGACAACTGGAAATGCCATTGTAATCTTGGATTAGCAAAGATAATTACAACACAGTTTGCATCATATATCTATGAGAGATATATCTTTACTGCAGATAATGTGGGATGGAAGATGAGACCTACAGTAGAGGCAGGACACATTAAAGATTTAACAATTTTTAAAAGGTCACAACTACACAATGAGTCCTTTTTTGATTAGATTCAGAGAGAGGACGCCACACGGTGAACGACCGATTTAGGCGGTAATTTAGTAATAGCTGTTGAAGGAGCATTAACGGGTGTTAACTGTGTGTCTGTTCCTCAACATCATGTCCACCAGACATCGCTGCTTTTCCAGACAGCGTGAACGTACTGGACAATGTGAGCGGTGACGTGAGGACTCCGGATAAATTAATAGATGGAGTCAACAGCACCCACGATGGAAGATACATGTGGTTAGCCCCGGTGCTCCCTGGACTGGTGAGGATTTGACCGAGAGAGAGAGAGAGAGTGCGTTCGGTGAATTAGCACACTCAAAGAGGAGAGTTTTTCCAGTATATTTCATTGTTTCCACATAGGTGAACCGCGTGTACGTCATCTTCGATCAGCCGGTGAAGGTGTCCATGATCAAACTGTGGAACTACTCAAAGACAACACATAGAGGAGTAAAGGAGTTTGGGGTAAGCAACTCAGAATTACTTCTTTTTTTTTTACATTTGGACCTCAAGCAGCAATCTGTATGTCTTTCTGTGTGCACAGCTGCTGGTGGACGACCTCCTGGTGTATAACGGCGTCTTGGACAGCGTAAGCCACGTGGCACGAGGAATTTTGCCCACCTGTGATCCGGTGGTGCCCTACCACACCATCCTGTTCACAGACAACGCCTACATTGCACACCGTGAGAGGAACACCATCATCAGGTACCCTGGATTTTTTAGGATGTAGATATATGATTAACTACACGGTTTCATGGCCGATTGGTTGTACGACGCCTTTTACAGAAAAATCCAGATCGCTGGTCGGCCCTGACACCTTTTCCAAACCGTGGCATGCGTGTTGCTTTTCAGTATTGTTGTAAATTGTATTCCTAAATTAGGCTTTTATCCAGCACATTTTATGTAAAACGCCAAATGGTCATAAATAGATGACTTCTTACTGTGAGTTAATTCAAGGCCATTTGCAATTCAAAGTCAGACAAACTAACGGATTAACGAAGGTTAGATTCAACCAAGGTGTGCTCTTCTCCACTTCAGCCCCCGTGGCAGCAGACACCACCCGCAGTGAGTAACAGAGCCTGTGAAAAGCCCCGTGTCAGCACCTCCCTGTGGTCAATCCCTGTAATGAAGATTCCTCCAGTGCCCTCAATTGTCCCCCCAGCCATCCCACACCCTCCTCCTCCTTACCACGCGCTTGACCTGTGATGCCCCAGTCCCCCCCCCTTCCTCTCTCTCCTTCGTTACCTCTCTAGCTCCATCTTTGGTCTCAAGGCCTGGACCCGCTGGCTTCAAGCTTTGTTATCAGTCAGCCCTCCATTTTTTTGTTGTTCCAGTTTTTCCTAACAGGCGCAACGAAATTTGCTCACACGTGTCTTCATTTTCTCGCTGTGTTGCAGTAATTACGTGGAGGACCAGGATGTGAAGATGACCAATGAGAATCAGATAGTCCATCACAACAAGAAGAAGAAGAAGCAGACGGCAGATCCGGGTGAGTCGGGGGGGGAAACAACTGAGGCCTGTACTACGGAGTAGGATTTGGGGTTAGCGAGGTAACTTCAGGGTTAACCCTGGGTTTTCAGTCCTTACGACGGGGGTCCACTTCTTACCGGGGTAGATCGCCATGGTAACTTACGCTGAACGAACACCTGACCTGCTCCGGAGCAGAGAGATCAACATGTATAAAAGCACCGCCTACTGACCAATCAGAGCTCTGTGCGCGGATTGTATGATAATATTACACAAATACGAAGAAGTTTAAGTCATAATCCAGACGGCTAAAAACAACACAGTTTAAACTGACAGGTGCAGAAAGGACAGCTGGCTTTATGCTGTGGGTGCTTACCGCTTTGAATTATGGTTTTATATCTATTTTTTTTACTTGCTCACAAGTCCGCCGGAGTCGGGGACGCAGCTGAAAGAAGGCTGAAATAGTAATACATGCCACATCATCATCAAAGGGAATAATGTAGGCTACTGAAATCTCTTAATTCTTTCTATTTTGAAAGCTATTTGTATATCACTGCCCCATCTAGACGTATCTATCTGACTTTTGAGTATTCCTTTATATTAATTAAGTCTATTAAGTTACGCATTCACACATCTGTATTTTTTTTCTATTTACCAGTTGTCCTTCCTGCATTTGGCAGGTTCAACTCTCATTATGTGTTTAACTTCTTCGTATTTGTCTAATATTATAGTTTGTAAAATGTGCCGCCCTGCTGACAGTAGACTTGTCCATGTTTGTGATTGGTCACATGCTGCAAACCCCGCCCCCTTTTCATGTGAACGAGCTCATCGCCAGATAGAGAAAACCCTGGGTTGATTTATCGAGTTGATAACCCCCGTCGTAGGACCGCTTAGCGGGATTCTCGTTTGTCAGGGTTAGTTAAGCCAGATAACGAGAAGATACCCTGGGGGATGTTGAACTCGCTTCGTAGTACAGGCATCTGGACTTGGAAGTGCTTTTTTTTTTTTATCACTCCCCAGTTTGAAAATGTCAATCATCCATCGGTAAAATAACAAATTTGAATGTATTAATTCTTCACTAAAAGCGTATTTGTTCTGCCTCCACGCAGCTCTTCGGCCTAATACCTGCATGACCGATGGTGGGAAACATGGAAAGAGGAGGTACTGACAGACGGACGTGGATTCTCACGCAAAGAGAGCAGAACTGAAAGAGAGGAACTATGGCTGACTTTTCAAAGCCCATTTTTGGTGGGTGAACTTTTGAAAACCTCCCTTAACACTAAAGCTCAAAAGCAGCCGTGGTTTGTATAACACGGTCCACACCGAAGAGAACACAGCTTGCACAGATAAAAATGGGTTTGCGCACACACCCACACACACACACACACACAGGATTCCACTTTATGGTTGGATCACTCCCTTCTCCTCACCCAGACACAAGTTATCCTGAACACGTACTGTACGGTTGCCCCGGTTGTCCCTCCCACAGTGCCAGGATAAACCTGTGAGGCTGCATTTTTGTCAGCCCTATTATTGTGCCTAGTACTCAACACTATATCTGTGGCTGCTACTTGTGACTTCTGTGCTGCATATTTAAATGCTGCTTGTGGCGTGTAAATACTTAAAAAAAAATAAAAAATGCTCCAAGGCCACACTCTCACATCAGGATGTGGCCAACGCTACAGTTATTGATGAATTGTATCCACTGATGAGCCTAGACGATCAGCTCTTTGCCTAATGGGCGATCTGACTTAACACTCCCGCCAGTACACCAACCAATCGTAACGCTATGCAGACACTAATTTATATCTAGTAATGATTTATATCTAATATATTTCAAAGCCTAATGGTTTTACTTGGGGAAGTGCTTCCAAAGAGCTTTTCACCTTTTTTTGAAAGATTTATATCGAAGGCTGTAAAGTGGTTACACTTGTAGTTGGGGGAAAAAAAGTAAGATTTTTGTACATTTCAGCTCGAAGCTTCAGACTCCACACTTGAATCTTCGATACGTATTTGGCTTCACAAAATTAGGTACAGTGTATTTTCTGTGGTTAGCATCAGGTAGAAAAGAAAAACTTGTTTGCAATCCAAGTGACCTTTAACAAAGTTGCTATATAAGGTAGGTTTTATGAAGGCAAACACTTGAGCCAATACAGCTGTTTTAGTAATTTGGTTGGAAATAGAAAAAAAAAATCTACATTTGCCAGTTTAGATTTTGAGTAGATTCAGTAACACGCAACTTCTAATATGCAAATACTATAACCTTACCTCAAATTGAGATCTTTAAAAAGGGATTTATCTGATTCTACCTTCACTATAATACTTAGTAGTCGGTGTTGTGCTATTCATTCATTCAATATAAACTGTACTAACTTGTTGCATGGTGGGAAATTAGCTGTTATCATCTTAAATTGTTAGATACTTTTGTTCGGAGGAGTTTTTACTGCTTCATTGAGCCTCGATATAAACCATTTCATACTCCTTACTCACGATGGGAGTACATGTATATGAAATTATGTATTTAATTTGTCCAACAGCAACAATGGTCATTATTCTGTATCTCAGTCCTGCTCTGTCGGGTGGTGGCTATTATTGTATGTGTGACATTTTTGACAATATTTAATTATTTTTCTAATCTTGATTAAATATGTATATTTGATGTAGGTTTATTTGAAATGAATAAAATATAAAAAAAATATATATATTTGTTCCATCAATTTTCTGAAAAATATCATGTCCTGACTTGACCCCACACTGTTCTGAATTAAAGGGACAGTGTGAAAGATTTGGCAGCATCTAGTAGTGTGGTTGCAGATCGCAACCAACTGAGTATCCCTCCGCTCACTCCTTCCTTTCCAAGTAAAAAAAACGCGGTATGTTTAGTATACCCGAAACCTTAGTATGCAACCAATAGTACGCGAATATTACAGTATGCAACGCTGGACACTACGGCGGCATGAATATCCAACAATGCAATGCGGTAGTGACGACGACGTTCCTAACGGCCGTTGACGGACAGCTCCGGACTAGTGTTGACATTCTTCCTATGCATTGCTTGGATAACCTGCTCCTGTAACACAATAAATTTCTATCCATCTATAACATCAATAACGCTTCAATTTAACTGTAAGTATGAGATTTCACTTTGCTAGGCGTAATATATTTTTCTTAATTAATTCAGACTTTGATTCTCACATACCGTTGTTTTGGTCACATGAGGTTGGCACGGGTTACCATGGTTACACAACCGGCAAGGAGGCTCTCAGGAAGTGACGACGTAAAATTACTGCTCAGTGTGTCCGAAGAGATACATACTACTGTTTAGTCACACAAAAGTATGTTGAACGACAGTACACCTGTTGAGTATGTAGTGCGTAGTATGTGATTTCGGATGCAGCCCCAGTGTTTGGTTTGTCCGTTTTGGGCTACTGTAGAAACATGGCGGACTCCGTGAAGAGGACCCGCTCCCTATGTAGATATGAAGGGCTCATTCTAAGCTAACAAAAACACAACGGTTCTTAGTTTCAGGTGATTTTTCACTAATGAAAACAGTTATGAATACTATATTCCATTTCTGCTAATAGATCCCCTAAAATGTTAAACACTGTGCCTTTAAGAGCGAGAAGCAGACCCCCTTCTCAGTTATTATCCACCTTGCTGAACCCCTACCAGTTGAAAGGCAACACAAAGTATCTATCACTACTCTCTGGTGGGATGAACAGATCACAGCTAAAGAGAAAAAACAGGACAACTGAGCTCCATAAATATATCCTGAGACACTTTAATGCAGAATCTGCTGTACATTTTATGATATTTGTAAGGAATGACCATTCAGTTACAGGACAGGTCATCGGTAGTGGAAAGGTGGTGACGGAGCCGCGTGGCCTCCCACCACTTATACAAACATTTAGCTGAAAAGATTACATCTTTGCAGACTCACAGCTTTGGGAGTGGCAGTCTTAGATTTTTCCTGGAAAGATCCCCTCTTCTCTCTGGTCATCCCATTTCTGGACCTAAAGGGACAACATTTCAGAAGGGAACTTATTTTGGGACATAAATGAGGAAATGAGTCAACAATGTTTTTGTTTTCGTTATCAGTGAGTGTCAGTGGTCTTCCATCAGCTGACTGGGGTGTGACCTAAAACTACAACAATGCATGAATGTTCCAGCCCATTGAGAGAAATGCATCAACAGTTTTCTTCTCAATGTGATTCAGCATTGATTTACCTTTTACGATCCCATGTACCAGAGGAAATGATACTACAAGTGATGTCCTATAGTGTGTTAAGGATTTAAATTGTCAATTTGGGAAAAATTATATCTGATGTTCAACCAATCAAAAACCAGTCAATATTTCCAAAAATGTGGAAGACCTCATTCTTGGCTCAAAAGGTAACTAAAAATAGGACCTTCCTGCTTTTTTACTGGGCTGAAGGGCAATCTCCAATTTTGGACTGAAACTCGTTGTGTTGTTTTGATTCTGAGGACTGAGCAGACTCCCAGGAATGCGAGGAACGATAAAGTTGTTTGACCCCTGCTAAACAAACTCAGCCCTAATAAGGGCAGACTAGTACACCGTATACTGTATATATTCCGCCATTTAAATTCAACTTGCCTGTGTCTTTTTGGACAGTCTCATAAAAATGTTTTATGTGAAAACAATATATATTTACCCAGGACATGGGGCAGAGTGATTTGTAAACCCTCTTGTACCAGTCACAGGGGGCGATGTCCACTCCTTTAGCGTCCAGGACTTTCTGGCAGCGGTGAAAGTCTAATAATAGAGAAACAACAATGAATATCACACAAAGCCCTCGATGCAGATCTCAAAGGTCAAGGTCATGTCAGTGCCCCGCAAGAAATCTGCATTACCTCCAGCACAGAGGTCAACACATCTACAGACATTAACTGTAATAGGTTTAGAGAAAGTGGTGTTTCACCTGACTTAAAGTAAAAATGCAGTACACCATTAATCAAAAGTATAATAATACATTTTTTATTGTATTTTAATAATAAATTAATATCTAGATGGCACAGCATGTCTTTGTGGTTTTAACTAGTCGAATGCTTTGACCTTGACATTGATGTCTCACCGAGGTAGTTGGACCAGCAGTTCCTGGTCTGGTTCGAGTTGGGGAATCTGGCATCAAAGGGAGCAGTGCGATAATTCTCAAGTTTGGTCTTAATGTCCTCAGCCATTTTCACCTCTGTCGAGAAAATATCAATGGATGCTGTAACATGCAACAAAGAAAACTTTTTTTTTTGCTGTCACCTAGTCACCAAGCAAAAGCTCGTTTATAACATATGGACCCGCTGTGCATCGAGAGAGCGACATAAATGCACCTGTAGCTGTATCCTCAGGTGTTCAGACAACCTTTGCAGTTCATGGACTGACTTCTTATTGAAGAGCAGACTACAGGCTCAGCAGAGGATTATTTTTGACAGATTGCAGATTTGCTGCATGCCGCGCCTTAATCTTGCAGTAGGCAGAATGTTTTTGGCATTGTTTGGCAAAAATTCCATAATAATCTTTCAGCATATTGTAATTCAAGTGTTCTGAGAGAAAACTAGACTTCTGCACCTCCTCATGGCTCTGTTTTCAGGCTTTAAAAAATTCTAGCCCGTGACGGGAGACTTTGACCAATCACAGGTCATTTCAGAGAGAGAGAGAGCGTTCCTATTGGCTGTTCATTCAACGGAGGCAACTGTCAATCGCTCGCGAACTCCGATCAGACGGTCAAACTAGGCAGCGCTGATCAAATATGAATCAATATTCCGTAACTGTAATGCCTATTTCTCGCATAAAATGTTTCCAGAAACATCTTGTAGTGCACTGTTTCGCTGTAAAATGAGAAAGTTTGCTCCGGCTGGTGGGCGGTGCTTGGTATTTCCTCAACTGATCTCAACATGGCTGCTGGGTCACAAACTTTCTCATCTGTAGATTCCATAGCTACATGACTGCGACCAGCACAAAATTTCCTACAATTTGATGAAAAAATGATCTATGAAGAGTCAAAAATTCTGGCTTAGGGAGCAATTTGTTTGGAAAATTTTCAAAAGATTTTAAAGCTTTTTGCTCCACTCTAGCGACGATGTCACGTGCTCGAGCCGTTAACGACCCACGCAATACACACCCATTATAAAATCTGAAACGGTTTGAAAATTTAAATTTAAAAACGTAAACTGCGATTTCGGGAAAAACCGTGCCAGCTATCAAAATGCCCATTTGGCCCAATAAAGTCCAAAGTCTGGTGACCCGTTTAAACTTTTAATCATGTTTCTACGTTAATGTATGGCGACTCTGTAGGGCCCCAAAGAGGAGTGTTTTTGAGCACCTGCCTTGCCTGTGCTTCTAGGCACACTGGAATAATAATAATAAGGATATTGGCAGATAGCTTATCAATGTTCACCAGGCCCCTTTTGTCCTTTCATGACCCAGTTTCTGTTTCATACAAACAGGAAATCTAATTTTATATAATGTTAACAAGGTGATTGCTATTACAAGGAAAATACAGCTGTGTTAATGGATTAAAACATCTACAACTCAAATGAAATATATCATTTTCAAACGAGACAGCTGAGCCATAACTAGTCTCTCTTAATAAAGACATCCTAATAAAATACATAATGTGATGTGTCTCCAGAGATAATATCCTAATAATAATAGTAATAATATTTTTATGAAAACAAATAAAAGACATGCAGGTGAACGTTACCTTCGTCGCAGTTGCAGTCTCGATCTCAAGGTGAATTTTATACCGGATGGTGAAAGTGTGTCGTTCCTCTGATAAGCGGTGCGCGCACACGTTCCAGAGATGATGCAGCCGTGCAGTCCTATCACAGCGGTATGGCGGACGCGTGTCACATTGAAATGACAGGCGAACACAGCTCAGACTATACCTACAGTTGTGCTTTTATTGTGAGAGGCGAGCCGAGATGAGCTGAGACACCACAGGAGGAGGAGGAGGAGCAGCCTGGTGGTGTTTAATAGTGTTTCATATTTATCACACTAACTTTTCTCTAGGCGGAAGTGTATTCAGTAGCCTGGTTGTGTTAATCATTTATAAGTTTGCGCACTATATAAGGTATCTCAGGTGGTTTTGTTAGAATTAGGGAAAGGCAGCCGCGCGTTTTTACGCGTTTTGGATAAAAATGTATCCAAACCAGGTACTCTGTTAAGGAATTACAGCTGCCAGGTCACATGGGGGGGGGGGGCAGCAGCTATATTGTTTATGAGTCCTATTAAATGTATTACAGATGAATATAAGTCTTTATTATTGTAGCTGGTCGGTTGCTAAGTGTTTTGGTTCTGCAGACTCGGTTTTCCCAGTGCGCAGTTTCCCCCATCGTCCTGTAACGCGCTGCTGTTTGTGCGCCTTTTCCAAAAAAAGATGTGTAGGTTAAGTGTTTCAAGATCTGGTTACTTCCCTACTACAGGGAGCGACTTTCCATTCCCCCAAATAAATTCAGGAGGGCACGAGCCCGTCAGCTGTCGTGCGTCATGTGAATAAGCGATTATTATTAAACTGTAGGGTTCAAACCACCTGTGATACGTGACTGACTCCCGTACATCCATGACTTCGTGCGCTTTATTGCGCATGTCTGCTGTTGTAACATATTTACCAAGAGTGTACATTACAACACCAGAGGGCAGCCACGGTTTGCTTTTATGTTATTGATTAGAGGACACAATCTATTTTTGTTGTCTGAAAATACGAGGTAACTGGGAAGTTTTTAATTGCAAATTAATTGCACCTTTTTTATTTGATAAAAATGCACCTTAAAGGGAGATTTGTGAAGTATTTATTACTCTTATCAACATGGGAGTGGGCAAATATGCTTACTTTATGCGTGATTGTATTGCTATCAGTGTGTTTGGTTTTGCAAAGATGGCTACAACTTCAACTGCTACAATTAGAAACATGCCTCAGGTATTTTCTACTTGCTCCTATAATAAAACAAACATCTTTGAGATGACACAAAAGCAGTTATTTTTTAAAATTGTTTAATATTGCTCACATTCAAACGTATCAAGTCAGAAAGAAAAGTCAGCTCCGACAAAAGCCCACAGGTTCGATTCATAAATGTACAGCAAAAACAGGAACCTCATTTGATATAAATCACTGAGAGAGAGAGAGAGAGAGAGAGAAAAAAAAACAGCTTTATGAGGAGCCATAAACCCACAGCAGTAGGGCAATATTATGGAGAACCTTTGAGACTCAGCATTAAGTTAGTCAGTGTGCGTTAAAGACCATCACTAGTTACAGCATCTTGGATTGAGTGAGTAGAGGACACATTTTGATTATCGACATTGACTACAAAACAGCCTAACTACTTTCGCGAACAGAATACATAACAAAAGATGTAACAACATAGCGTATATACCTTAAGGTTGGTGGGGTTTCAAGTCTGTTTTACTGTACACGTTTTAGAAAGGTACCAAAAGAAAAGCCCTGTCATTGTGCAACCATTCCTTTCAAGCTACAATAATTTCAAATACATAGGATCTACCACCTGCTACTTTTAAAAGCCCAGTGTGAAATAAAGTTGCATAGATTCAAATAATAATCCAGCCTCTGCAATTTAAAAAAAAGCCTTTTAGGACCTTTAGGTCCAGAACATTGCATTGATGCATGAAAGTGCTAGAAACAGTACAGCAAGGCAAGGGGTCCTCGTGGTGGATTTATCAGCAGGAGAAGAGCAGAAATGCAGTGTGTGATTGTCAGGACAGTAACTCTTTGGACGCTAGGTAAGATCAAACTCATGTATGCAGTCTGTTTGTCCAAAGGAGATTAAGGGAAGAGCCCTGCGAAAATCAAGTCAACCCAAAGTATCTAAACACAAAGGAATTGTTTTGGTTGTCAGCAGTTGGAAAGTCATAGCTAGTGGCACACACTTTGGCTCGGACATCGAGGATGTACTCTACATTTTACAGTTGGTCCTTGTCACCAATCGCTGAAGCGGAGACGATTAAAGGCCTGTTTGATGTCCTCGTTGGTCTCCGAGCTCCCGCCGGTGCCGATGCGGCGCACTTTGCTGTCGGGGACGTACTGTTTCAGCTTTCGCTTGCTGAGGACCACGGTGCCCTCGGCTCCCTCCGTCCCGGGACCCGTCAGCAGGATGTAGGCAGCGTGGCGTCCGTGCTCCATCAGAGTGGCTAAAGATAAAAACACAAATAACAGTCACGCAAAGAGCTTGCGTTTTTCCCTATCCCGCCCGTGATAATACATAACTTTGTTAGAGCACCTTTAAATGTTATGATGTGGTCCGTGAAACTGGTCGACTCGAGGAGGACTTTAGAGTAGAGAGGGTGGAGCAAGTACGAGTGTCGGTCACTTGCGAACGGCTCCTGGAATGAAACGGTTAGCGACGATTAGCGTTTTTGCGAGAAGTCCTGTTAGCGTGCGTCTTTTTAATGAAGGCAGCGTACTTACAGATGAGTTGGCCTCGGAGGGCATCGTGCCCCAAAACACAAAGACCGAGAAGTAGTTGGTGGTGTGTATCGCGGCAGGTCTCGGTGAATTAGGACCGGCCAAGAGGTTAACTTCCCACAGCACGCCACCGGACTTTCCGTCAAGAATGATTACCTACATAACCAGACAAGACAGTGAATGTATGACTTAAATCCATCACTTTATGAGAGCAGCCGGACACAGAAAATTATATTTGAGGCATCACAGCGGTCTCACCCTCTTTGTGGAGTTGCCGATGCCCTCCTCGATCACGACGTCGAGGAAATCGTCTTTGTTAAAGTGGCCGAAGGAGGGCTCGCTGAATGGATCGGTGAACACAGAGGAGAAGACTTATTTGACTCAACCAGCCTGGTTTATAATAACAGTATATGGTTGATTATACTAAACATTTCAGCTCTGATTCATTCGTATGTGCAATATATAAATAAACAAACAGAATTGTTACCCGAGGACGGAGCTGGTATTAAAGCTCCACAGTAGCTGCGGATGTTTCCCATCGACTAACGCCACTTCGTTTCCGGTCACAATCAGCAGGTTGGGCGGGTCGTCTTTTTCTCCTGTTCTTAGCACTTGTTTCACAGAGTCAGATCTACAGATTAGAAATAAATATTAACAAAAGTCTCGGTCTAAAGCCGCAATGACGACGACGAGCTGTTAAGTGAAATCTCTGTTTGCTGAAGTGATAATTAAAATGTGCTTCTTACTCGTAGATGGGTACGAGGCCAGATGTTGCACTGGCATCCTTCTCCCAGTTTTTGTCCTTCTTGAGCACCGCCTCCATCCCTGCTTTAGCCATGGCAGCGATCCTCCACAGTGCCAGTCCATACAAGCCAGTGTCTGTGAATGAGCACAAGATTACTCACTTACTGCCATGAGGTTTATAGGACATCCAACTGTATACATCCATGTGCGCCAGTTGTATCGGAACTTGATACTTTTCCTCGTCAAATACGTAGTAACGGCTTTTTAACTTCTTTATAGCTTCGGGTTATTGCGTCTTCTGCAGAGAAGCAATTTCTGACACTTTACAAACAGTAAACAGGACCTATTATGCTTATTTTCAGGTGCATACTGAAAATCCCCAGTCTGCTCTGATTGGTCAGCTGGCCCACTGCTGTGATTGGTCAATCAAAACCAAACTTTTCGGACTCCGCTCCAGCTCCGCTCTAACTAGCTTCGTTTGAGTATGTGCCAAACTAGCCACTAGGCAGGTATTGTGCAAATGTGTTACTTGGTGACATCACCGCGTTACAGAAGAAAAAGCGAGACTTCGAACAAGGCGTTTCGGGCAGTTCAGGAGCAGTGTTTCTGTGGGGGAGAGTAACTCCCTTTGGTGTGGACTTTGGGCTTTGTAACTTTGCAGACCTTTTACGTGCACAAAGAACCACATAACACACTACAGGAAAGGGAAAAAAAAACATGAAAGCACAATAGGTCCTCTTTAACTAATTTGATAGAGTGCAGCACACCTCCGTTAGGAAAGACTTCACTAACACGTTGTAAACGTCAAAGCTGATTTAAGATACAAACCTTTTTGTAGCAGCACATAGTGAGAACCTTTCGTAGTGCGATGGAGAAGATGATTGGCCGTCTCCGTGGAGTCAAGAACCACCGTAGAACCAATCTGGACACCCGTCTTCCCTGAGAGGAATGCCAGCTGAGTCTGCAGATATGACATTGAAGACATTGAAATGAGGTGAATTCTATTTTGCTGCAACATTATCAGATGATTTTAAAAGTCAGCGCTTATTATTTGCATACGTGGAGTACTGTCGCAACAGATTGTTATCGAAGAAAAAGCAGCAAAGCAAGAAAATAAATGCAGAAGTAATAAATGACATCACTGATGTTTACCTGTGTGTTGTCAGACGCCACCAGAGCCACATCGCTGACCTTGTCCCCGTCCAGATCTGGGACACTAAGAACAGGCACAGTGCTGTGCAGACCAAATGGCTGAGGCTGCTGCCACCTGACGTGACCTGTACACACACACACACATCACACAGGTACGGGGCACTCAATCTGACTGAGTTTAGATGATTTTATAACTAAAACTACGCGTTCCTTGAGCGTCAAAGTTCATTCTTGACCTTGGAAATTACAGTCGAGAAAAGTTAGTAAATGGGCCTTGAGATTATTTTGTCAAAGCTTGAGACTTTGCTCAGTATATTAGGCAAAATACAAGTTTCTTATTACTAAAACATATTTCTTTCTTGTTCAAAATGCTTTAGATCCTTGCTTTAGTTGTTACGACGAATTTCACCCGGGGACACTGCGATAAATGGACTGAAAGCAACACATGGACTACAGCAATTTTCACAAAAACACATGACATCAGAGCAATTTGAAAGATGCTATATTCACATGAAACTTTTACACATATGGGGCTTACGTATGTTTATGTCTATCTAAAGAATAATTAATTAAATTGTGTTATTTTTAATGTGTTACGATTAGGGCTGTCCCAAATACCATTTTTTGGGCTTCGAAGCTTCGGCGAGTAATATTCGAAGGTATTTGAAGCATTTCCACCGTTTCAGTTACCGGGGCAGTGCCGCTACCGCACTACTTTACACACAGGCACCTCTACACATTAGAAAAACAGCGATATCCGTCTGAGAATAACTAATAATAATTCATGTTGAATATAAATAATGAATAATGTGATGGGATTATTCCTTATTTCATGGGCTATTTTGGGGATTTATACATTATTATTACATACTTATATATAAACAAAAAAACAAAGCATTCAAATACTGATTTGGAGGTCGAATACCATGGCAACCGTCGAAGCTTCGAAGCAGCAAGTTACGATATAAATGACTTACTTTCATTGTAGAAAACATTTTTGATGCTATGACTGCATAGATCTGTAAAAGCTGTATAGCAATGTACATTATGAAAATGTTATGTAATTAATACAGAGACAGAGTCATGAATCACTAACCAGTGTATTTGTCAACGGCTGTGAGTTGGTCAGAATGGGACAGCAGACAGTCCCAGTTTCTGCCTTTATCTTCGTCCAGACCGCACTGGGCCCAGTGGAACTCGGGAGCCAGCGGGCGCTCCCACAGGGTCTCTCCATCTGTCCCATCCACTGCTACCACAAACAAACACGGCGAGGGCAGACCTGCGAAAACAACACACAGAACTAAATGTAATACAGAGCCACCATATGGAGAGCAATCCAACTCTTGTTTCCGAATGATTGACGAATAAAATAAATCAAAATTGAATAACACTTTATACCTGCAGCGACGCATGTATTGTTCTGACTGACTTCTGTGTTTTTGAGGACAAACAGGACGTCCATCACCTTGTCTTTGCTCGCATCTTCAATAGCTAAGAAGTCATACGTTGCTGTGGCAGAGAAGGAGAGAATAGCAGTAAGTCCCACAAACCAATGAAACATTACCAAACAGTGAGAAGCTGTGGTACACACCTGCTTCGGGGAAAGTCCTGTTCCAGGTAGCGAGATACTGTGGTCTGACAGGACAGGGGATGATGAAGGAGAAGGCGAACACTATGGTGAGGCAGAGGAACAGGGAGAAGAAGAAGACTGCGGTTCGCCAATGGTTCAGTTTGGCGAAACCCAGGCCTTCCTTACAACTCTTCTTCTTCAGCTCTGTGGACGACGGTGCTGTTACCGTCTCTGCCCCGTCCTCTCCCCTCTTCAGGGGGTCGCCTTCAGTGGCACTGCCTGTGGTCTCCATTGTCGCCTCAATGCATTACCGGCCCACAGATCTGCTCAACAGGGAAAACAGTAAAACCTTACTTCAACACAATGATGGTCTTAAATGACAACACCCTGTTTTATTTACCACACAGTGAATACTCCTAACATGGCATAGTTTGCTGCAGTATCTGTCCCAGTGAGGCGTAAGCTACAAACCTGCATGTGTCAAAGTAACCAGCAATAATAACAGACACAACTCTCTGGCATTCACAGATATAGCACATGAAAAAATACTGAAGGCAGCAGTGTCTGTCAGTCCAGCTATTTCTGCTGCATCAACCTTTGTGGATCTGAGCCTATTCAGACGTGCCAGCACTGACTCCAGAGATTTCGCAGCACAAAAACAACGAACCCATAATGACCAATCCCCATCACCCAGGCTAGCACACCCTGATTTGTTGTATAGCCATGGGCTGATTACTCTTAGAAGTGTATATATATGTGAGTAAGCAAGCTTATTTGCTGTCAAAATTACTTAAAATCAGTACGTTAGCTAAGTAACTGTTAGCCCAAGAAGAACGTTTTCTCTGAGTAGTTCAGAGTCGGGATAGCTAACATTTTTAGCCAGCTTTGGTTTGGAAAGTTCACAGTCAACATTTGGTGACTTTGCTAACTTGTTGAGCAAAGGCCAGGCCCAGCGGAAGAAGGAGTACGGGCTAACTTTATCACGTAAAGCCCGCCACTTGGCATTCAAATGAAGTATTTACACTGACTCAAATAAAGTTGTTCTTACTTTACTCGCCACTGTCGTCTTTGGTGGTGGTCACTGTTGCGGCTGTTGTTGGGCTAACTACAGGTAGTAGGCCTGTCTGTGGGCCTGACACACCAACTGCCTGTCTGTCACCCTCAGCTGCGTTAACAAATCACAGGCAAGCCTGTCTGGGAGGTTTTTGTACCCCTGAGTTTGGCTCTCGGGTAGCCCTTTCTCTCAGCCTACGTGAGACCCAAACCCAAAACTATGACACTAAGCATAACGTTAATCGTCTCTAACTTAAACCTACATATAAGTTATAGTTAGGTGAGGTACCAGTCCAGGGGACGACAGCCCTGTGAGTATGTGCTGCCTGAGAAGCTAAGCTCAGGGCCCAGATCCCACAAAGCCCAGCGTTGGGTTCAAGCTGCTCTGATTGGTTAATGTGCTTGTGCTCAAGCGCTGTCATTGGTCTATTTCATACGAGCAGCCCTCCCTTTAGCGTTAGCTTAAACGCTTCGGCTAAACGGAACTTTCAAAGAGCCTGTCGTCATTTCCCCTAATATAAAACGGAAACTGGCGAGTCCACGAAATAGAGAAAAGCGACGAGAGGTGATGCTTGGACGTATACATAACCAAATAACTTAACAAAAAATACTAAGGAACTGTTTTCAGTTGCTTACTTTTTCTATAGCGCTGTCGACGGAGGACCCACAGCAATGTCTGCCCAAGCTCAAATGAGAGCTTTGCTCGACCAGCTAATGGGAACAGCGAGGGATGGTGAGTTGCAGTAGCATGCTAGCTGAGCTAGCTGGCTAGCCAAGATGGAGCCACTGCTGCGGCTGGCTTGTGTTGGTGTGTGATGGACAAGACCTGGCATGAATGGATGTAATACTGCAGAGGGCTGTGTAAAATACAGTAACATTAGATCCAAGTGGCCTTTACGGATTAACGTTAGGATTTAATGTTTGTATCCATTTAGGTTAATTTTAATTGAAAGAGGGGTCACTTTTTCGAGTCTTTTAGCGTTTGCTAAATTCCCAGCTAGTAGCGTAGTCAGCTAACGCTACCATGCTACCTAACATTGAACGGTAAAACGATTTATCAATCCCTGATGTCAATCTAATTGTATTTAGTTCAGCGGATAACGTGAACGCCACTGTGTTACATTCACAATACTCATAGTTGATACACATTTAATGGACACGCAGGCTAAACGTCGCACTGGACCTACCAGTTATTACTGAATCAACATTAGGCTTAATGAACTGTATCTGATACTAACATTTTATTATTGCTGACGTCATAATGTGAGAAGGAAAATGGTAAAATAAATAATTGCATTGATATTCAGTGAAGCTCAATAATGCAACGTCATTAGTGTTGAAAGAAAATGATTAAAAGTAAAAAAAAATAGTCAAATAAGTTACAGGCTAACGTGTACTCATAATTTTACTCAAATAAAACTTTCCAAGTACGATTAGCATAAAGTATTTGAAGTATTAGAATTAAAAACACTTATTATGCAGTAGAATGGTCACTGTCAGTGTTGCATTATTTTTGTATTATTACTACCAATTCTCTAATGTGTGAGCAATATTTTAATGGCATAACTGGTTAAAGGTGGGGCTCATTTTTAACTACTTTGTATACTGTTTGATAGTTTATTTCAAAACATAAACGTGTTAAGTTGAACAAATGTTTTGTATGTCAAATTTTTATCAGATAAATAACCTGCAGCTGCATTTAATAGTATAAAGTAGCATAAAATGGAAATATTCAAGAGGGTAAAGTACATCAGGTTTGTACTTTATTTTACTTAACAGTTTATGTAAATATCGATTGTAATTTTTTGTCTTAGTCTGCATTAACTAGAACAAACCAACTGCTTAGTATTT
The DNA here is from genome assembly GCA_916701645.2 of Sebastolobus alascanus. Lineage (NCBI taxonomy): Eukaryota > Metazoa > Chordata > Actinopteri > Perciformes > Sebastidae > Sebastolobus > Sebastolobus alascanus. The sequence continues at coordinate 1,091,070 of CAKAOJ020000147.1, forward strand.
AAATAAATAATAATCTAATTTACAAGTGATATCTATGTGACCTAGCCTATTTAGTGAACATGACAAATACAAATCTGTTACAGATAAATTATATTATCCTGATAGTATAACTACTGTTGTCTTTATGGGCGCTTTGACGAGCTAAAATACAATTTTAGTATTTGCTTCTGGCCCTTTTGGATACAAACATTAAAAGGTAACTCAGCTGTCAAGTCTGATTTTCATAGGCAGATGGCAGATGTCATTTTATAGGCAAAATCAGAGGTTCATCGTGACAGTTGATTGAATGGAACGACAGCCCTGTGGATTATCTATTAATATATTGATAATTCAATCTGAACAGTAAGAGTGAATTTGTGCTGTGAGCTTGTGGGTGTATGTGTGATGAGATTGATATCAAATTCTTCCCATACATTTGTTGCATACAAACTGAACAATTGTGGCCCCTTTATTTTATTCATTAAGGTTCAGTGTATCTTTGCCAGCCTACAACAATCTGCAAAGGAGTTGCAGAAAAGCCTCATGTTCATCGAGCCGTGAGTCACACATAATTTTTAAAGCTGTTATGATGAATATCCAAACCATTTGTTTGCCTTCCGGAAGTTATTGCAGCCTTTTTTTAAATCACACAAATGGGTATATCTTCAGTGACACTAGCATTACAATTTGGAGTAGTATTATGCAGCTTAAGCTAAGACGTCTGGTCGCGCAGAATCCAAACGAGCAGTTTTTCAATGAGACGTCTGTTTTCAGAAGGCAATTTTAGCAATCATCGAGAAGAAAAAAAAACAACAACTTTGCACACATTTACAATCTGACTTGTGTATGACTCCCAACTTCTTACTACAGGTATGGGCAAGAAAACTGTTCCCATTTATACTTTTCTACATCGGGTTTAAAATTCTGCTGCTGAGGTCTTGAAGATGCAGAAGGGTACAGTATGTGGTGCAGATCGCAGTGTGTATAAACTAATTTTTTTCCTTGGATTTCTTTTATATTTTTGTTTTGAATTTCTTTTTTAATGTTTCATATTTGTAAAAGGCTTGGCTGGAACATTTGTCTGAAATGTTTACATTTCTTATCACAGTCTTGATAGCAGACTTTCCTGAATAGTCACATGCATTGAAACGTATGGTACATCTGTTCACACTAGTTAATTGAAACACAATTTATAGTTTTATTGAGGCTTGGGTACGGTAAGCACCAAGAACAACAGGAAGTACCATAGACTTGCAGAGCCATATGTACTTCTTTCTTGACACATAAATGGATAATTAACACAGTCCAGCAGAGGCACAGTCTTTATTACTGGTAAAATATAATATTATACCAATGCAATATATGTAAAACTTTGACAATCAGAAATAAAACAATTGGTTTTCGTTCATTTAGGTGGGCACAAAATCCTTGAATGCAGCTATAGTGACACATATCTGCCCATTTAATGTTGTGCAATTACAGTAATGTCTATCAAAGCACTGGATACCTCGCCCCTGATAACAAATATGTGAGGTCTTTCTCACTGGTTGTTTTTTGGACTGTTTCAGGGGATGAGACGCGACAGAGGGTCAAGTTCTCGGACGAGCGAGTCTGCAAAAGTCATCTTCTAAACTGCTGTCCACATGACATCCTGTCTGGAACGGTGAGTGGCTCACAATTTAGGTCTGACTAGCCAAAATCATTCCAGTATCTATTTCACAGGATATCAGTAAAAATGCTGAAAACAAGAAAAACTAAACCATGTACTACAAGTAATCTTAAACCATTTGATATTGAGTTTGAGTCATACGCTGCTCGTGTTTTTCTGATAGCGTATGGACCTGGGAGAGTGCACGAAGATCCATGACCTGGCACTTCGGGCAGATTATGAAATTGCTTCCAAGGATAGAGATCTGTTCTTCGAGCTTGACGTAAGTAATGTCCTACTATAAATAATACAGTTGTGCAGATCATAGAATTGTGTGGTAAAACAAGGATTAACTGCTGGTGTGGCGGTGGCAGGCTTTGAAGACACCATTATTATATTAGGTAATTTGGCTATTTTTAATAGCTTCTGTAAAAATATACTAAGTAGCTAGTGGCTCATTCATCCAATCATCATCCTCTTTTCACCAATACTACCGAGTTGCAGCCACAAAATAACCTACATTTTAGGCCAATTGTTTTATGTGCACTGTAGAAACAGTGTTTGCTCAATATGATTTGGATCAGCAGATGCAGACGATGTAAATGCAGAGTTGTCTGTAAAGTACAGCGCCTCAAGGACCTTTTTTGTCAGTGTTGAAAATCAGCATAGCCCTACTGAACGTCTCCTGTGTGCCTATGTATACAAATCTACAGATTTTAGTCTGTTTTTTCTGTTGACACATTTTCTCTCTCCAAAAGGCGGTGGATCACCTGGAGTCATTCATCGCCGACTGTGACCGGAGGACAGAACTAGCCAAGAAACGCCTGGCTGAAACCCAAGAAGAGATCAGCGCTGAGGTGGCAGCAAAGGTGAGTGACAAAAGAACTCCCATGAACTGAGTCTTTCACTTGTTTATGCAGTATGTATGTAAGGGATAATGTACAGCGAGCCAGTCATTGTTGTGAAATAAACAACAATGACCCGCTAGCTGTACATTATCACGCTTAATACACGGCTACTTACTTAAGAAATCAATACTTCTGATCCACCAGAGTCCGACATCAGAACTGCGCCCATAGCAACGGTCTGTTATAAAGAAATAACAGACTGTAGAATGCTGTGATTGACCAATCCGAATTGAGTATTCAACAAAGCCGTGTAATTTTTAATATGCGTTTTGGGATGGACATATTGAATGTTAATTAAATTGTGTCGTTTGTGCTGTGTCGCAGGCGGAGAAGGTCCACGAGCTGAATGAGGAAATAGGGAAGCTCCTGGCCAAGGCCGAGCAGCTCGGAGCCGAGGGCAACGTCGACGAGGCCCAGAAGGTCCTGCAGGAAGTGGAGAAGGTCCGCACCAGGAAGAAGGATGCAGAGGTGAGGAAGGAGTACTCAGGAGGTGCTTCCATCTTAGGATGATGTGGTTGCTTTTACATATATTAATGAATCCATCTTCTTATCCCTTTAATGCATCTCTTTTTTTTCCCTTTTCTGTCGCTCCTCAGGAAGAGTACAGAAACTCCATGCCAGCCTCCAGCTTCCAGCAGCAGAAGCTTCGGGTGTGCGAGGTGTGCTCTGCTTACCTGGGTCTCCATGACAACGACCGTCGTTTGGCCGACCACTTTGGTGGGAAGCTCCACCTGGGCTTCATCCAGATCAGAGAGAAACTGGACCAACTAAAGGTATGTGCCACCATGTACACTATAAACCCATTGCTATAAATTAATTGCAAGTATTTCTTGTAGGGCTGTCAAAGTTAACGCGATAATAACACGTTAAGACAAATCTGTTTTAACGCAACTAATTTCTTTAATGCATTAACGCAAATTAAGATTTTTTTGATTGTAGTTGGCTCAGTTTTAAAGCTAGAGTGAAGATACTGGTATCATATGAAACTACAATACCTAAGGAATCCATTGGTACCAACCATGTCATACTAGCTTGTTGCCAAGGAGGCTAAATAACGCTCCAAACTGATGCTAAATTTGGCGAGGAAAAACTGCCAGGGCCATTTTCAATCCCTTGACCTCTGACCTCAAGATATGTGAATGAAAATGGGTTCTATGGGTACCCACGAGTCTCCCCTTTACAGACAAGCCCACTTTATGATAATTACATGCAGTTTTGGGGCAAGTCATAGTCAAGTCAGCACACTGACACACTGACAGCTGTTGTTGCCTGTTGGGCTGCAGTTTACCACGTTATGATTTGAGCATATTTTTAATGCTAAATGCAGTACCTGTGACGGTTTCTGGACAATATTTGTTGTTAATTGATTTCCAATAATAAATATATATATATATACATTTGCATAACGCAAGCATATACACACCAAACGGTCAAACTAGGCAGCGCTGATCAAATATGAATCAATATTCTGTTACTGTAATGCCTTTTTCTCGCCTCAAATGTTTTCAGAATCATCTTGTAGTGTACCGTTTAGCTGTAAAATGAGAAAGTTTGTGACCCGGCAGCTACGTTGAGATCAGGTTGAGATGGCTTGAAGGAACGCCAAGTACCGGTCACATAACCGGAGCACAGCCAATAGGAACGCTCTCTCTCTGAAATGACCTGTGATTGGCCAAAGTCTCCCGTCACGGGCTAGATTTTTAAAGCCTGAAAACAGAGCCATGAGGAGGTGCAGAAGTGTAGTTATCTCTCAGAACACTTGAACTACAATATGCTGAAAGGTTATTATGGAATGTTTGCCCAATGATGCCAAAAATGTACTGCCTACTGCCACTTTAAGGTAGATTTTGAACAGATACAAATTATACGATAAAATTGCGATTAACCGCGATCAACTATGGACAATCATGTGATTAATCGCGATTAAACATTTTAATCAATTGACAGCCCTAATTTCTTGTAATAAGTGACATGGGGTTGATTACTAAAAAAAACATACAGAAAAAAGGGTCATAAACCGTCTTGAGGTTTGGATAAAGATGGTTCCACCTGTAATTGGTACTGCGTTTTTGTTTCGATCAGAAAACTGTGGTCGAGAAGCAGGAGAAACGGAACCAGGAGCGCTTGAAGAGACGAGAAGAGAGGGAGAAAGAGGAAAAGCTGAAGAAGAGGTGAGTGCAGGCATTTAAAACCCTGCTGACATTTACGGAAGTTCATTTGTTGCACGAAATGTTTGTTTCACTGTTTAAAACTTACGGTTTTGCATCTGCTTATTATAGGACCAGATCACGGAGCAGAGAGCATAAAAGGTAAGAAAGTTGCTCCATCTATCCACATTTTGAAATCGATTAGCTGTTCTGATTCGGGATGCACCGATCCGACTTTTTCTGTCACGATACCGATAGCGATACCTGGGCTTTGGGTATCGGACGATACCGAGTACCGATCCGATACCAGTGTTTAATTAATAAGCTGTGTGGAAGTGACTGGGATCATTCTTTTTATGTGTAAGGCAACATCAGGGTTGACTTAAACATTGCTTTCATAAATACATAGATATACGTTTACTGAATTATTCATTATTAAAATAATAAATCGTACACCAGTAACTTAAAAATCTTCAAAATTAACAGGAATTACAATTCAAGTGTAAACTTTTTTTAATGCAGCAACAAGTTGGTAAAAACTTAGACAGGAAATAAAATCCCACCATATAATATATAAAGTATTTAAACATAGTACAGAATTGAATACATCGGCCCCGTTGTCACCGATACCCGATCCATCTATTTGAGTCGGCATCGGCCCGATATCCAATCCGGTGTAGGTGCATCCCTAGTTCTGATTAAAGAGACTCAAGCGTTGTCTGTCGTTTTTCGATCAGATCTCGCTCTCGCGACCGCAGAAGGAGGCGCTCGCGCTCCACGTCGCGAGACAAGCGCCGTTCGCGCTCGCGCTCCCGGGAGAAGAGGAGGAGGCACCGCAGCCGATCCCGCTCACGCAGCCGAGGACACCGTCACAACCACGAGCAGGGCTCCAGACACAAGTAAGCGAACGCAGTTCACACCCAGCCCCCACAGTACAGTAGCTGCCAAGAAACTACTCTTTTTCCTCTGCATGCTTTCACTTCACTGAACATCTCTTGCGGTCTCGTCGTCCCAGGTCGTCCAGGGACCGAGAGCGCTCATCCAGAGACCGGTCACGGGAGCGAGACAGGAGGGACGGCATGAACGGCAGGTCGGACGCCCGCCGGGCAGACGACAGGGACATGGGGGACCTCTGAAGACCAAACTCCATCCATCACGACACACACAGCCTCCTCCTCCCGTCTCTCTCACCCGTCTGTCCATTTATAATAACCTAATGTCACACACACGTCGGTCCTCGCCTTGACCCCTTTGTTCTCCCGCCTGCCTCCTTTCTTTTGCTTTAACAGTTAATGCAGCCGACCCAGAGTGTGTACACACACCTGAAATATTGTATGGATAAAAATATTCTAGCATCAAGATATATGAGAAGATTGCATTTTGATGGGAGGGGGGGGGATTAGTTATTGATCAGTAGTGGAGTGTATTGTAATACCCACATCTGTGATTTGGTGGCTGTCTGTATCCAATACAAATGTCTTCTTATAAACTACCCTGCAAAGAAAAAGCAAACGTAAACGGATGGTCTTCTGGACTGAAGCATAATGTGTAACTCATCCATATTCTTTTATTATATTAATGATGGTCTTTTGATACAGAATCTGTCTGAATACGTTTTGGGCCGACTGATCGTCGCGCTCTGAAAAGCCTCGTCCCTATCGAGAGGTTTTTCTTTCTCACCTCCCTCTGAAGATTTCTTTCCACCAGCTCCTGGTAAACTGCATGTTGACAGCTTGAGTGCAGTTCATGAACGTCTGCTCACATTTTTCTTTTTTGTCCTGTACGCCCAGTCAAAGATTTAGGAACCCAATTCAAAACCAAAAGGTTTTAAAGTTGCGAGTATTAGTATCGACCTGTTTCCCGTTGTCCACTTCTTCTTTTTTTTTCTTTTTTTTTAAACCAAGTTCTATGTTATACTGCCGGTAGTGAAGGGAATCTGTGTGATTGAGAGTTTGGCCAGTATAAGTAAATGGTTGTTTTGAATTGTATTGGTGGGCAAGGCTCTTGTTTTATTATTTGTTTCTATCTTGATTTCTTTTATTTAAAACAACGTCAAAAGTTTGTGTCGACATGTGAAGCAGTAGGTTCAAGAAATTATGCGTTGGAAATTCAGTGCTATAACTGTACATAACTTTTATTAGTCTTTACGTTGGCCCAATTTGGACAAATTCCCCTGAATAGATTTATAATTGCAAACAGATTTTAATGGATTGCATTGCTTTACCCAATGTGTGAAGTCATATCTGTTTATGTTTCTGCTGGAAATCTTTCTTTAAAGTCTCAATTAAAAAAAAACAATTACCATTTCAGTTTTTATTGTCTGCTGGCCTTTCTTATTAATCATGGTTGAATTATTAGACAAGTTTACAAACAGATAAATACATTTCATTTAAGTTAGTCTTTACCTACAAAGCAGAAATGAGAACGAAGACATTGCATTACATTACATATAGTGTACTTTAATGTTAAAATATTGCATTTGCACAGCGCCTGCTTCCATTAGAAAGCTTACATTTCTGAAATTATGTCATAATAGCATTCTGGTCTTTTACAGACAATGGTTCGGTTGTCAAGTCACTGTCATATGTTTGTTCTCTGGTGAATAGAATTAATAATTTAGGAGTTCACTCTCAAGTGACGACACAACCAGAAGAACACAATCCTTCTTCTGAAACTGTTGGTGATGGAGACGCCTGCTGCTCAAAATGTGCTGCTCTCCACTTTCAGATCCACCTTCATTTTCTGTTTCTCCATGACGGCCTCCAGCTCTGTGGCCCGTCTGGCATCCTGGAGAAAACATTATTTTTATTAACAAAAATGCTGTGTGGTAATAGAAAGATCAATATATCTATATACTTAAGCATGTGATATGTGCACAGGTTTTAAAACGTCCTCAGCAACGGAGTTCATAATGCGTTAATGTGGCCTAAAAGGCCATGAGGTTTAGAGACCTCAGTGAATCCTATTCCATTTATGACACAACTACTTAGCAGAGACATAATTTAATAAGCAGGTTTTAAAGTAATTCACAAAACAGTCATAGCAGATAAGATGGTTTATCAGTCAACAAAGAACGTTTTCATGTTCTCAGAATAAATTAATATTGGACAATAATGCCATGCTTCTGACTAGGTTAAATGATGTCTTTGGTAACCAATAAATGATGCTTCGGTTTGTTTTCCCAGTCACCAGGTTGAATACATATATAATATACATACAGAAAAACATATAAAATGAATGTAAATGGACTTGCATTTTTATAGCGCTTTTCTAGTCTTCCGACCACTCAAAGCGCTTTACACCACATGTCAGCATTCACCCATTCACACACACATAGCAGAGGCTGCTAAGGTGCCAACTTTGCCCATCAGGATGTAATCTAAATACTCATTCACACACTGATGGCTATGCCTTCGGGAGCAATTTTGGGGTTAAGTGTCTTGCTCAAGGACACATTGACATGTGATCCAGAGCAGCCGGGGATCGAACCACCGACCTTCCGATTGGTGGACGACCTGCTCTACCCTCTGAGCCACAGCCGTCTAGAGTCTAAAAAGTCTAAAGTCTAAATTCTCTGATTAAAGCCTTTTAAATGTGAATATTTTCGACATTTGAGGACGTCATCTTGGGCTTTGGGAAACACTGATCGACATTTCTTTACCATTTTCTGACATTTTATGGACCAAACAACAAATCAATTAATCAAGAAAATAATCAACAGATTAATCGTGGATGAAATTCGTTAGTTCCAGCCCTAAACATTTCATGTCATAATGTGATACTGCTCTGTTTTTCTTCTTCTGGTGTGGCAGCAATAGGCTGCCGTATAAAGTCAATTAAGCATCGATTACACATAATTTTGTCTTTGCCTGCTGTCAGAAATAGTCTCCTACACTTGTCCTGATATCTCTACACACTCTCAAATAGTGACTTGCTTGATTTATTGGTCAAATGTGTTTTGAATTTACTCAATAGTTTCATTGATTAACTTCGATCAGAAAACAGGGAAATAAGGCCTAATAGTCCTTTGATTTACCTCCAGCAGTGCTTTCTGCACAGTGAGCTGGCTGTACACTCTGGCGCCCTCGTCTGGAATCACAGCTCGTAGCTCTTCCTTGTTGAGGGAGAAGAGCTGGGCGCCTGTCAGCACTCCCAAACATGCCACCGCCCTGAGGGACATAAAGATATACAAATGACTCGAAACTCTCCTCTTATTCATTTCCTTTTCAGCTGTTTATCAGCGTTAAAGGGAGGGAGAGTCATTTATGTTGACTTATTAATGAATGTATTATACTGGGAGCACACCCAGTGTGCAAACAGCATGTGGTCAGTAGTTGTGACGTCACTCACGGCTCGCTGAAGCCCTTCCCTCGGAGCCACTCGGCCACCTCGTCTGGAGGAGAGTGGTAGTCCAGAGGCACGGAGGTGTCCGAGGAGCGAGGGATGACCAGAGGTTTGTTCAGGCCGGCCTTTCCATTGGTCAGCCTCTGGAGCAGCTCGTCATTCATCAACATGACTAGAAAGATTCCAAGTGACATCATTACATAATATAGTACATATTAATGTGCAGCTTTACGGTGTATTTTTTTCTAGGGCAGGCAAAGTCCCTTGACCTCCGACCTCAAGATATGTGAATGAAAATGGGTCCTATGGGTACCCACGAGCCTCCCCTTTTACAGACATGCCCACTTTATGATAATCACATGCAGTTTTGGGGCAAGTCATAGTCAAGTCAGCACACTGACACACTGACAGCTGTTGTTGCCTGTTGGGCTTGAGTTTGCCATGTAATGATTTAAGCATATTTTTTTATGCTAAATGCAGTACCTGTGAGGGTTTCTGGACAATATTTGTCATTGTTTTGTGTTGCTAATTGATTTCCAATAATAAATATATACATACGTTTGCATAAAGCAAGCATATTTTCCCACTCCCATGTTGATAAGAGTATTAAATACTTGACAAATCTCCCTTTGAGGTACATTTTGAACAGTGTGATTAATTTGCGATTAATCGGGATTAACTATGGACAATCATGCGATTAATCGCGATTAAATATTTTTAATCGATTGACGGGCCTAACTTTTTCATTATTTTTGTAGTCTTTGTGCTTTTAATCTCTGACACACACACACAAACACACACACACACACACACACACACACACAGTATCTAGGACATTATAGCTCCCTATATTCAAGCGACCTTTTCACAGCATTTATGCGACACACCCACACCTCCTACACAAACACTTGGTACCTTTATTTTCTGGGTCCTCTGCAGCTGGTATGTGTTGGCTGTATGGCGGTAAGCTGAGTGGGCGCTGGGGGGAGTGGGTGGGGCCCAGGGTCAGAGCAGGAGCGCTGGGTGGGCCTGCAGAGAAAGTCCTGGTGAGGGGAGGTGCAGCTGGAACCTGCAGGAATGAGGAGAAAAAATTCAAGCTGGAATTCACTCAGGTATGTACAGGTGAGTATACCTCTGTGATTCATGTGTGTGTGTGTGTGTGTGTGTGTGTGTGTGTGTGTGTGTTTTTGTGTCTTACACTGGGGGGTTTATGGGCGACGGGGCTGTCTATGTGAGCCAAGGGATCCAGGATGTTAAAGGGGACAAATCCGATCTGGTCGAACCGATTGCGACACTTCCACCAGCGCTTGGACGATTCAATCACCTGTCAGACAGAGGGGTTGCTGTCAGTCAGCGCATTGTGTTCCTGAACGCACCATGAACATGTCTTTACTGTGTACCACTTTGACTTCCTCACCTCGAGCGTCTCCCCCTGCTGCACTGACAGCTCGGTGCTGTTCCTGGCTATGAAGTCGTAAGTGCAGCTGTAGAGTCTCTCAGACTCTGGTGGGAGCGTGCCGCCGTCTCTGAGAGGAGAGGAGACAAGACAATTTTATCACGCTGTCAGAGAGGGGAAACCGTAGCAGCTGACTGCTTCTTAAAGATGACCTACGTTTCATCGCCGACTCTGATGTCTGGAGGACCAACTGGCAGTTGCAGCTGTGGGTGAGATGGACATTCATGAGTATACAGTATAACACAGACATAAACAGGGCAGAGAGACACAGGTAAAGGGGTCAATCATACAGTACAGAGGGATGGGGGCTGGTTGACAAAATAAGCTTACAGCAAGAGCTTTGACAGTTTCCTCTTTTATGAGTAAGCTTTCAAAAGAAAAATTAGGCGACTAACCAAAAGAGTAAATCTAAATATCCTCCTTATTAGATGCTTGAATTGCAAGTGCATTCATCAGCAAAAACACCTCATTTCATGTAGAAATGGGAGCACCGTTAATAATCATAACGTATGCCAAAAATTGTCAACAGCACAGGAAGTGAAGGCCTTTTTTATGGAAGCCCATTTCCATCACTGTGATGAAAATAAGATAGATAGATAGATAGATAGATAGATAGATAGATAGATAGATAGATAGATAGATAGATAGATAGATAGATACTTTATTGATCCCGAAGGAAATTTAGGCATCCAGTAGCTTAAACAACAAGTCCCAACACCAATACACCTTAAAAAGAGATACAATCGAATATAAAGTGAAATAAAATAAAAAAAAGAAAACATAAGTACAGCAGTGAAGTGTCAGTGTGCCAATTGTAGTGCAAATAGTGCAAATAGTGCAAGAGTACTGAGTACTCTTGCGCAGTACTGAATATAGCAGTGTATACTATGGTGTATGATACAGTAGTGCAATGTAATGGTATAATAATTTAAGATAAGATAAGATCCTGTAAGTCATTATAATGAGATACTATCTCAAAATAATGGGTTAGTATCTCAATATTTTGACTTTGGATCTCATTATTTTGACTTACTATCTCGTTATTTTGGCTTACTATCTCAATATTTTGACTTATTATCTCAGTATTTCGACCTGGTATCTCAAAATAATGAGAAAGGTTCATCACATTACTAAGATACTAAGTCAAAATATTGAGATACTAAGTCAAAATATTGAGACATTAAGTCAAAATATTGAGATACTAAGTTCAAATATTGAGATACTAAGTCAAAATATTGAGATACTAAGTCAAAATATTGAGATAGTAAATTTAAAAACTCAGATACTAAGTCAAAATATTGAGATACTAAGTCAAAATATTGAGCTACTAAGTCAAAATATTGAGATAGTAAATTTAAAAACTCAGATACTAAGTCAAAATATTGAGGTACTAACTAATTATTTTGAGATAGTATCTCATTATAATGATTTACAGGATCTTTTTTCATCACAGTGTCAGAAATGGGCTTCCATACCTTTTAGTGCAAACACAATCCTCACTGAAAAATATCCACTACATACGTTTTTTAGCCCTTGTGTGACAGAACTGTGGTGAACCGAGGCAGCTACAGGAAAGTGCAGCTCCAGTGTTTATTGCACTTGATATTTACGTGATATTTAGGTGTCTGTTATTACGTTCAACCCCCCTGTTGAACTTTTACACACACACATATTGTGAGTGCTCCTCTCTTTTGACACACGACTAGAGCGAGTGTCTATCACGTGCAGGTATTTCATACCTCTTGCTTTACTCTGAGAGCTTCGTGTTTGTGCTGTGACTCGACCGGATCCTCCCAAACCTGCCCGTCTGCCCTCGAGGCTTCCGGCTTCCAACCGTCCAAGAACACAGGAGTGTATGGAGCTACGGGCCCTCTGAGCTGAGAGCTGAGAGAGGGAGAGAGCACACATGAGTCACTGCGTTGGTTGGGTTTTACTTTACAGTGTGATTAAAACAACTATGATTACTGTTAAACAGGGTTCCATACAGTTTCTGGAAGTCAATATCAGTGCTTACATTTTGGTTTTAAAGCTGCAAGTAGCAACTATTTTGTGCCAATCATAAAAAATTTTCACATTGGACGTTTTTCATGCCAGAGAAATCCCTCTAAAATATATGTGTTCAATTTGGCCACCATAATTACATTGTTGGCTGGTTCCCCATTAAAACTTTAAGTTATTGAGCAAAAAAAAGTCACCAAGAAGTTCCTGGCAATGTAGTCCTGGGAGTACTTTTCAAGGAGGTTCCTTCAGCCCATTGTTGTCTAAATTTCCATAGCGGTCTAAAGACCTGCGAAGATTATGCAAACCAGTCCGATGACGTAGGGAAAAGCATGAGGGCTGCTGGTGGTTTTATGCTTTCATGCAGCTGTTGTCAGCCTCATATGAGAGGTGAATGAGCAGCCAATAATTGATACATGACATTTGATAATATACATCTATCAGCTAAATGTATTGGCAAACAAAGATCCATCTCTTAACTGTGATTTCAATAATTACATGAAATGTTAGCTTTTTTTTCAAGACAGAAGTATAATGAATTATGTAAAATAAAGTAAAACTGGATTATTATTTTTGACTTAATATATTTGGTACTATAACGGTTGGCCCAGTGACTGTTGGTACTGACCACGGCAGCGTCCAGTTGGGACCCAGAGACGTCCACAGCTGCCTCTCCTCTTCGCTCAGGTTGTCTTGTAGCAGGGAGACGGCCGAGCTGGTCAGGGCGGGGCTGGACACCGAGGCGGCCAGAACTGGTCCCCCTGTTGTTTTCACCATCTGTACACACAACAGATAAGACACAAAAAAAACATCTTCACAAAACAATCACCGGTGCTTAAGAAAAAGTGAAGTTGTACGAAGTATGTACACGTCTCACATTATTTGATTAATTTGCAAGTTTCTTCTGATAGAGCACTGACAACCCAAGCACACACAAACAAAGAAGTTTATTCAAGTGTGCTATTAGTATACTTCTTTAAACTTAAAATAAGAGAGTATGCTTTCAGTTTACTTTTTATGTACTTATCAGAGATACACTTAACAAAATTATACTTAAGTAAACTTGGCTCATACCGACAAGTATACAGAAAAGTCTAAGTATGCTTGAGTTATACCGACAAGTATACAGAAAAGTCCAAGTATACTTGAGTTATAACGACAAGTGTACAGAAAAGTCCAAGTATACTTGAGTTATACCGACAAGTATACAGAAAAGTCCAAGTATACTTGAGTTATACCGACAAGTGTACAGAAAAGTCCAAGTATACTTGGCTTATACCGACAAGTATACAGAAAAGTCCAAGTATACTTGGCTTATACTGACAAGTGTACAGAAAAGTCCAAGTATACTTGGCTTATACTGAAAGGTTTACAGAGAAGTATAAGTATATTTGGCTACTATAAGCTAACTTAAAGAAAACTTACAAGTGTACTTTCATAAACTAAAAAGTGGGCTACAAGTATATAACTAGTAAACTAACAGTATACCTATAAGTTCACTTGTAGTATAGTTCATATTATAGTTGCAGTACAAAATACGCCTTGGATGTAAACTAGTTGAGCACTCAAAGTTTACTACTCTTACATTTAACGTATACTTTTATAAACTAAAAAGTGGGCCAATTAAGTCCCAAGAAGTATTCAAGTAGTACACTTAAAAGTATACTACTAGTACATTGATATTAGTATACTTATAACATAAAGTATACTTGGGATTATACTTGAACTATACTTGAGTTTACTTCATCAAATAAACTTGAAGTATACTTCTTTTTTGTAAGGGAACGGATGCATCCACACACACAAGCAACACATGCACACAAGAAGAAGGGACATACATAGTCCCATAAATAGAAATATGAGGCTGTTTCATTCCATTCCATTCAGGCGTGCCAGTATACACAAATCAAACACACGCGCTCCACCCCTTGATTCTCTTGGTGATGACTGATTCATAACTTTAATGTTATATATCAGACACCAACCGAGACACACCTGAAATTCCCAACATAACTCCACACATAAAATGTGAAGCATCGTAGATGGAAGCAATTAAATTAAATACTGCTTATATTTTAGTTAGATGATTCCAGTTTCTGCTGACTTTCTGTGGTGCACAGTACTTTCAGACTGCAATGTCAAGAAGAATGAGGCTACATTAGTGTTGTGGCTTCCAGGAAAGACCTATTGATAAAGGAGTATCTTGAACCAGGAAATAAAGTAGGTAAATGTTCTTATGACCAATATTTTGTCATATGTGTCGTTAAAGAAAGTCATAAATGACTTACTTTTGACGGCTGGAATACACAGCAATGTGGCCTTTCAAGCAATAAGAGACTCCAGCTCAACTCAAATCTAGTGTGTACCAAAAACACATACCTGCATACAAATACTGCCACGTAAACCAGTCCAAACAATTGCTGAGTGTTTCACTGAGGCTATCACACAGGGAACTGCCCTGTGTAAATACTGAATGGAACTTGCAGTTTCTGTACTCAACTACAGTGATATAGTTTCTTTCAATTATCATGACATGACAGATGCTTGTTTTTTGTGTTTTTCTTTTTACACTTTTGTTCAATACCAGCTCACGGACAAACATACTGCCTATATGCTGCATTACCTTCAGGTAAATAATCAAAATAACATCTATTATATAACTTAAAGTGGACCTATTATGCTTATTTTCATGTGCATACTTGTATTTTGGGTTTCTAGTAGAACATGTTTACATGTTTTAATGTTAAAAAAAACCTCTTTTTTTCTCATACCGGCTGTGCTGCAGCACCTCTTTCCGTTTCAGACAGAGGGTGACTCTGTCTGAAACGCTCTGTTTGAGCTCCTGACCCCCCCCCCCCTCTCCTGAAAAGCCCAGTCTGCTCTGACTGGTCAGCTGGTCCACTCTGTTGTGATTCGTCAACCGCACCACACTCTTCGGACCCCGCTCCTGCTCCGCTCTGACTAGCTTTGTTATTATGCAAATGTGTTACTTGGTGACATCACCACGTTACGGAAAAAAAGGCGGAACATCAAGCGAGGCGTTTCAGGCAGTTAAGGAGCAGTGTTTCTGTGGGGCAGAGTAACTCCCTTTGGTGTGGAATTTGGGATTTTTAACTTTGCAGACCTTTAACATGCACAACAAAACTATATAACACACTAAAGGAAAGGGAAAAGCACAAAAGCAGAATAGGTCCTCTTTAACTACCATGGCAGTCTCCAAATGTTATCTACACCTTTATCCTGTGTTCATCTTCTCCCACATACTAAGTGATGTGACATCATGAGATTTATTTTAAGATATCCATCACGTCCTACTCAGGCTTGTTTTTTGTTTTTTTTATCAGTGCTGCTATAAAAGACGAGGCCTCGTGTTTACAGCAATAGCAACAACAGGTGCTGCTATTGTTTGTTTATAACACTCACCATATCCAACGGTTTGAACACGTGGTGGACAAGCTCCTCAGAGGAAGGGTTGGAGATGGTTGACTTCAGACGGGCCTGTGAAGAGATAAATAGAGGAATTTATTATGTAGCTGAGCAAGATAACCGAAAGAAAGAAATGTGACCTGACTGGATACACACCAACAGGCCGAAGCAATATTTGAATTTCTGGAAGATATCGATGAATTCCTCCTCTGGCGGAGGGCGAGCCTTTGTGGTGAGTAAATCCTCTGTTGGTCAGAAAACACAAGAAAATAGATCAGGATCCATAGCTGTGTTATTTCAACCTGATATCCATCTATCTTCTTTCTACCTTCAACACTTTGCTTTTTACTCCTCTTCTTCTTCTTCTTCCTCTGGTTCAGCACCGTCGCAGCCTCGGCCGTCTGCTGCAGCTTGGCCATGAAGGTCTCGATGTCATCGAAACAGTGGTTGAGGATCCCCTGAGGAAGGGACAACCACTTATGTTATGCTGTTCAGTTATAAATTACAGCCACAGGTGACTGATAAAGACAAAAGATGAAGATGAGGCGTACCACTTCTCGCTCTGCTCGCAGGAAGGAGATATCAGGCCCGCCGTTCGCTGTTGTAGAAGAGAGGAGAGGATTCGGTTCATCCATTTCCCATTCATAGTCCTGCAGTTTGCAATCCCTGCCCCCTTTACCCTTGAAACCCCCCCCCCCCCCCCTACACACACGCAAACACACAAAGCAATCCCTGTGCTCCTGAATACCTCTCACTTCTCTCTTCTTACCTTCTCGGCATGTCAAATCCCTCCAAATACTTTTACTTTTACAAGCATTCGTGTGAAAATAACTCCTTTTTTTTCTTACCTCTGGGTCCAGGGTAAGGTGGAGGGTTGATGGGTGGGTGATTTGGAGCATGCGGGACGGGGGGGCTCGGGATTTCATAGGGGTCGATGACCTCTCCCCCACTCCGAGGAAGCCTATAGAGGACGAGAGGAGAGTTTCGTCGTACCACAGGTAAAGTTCACAGGCTTTCTTGTTGATGGAGGCAGCAGGCCGTTCACTCAGCACTTTAACGGGAAACACCCATAAAGAAGTCAAACACACTTAGGATCGCAGACATCCTGAGAGCCTCAAATGGATGCAGCAACAGGAGGACATCTTTGATCAGTGAATCCAGCCAGACAACGCAATCAATAGACACAATGTGATGCCTCTGAAATTCAACCCCGCAGCCCTTATTCCACTCTGAAAGTACAGTAAACAGTCTGACTGTGCTTTCTCACGGCCACAGCCTACATCGCACACAGCACTGTGCTTCAATCTAGATTGTCCTGTTAAACAAACCAGTGAGCAACAAGCCAGTTTGAAATGGAAAAAAGACGAGGACGTGGCACCGTATTGTATTGTTTGCCTACTCTTACAAAATATGCAAATACCTGTGAGAATGCAGAGTCATATTTTACAGTTACTGAATCTAAACCCAGCCGTCTGTCCACCCGCCTTACCACATTTGTCTGTCCGTCACACGTCCCTTTGAAGAGAAAGTTTTTCAAAAGCAGGTAATCCGTTCAGGCCCTGAGCATTCACACTGCAACCGCCGCCACCGCCGTCATCCCTCCTCTGCTCTCTCTCTCTCTCTCTGCTTTCTGTCACAATGGCCTTGTTATCTCTGTCACACCTTCCTAAGTTATGTGAAAACCGGTATAACAGGTCTTTCTCTCTCTCAGCTGTTTACCCTGTCCTCTGTGTCTCTCTCTCTCTCTCTGTAGACAGGTGGACGGTGACACCATTGCAGGCTACTCTGATTCAGTGGAAAATAATGACATAATGGCAGTAAAAAAAAAGAGGAGAAATGCAAACAGTAAAATGGGAGACTGGTCTGAATGACCATGTGTTATCTGTCCTTTGTTTGGCTGAACCTCCACCCATATAAGTGCAAACATACACAGAGGCCCACTTTCTTACATTAAAAACCACAATAAAACATGGAAATTGGGCACTAAAAAGCGTGAATTTTCATAAGGAACTACCATCAAATGTGTGTTTTTCAGTTTTAAAGTCTTCACGTGAAACATTTAGATGTTTTTTCATGTCTTGTGGCCGTGACATTCACTGTACCTGTGGGCGTCAGGGAGCCTCTTACTCCTGCCGGTGGAGGAACCCGAAACTGCGCGTGCAATGTCGTCACGGATATGCTCTGCCTGCGTGAATGAGAAGCAGGAAGTGGCATCACTCGTAAAACCTGAACCAACTGAGTCAGGTGGGACAGACTGGGGGAAGCGGCTCAGGCGTATTACTCACCTTCACAGTCTCGCAGTTAAAGAAGTGAATGTCCGGCTTCTTCTGCTCTCCACTTTGGCAGACTAGCAGAAGGAGGGATGGAAAGTGTTTCTCTGTGTTTATGACGTCGCAGCGGTAGATGGATTTGAAAGAGTAGTTCTCCAGCTCATCCTGCACGAGTATATGAAAGTGGAGGTCATTATGTAAGCAAATATAATATAACAGCATTTCTCAATGTAATCGCTCACAACCCACAGGCCCATTTGTCGACCCATCATGCATCTGTCCTCACCTGGCTCTGTGTGTCTCGGAGGTGAACGGCCTCTGCTCCCACCTCCAGGTACATCTGTTGGCTCCACAGCTTTTTGTTCTGCGCGAGGATGGAGAGACGCAACTGGGCCTCCTCCACGTTCTGCACATCCCCGTCCTCGAGGGAATATGTCAGCAGGTGCTGCAAGCAGGAAGAGAGAGAGAGAGAAGGATGAAGACTTGAGGAAAAAGTTAAAATATCACCCTGAGGAAAAGACGTATAGGTAGTAGGTGAGACTTACGTCGACAAGATATCGCGAGATGTTTGTCATCCTTGGTCTGGTGGGAGAAGATGGAGAGGTTTCTATGAATATACAGCCGGAGAGATTTTAGGTGGAGTCACAAAAGGGTGTTGTCACACTCACAGACTGGTACTGATGGTGTTGTTTTAAGGCAGGCAGCAGTTTTTCTCTAAACTAACAAGTCTTAACCTGCGAAAGCAATATCCTCATTCAATTCCCTTCCCCTATTTGAGTCTGCTCCAGTAACCTGGGATCACGCTAGCTGTCCAACCAGTCTGACAACAGCACAATGCATCTCACTATTCAATCCCTCTGCTCCTCGGTGGCCATTAATACTGGAATCACTGGTATCAAGAGAGCACACTTCCAGTATCACTTTACATTTCCTCAAGACCGGTTTCATTAAAAATACTCGACCAAAAATTGATTCCATCATATTTGTGCATAAGAGCCAAACTGGTGTGGTTGGTGTCCTATACTCATATAATGACGTAGTATTTCAAAATAAAAGTCTGACCAAAATTAGCAATTTATGCACACTATTCTTAAGTGAAAATACATTTTAACATCTTGATAGACTACAGCGCATACCATACATAACTGTAATTTTGCAAAAAAATAATAGAAATGTGTTGCAATGGGGAATATGACCCATGATTCAGTTTTTGGTTTTCAGTAAATCCACATAAGCAGTTTGAAATTCCATTAAATGGTCAAAAAAATATCGACTTAGCAATGGCTACATAACTTGACAAGAATTCACCACTAGTGGCACAGAAAATATCAAACGTGACAAAGTTTCGCAATGTCTTTCAGTGCAGTTACTGATTCATGCTGTACAAATTCATAAGTAGTCTTAAATATCACAAGCTCTGATTGATGATTGGAAATGGATATTTGATCAAACTTACCAAGGTTGATAGGCTTCCAATACTTTATTCCTGGTGTTAACGGCTTTGTTAGTGTGTTTACAGTAAAACCTGTCCTGTGTCTCAGTGTAACTCGCTCTTTGGTATTGAAAGCTTTTACATGACAGAGGTGTGTCACCTTGTGCAGTCCCGCCCAGTCTACCACCTCACCTTAGAGATAAAAATATTTACTCAACATAAAACCCACGCAGGCTACTAACAAGTGGACATATTTCACACTGGGAAACATTTGGGAAAATTGTGTGGTGTTGTATAGCTGCAGTTGGAAAAACTGAGGTCATGTCCTCTGTATTTTCTCTTGGAATTTGGGAATTTTAGCAGCATTTTTAGTGTATGCTTTAGTCTGATTCCGATATTTTTCGACTTAAAGGAACAGTGTGTAACATTTCGGGGGATTTATTAGCAGAAATATAACATTCATAACTATGTTTTCATTAGTGTATAATCACCTGAAACACAGAATGGACAAACCATTTGCGTCTTTATGTTACCTGAAGGTCACTGTAGTTCTCCGACGCGATTATGAAACTGCGGTATTGTGAGCCGCAGAGTGCAAAACCGTGGTACCGCCAGCCGCCGTCTGACTTCCGTTGCTCCTATAGTAGTGTTATTATAGTAAGGATGTCCTCGTTACTGCGTTACTGCGTTACTGCGTTACTGCGTTACTGCGTTACTGCGCACCACAGTCTTAGAAAGGGAGGAGTGAACGGAGGGGTACTCAGTTGGTTGCAATCTGCAACCACACCACTAGATGCCACCAAATCCTACACTGTCCCTTTAATATTTAAATTCTACTTAAATAAAATGGGGGTGGCGATGGCTCAGTCCGTGGGGACTTGCTTGGGAACTGGAGGGTTGTTGGTTCGAGTGTAGCTGGAGAGGTGGCAGTTTGTCTCCTAGGCACGGCCAGGGTGCCCTTGAGCAAGGCACCGACCCCCTGAACTGCTGTATAGTAGCTGCCAACTGCTCCTAATGCTAGGATGGGTTAAATGCAGGGGCTAAATTTCACCGTGTGCTGTGGCGTACAATGTGTGACAATAAAAGTTTATTTATATTTACATTTAAATGAATAAAGATTCACTATTTACTCACAATATGATTCCAGCAGTGTGGAGAGGGTTTTTGAACAACATTTAAACCTTAATGTTTGGAAATAAAACTTCAAGTTGCCTTGTGTCTGCAGATTTCAGCAAGTTACAGACAGTTGCAACTTCAAAGCACCTTGGAAATAAACTACACTCTTTATACAATACACATGCACTAGGTTGGAGTTTTGTAGGGGCAACCATAGGCTACACACAAGTGGGGTGTCACATTTCATAACAGTCCTTTATTGGAGGTAGACAAGTCTCCGTTTTATCCGCCAATAGAGGAGATAGGCGGAGTCAGGTGAAGCAGCAACAATCGAGGAGGTCGCCACTTGACTTTGGTTTTAGGACATCTGAAAACTTCTCAAGGATTTCTATCATTACATACCACAAAGGTATTTATCACTTTTTAATAATTACATGCCGTTATTTCCAAGCGCATGGATTATGTTGTGGTATAGTGAGTTGATAGTGGCAGTAGACTGTGTGTTTTATTTGACTCCAAAACAGGCATACGTGGCATGCAGTGCGTGTGTGTGTTAGTGTGTGTGTGTGTGTGTGTATGCGGTGCGGTCCAGAGAAATGTCACCGCCAGCCAGGTCAGTGCGACTGATGTGTGAACTGTAATGAATCCTGCTGTGGGACTGATGGATAAAAAAGAAGTGTATTTTTTTTTTTTTTGCAGAAACTAATAATGAATGCTGTTACAGGCACTGTTCAAGGACGTGAATTTATTCCAGTCTGACAGAAAACCGTGCTCGATGACAGGAGCCGACTATTGCATCAGCCTACTTTTATTTTTTTCGTGAACGAAAGTGAACTAAAACAGAGAATATCTGATAGTAGGCCTAATACACAAAAACTTTCCCAGGTGGGGTGGCGAAAGTGAATGTTTGCCACGTGTTATGTTTGACAATCCATGAAACGTGGATCGGAGGAGATGAAATGACTCAACTTTATTCCATCAACATTAATATTTAATTAAATTATGTTCTGTCAATTACAGAGAATCCTTGCGATGACAAATAATAAAAGAAGGGTCGGTAAAAACTGTGTGTTTAACCTGGCAGCAGTCACACGTGTTGGAAAATAGCTTAAATCTTAAGAGGATCGGTGTTTGGGTTTATGATGCGTTCAGGCTCCTCCTGTGTTTATGAGTGCCACCGGGTTTCAAACATGAGGACCATTTGAAATTAGATAAAAGCTGCAAATAATTGTCGATTCGGGCAGCAATTACAGCATTGGTGGAAAGTAACTAGTCTACAATAACTTGAGTACTGTACATAAGTAGCCTATTCCATTTTCTGCCACTTCACATAATACACAACATTCTACCCACTCAAGCTTTAACCTTGGCCTCTGAAAAACTGATGGACACTTTTCAATATTTTATATCATTTTGTAGACGATTAATTAATTAATTATACAAAAGAATCGACACATATAAATAATATATATAATACATTTGAACAATTAATAGATAATGAAAATAACCATCAGTCGCTCTCAACAGGATAGCTGTGCCCGTGCTACCAAGCTGCAGATTTCGTGCAGCCCCTGAAAGCAGCAGCAGTGTAGTAAGTTAGGTGGGGTGTATTGCATCACGCGGAAGAAACAAACCCACGGCTACACCAATAAACCGTGAGAACACGCGGGTGGCGGTAAGAGAACTACCACAATTCAATCAAGCAACGCACCTGTATCTGACTTCATATCCTTCTATACAGCTAAATATCAAAGTATCCGATATGTTACATTTAATTTGACAAGTAGAAACAGAAGAAGAAATCCGCTCGCGACGTGGTTGTTAACGGTGACAGCAAACAGACGCCACACGTGTTCGTTTCCTCCTTTGAACGGACCGAAGAATAACGACGACAGTCTCCTTTTCCATCTCCGGTGTTTCTTTTACTTCCCCGTTTACGACATTTGCCGGTGAGCAGGTCAGTCTGACCGTCAGTTTGGTTTATCAGAAGTGAGTTCAGACCTGTATACAGTCTCTGGTCCGAGACAAAGACAGATGGATGGTTGGGGGGGATGAAGCTAACGTTTTTTGGCCATGTTGTAGCTTCAGATACCGCGTAAAGATATGGTTATTGGACCCATCTAGTCTAATCAAGGATTTTTTTTACACCTGCCTTACAAGACGAATACAATTAGCCTACTGTAGTGTAATTAACCAGCTGGTGGGATAGCTGGCTGCTGTTGTGTACACTCAGATGCCAGTTTAGAAGGTCACATCCATCCTAAACCTAGTCTAATCAATACGTTGCCCCTCGCAACAAGTCCTCATTTATATAAATAGGGTGGACAGAATATTGGAAACACTTCCTATTATAGCACATTTCAATTAGGGATGCACCTATACTGACAAAAAAAAAAACTGGATCAGATATCGGTGAGAATGGGGTAGATCTATTCAATTCGATTTTATGTTTCTATACAATATACATTATATACTGTAATTTTAATTCCTGTTTAAGTTTTGACCGATTTTGTTGTTGCATTAAAAAGGTTTACACTTGAATTGTAATTCCTGTTAATATTGAAGATTTTTTTTTTACCGAGTTGCTGGTGTGCGATTTGTTATTTTAATATTAAAGAACAATTAAATCGCTTTATATCTATGTATTTATTGGTCACATTTTGTGTTACAAAGTTAAGAGAACAATGTTTAAGTCGAGCCTGTTGTTTCCTTACACATAAAAGAATGATCCAAGTAACTTCCATACGGTGAGGCATACAGCTTATTAATTAAACACCGGTATCGGCCGATACCCAAAGCCCAGGTATCGCAATCGGTATTGGGACTGAAAAAGTCTGATCAGTACATCCCTCATTTCGATCCGTCAGCACCACAACTACAGCTTCCAAAATGACCATAAAGTTCATTCAACACTATTTAAAAATAACAAAAAACATAAAGACATTCATTGATTACAGGGCTGTTGAATTAGACTGCATCGGTTTTAGCTTGGTGTACCTAAATAATAAATTGGCAACACAGCACCAGAGCAAATCTGTGAAACCGTGTCATTGAAGTCTATTTGTGTTACACCACAAGTGAAGGCCACGAATGACTGTGCAGCTTCCACATAACAACTCTTCAGCTGCAGAAAAGTCCCCATAAATCTACAAAGAATCAATAGGATGACTGTGCGTTGGCCATCATGGATGATCAGCCACAGTCTTGCTTCATCAGTGTGGTGGTTATGATGTAGCCTACTGCTTCACATTCACACCAATTTCTTTCTTTTTATGTCTTTCGTCCTCTAGATGGAGAAGCAGCCCCTGCCAACTGACGATGACAGGACAGGAACCACAGAGTCGGCGATTGACGGCTACGCCGGTGAGGACGGCCAGCAGGACTCGTCTGAGCCTGCCGCTCGAGCAGGATGGAACAGTAAAATAGAGTATTTTTTGGCTCAGGTGGGATTCAGCGTCGGGCTCGGCAACGTCTGGAGGTTTCCATATTTATGCCATCAAAATGGAGGGGGTGAGTACCTATTATTATTATTATTATTGTCATCCGTGTTAGATGGCTGTTAAGGGATTGGGTACTGTGGGTCCAATGGGACCAAACACAATGTCGTGGGTGCAGAATATACAGTGTTTAGTCAGCGTCATCTTCACAGGGCGAGCATGTGATTAAAAAGAGAGAGAGTATCAGAAAAAGCATGCATGTAAATGCATTAACTATCAACTTGCATGCCTCCAAATCTGAGCAGCACACTCTTTAACATGTTGTTTATAGATGTTTATTACACGGCTGTGTTGAATACTCAATTCTGATTGGTCAATCACGGCGTTCTACGGTTGGTTATTTCTTTTTAGCAGACTGCTGCTATGTATAACAGACCGTTGCTATGGACGCAGTTCTGATGTCAGACTCTGGAGGACCATTTTTGTGTCAAATTATTGATTTCTTAAAGGGGCTATATGTAAGAATCAGAAATTGCTTGTTCACAGCGACACCTGTGGCCGCAATGTCAACGAAAGTCAGCGTCCTGTTGCTCGCGCTCGCGCTTGTGCTCGCGCTACATTGACATGAACGAGCACCGGTCTAAACAGTGAGGCGACACACGTCAGCTAACACACAATATCACTCTGTATTTCACCTGCTTGGCAGTAATGTTAGCTGACCAGAGGAAGGTCTCTCCATGAATCAATGCTGATCCTAGTGTTGGCTTTTCCTCCCGATCCGGAGGGAACGGGGGGGGGGGGGGGGGACGGACGGACACCGGCACCCGGTCGGGACGATAACGTAACTCGCTGCGGAGCCCCGTCATTTCACAAGACACGGGAAACCTCTGTTGGTCTGCAGGAGCTGCAGCAGTTATTGCTGCAAAAACGTCCACTGCACATTCACCAGATATTCTCAGAGCTAAACTAACTCTTCTGCAGTGTGTAGTGTGCGCGCGTTCACGTGCGTTCACGTGGAGGCGGAGCGAGCCGAGCGAGTGAGAACGAGCGCGGTGTGCAAACAGGCAGGAGCAGAGCTGCTGCGCGCTGCGTACCCACACGCGAGCGCGCATGGGATACCGACCCGTTAAGATTTATGCGCGTGATAAGTTACAAATAGTCCCTTTAAGTAAGTAGATTTTTTTAAAAGTCCAAAAGGGTTTCATGTGTTTTATTTATGCTGAAGGATGGATAAGACTAGGCGTGACCCCGAATAGTCGACTATTCAACGATTCGATCTGAGGAGCCTGATTATTATTATATATATTAAAGGGGCTATATGTAGAGAATCAGAAATTGCTTGTTAACAGTGACACATTGTGTGGCTGTTGAGTCACCACAGTCAGCATCCTGTTGCTCACACTTCGTAGACGCGAGCGAGCATCAGTCAAAACAGTGAGGCGACACACACACGAGACTGCACGTGACTGACAGGCATCATGTTGATTAACATTAGCAACATTAGCCAGCTAAAACTACAATATCACTATATTTCACATGCTTAGTTGGCAGTAATGTTAGCTACCTACCAAACGAAGGTCTCTCTGTGAATCAAAGGCCTGGCCGATGTTGATCCTAGTTTTCCCCCCCGACGTCGTTCACATTCCTGTTTTGCAAGACGGGCTTCACTAGATATAACTTTGTTTTTTTTTGTGCTTCTGTGTTGTTTGTGTTGGAGTCTGAGTTGTGGTGTTCGTTTGTTGGCGTTAGCGGACTCTATTTCTAACTGAACGTTAGCTATCGCTGCACACTGTTAGCACCGTAGAGGAGCTGGAGAGAGTAAAGGCGACCCGTGAGCGCGCACGACGTCACATCCGTTGGATTTTCCCGGAGAAAATCATCCCGCATTCTTCACATTAAAAGCAGTCTACAGGCTGTTAGTGGAAAACCAGAAAGTTGCGGAAGGTCTCGTTTTTTAGGTTAGGTTACAACCTGTTCACACATTGGCAATTAAAAAAACGTTTATAAGTGTAAAAACTTACATACAGTCCCTTTTAAAAGAACTTGAGTTGCAGTAATTAGAATGCTGTGGGATTTAAAAAACACAGTCTATCACAAGCATCTGCTTCTGCTTTACATAACTTTTGGTCAGAGTATCAACTCCTGGTGCTCATTTGTTAACCTGAGTGCTGGTCACCTCTTCTTCACAGGAGCTTTCCTCCTCCTGTACGTGCTGCTGATGCTGGTTGTGGGCATCCCCTTGTTCTTCCTGGAGCTGGCAGCTGGTCAGGCCATCCGACAGGGCAGCATCGGAGTGTGGAAGTACATCTCCCCCAGGCTGGCAGGGATCGGCTACTCCAGCTGTGTGGTAAGATACCGATTGTTAAATGATTGACCCACCTCCTAATACTATACGATTGTTCAGTATATGATGTTGAATGTATTCCAGTTGTCATTTTTTTGTTGCAAATTTCTGCTTCAGTCAGTAATTTCCTGTTTGCCAGAACACATTTTGCCACCGCCTAGAAAAGCACAGTGCTGTATGAGGGGGCAATGGTGTATTTTTTCCAATTTTAATGAAGTAACTGTGAAGAGGCCGTTACTTTCTTTGCATTATCGTGTGTCTGTCTCGTTAAAAAATGTTGTCTCATTTATCTCTTAATTGTCACTATGCAACTGCAGCTGTAGTTGAGGAGCACTTGCTCTATTATTCTGTTAGATTATGAACCTGATAATATTATTCTCAAACGTCCTCAGGTGTGTTTCTTCGTGGCTCTCTACTACAATGTGATCCTTGCATGGAGTCTTTTCTATCTCGGGAACTCGTTCCAGCACCCTTTACCTTGGCAACAGTGTCCAGAACAGGGGAATGTAACCGGTAAACACGCACACATTAAAACCGATAAGACACGAGGAGTTATTCAATTTAAACGTA
Source organism: Sebastolobus alascanus (assembly GCA_916701645.2). Lineage (NCBI taxonomy): Eukaryota > Metazoa > Chordata > Actinopteri > Perciformes > Sebastidae > Sebastolobus > Sebastolobus alascanus. The sequence continues at coordinate 1,118,145 of CAKAOJ020000147.1, forward strand.
AAGCTGTGTGTCACATGTAAGACTCGTAATTGATCATCTTTTTTTTTTTTTTTTTCCTCTTAACACCAGTAAAAGAATGTGAAAAGAGCTCCCCCACATCATACTTCTGGTACCGCAAAGCTTTGGATATCACAGACTCGATAGATGAGACGGGCTCTTTCAACCCTTACATCGTGTGCTGTCTGCTGGCGGCCTGGACCATCGTGTGCCTGGGGATGTTCAAGGGCATCAAGTCCTCTGTCAAGGTAACAAGGCCTGTTGTGGCCCCGGGCTTTCAAACTGTTGATTTGACTAACAAGGAAGCTGTGCCGTTAAAAATATGTGCTATTTTTTTTGCTTACGTTTAACAGCTCTCAGATGTTTCAGTAGGGTTGTGATAATCAGGAGCTTTAAACACGGCAACTAGTGAACTGAAGCATTTTCCAGTCCGTTATTAGATGATTTACTACTTCAAACACAGTTTTAAAGTCTCTTAATCTGCATTATGATATGGATATATAGCAGTCGGATGGTTCACATTCGTAGGACAAATATTAGGGGTGGGAATCACCAGAGGCCCCAACGAAACTTAAGTCACGAAACGATCTTATTGTGATTTTAAACATCGTGCGATATACTGAGTATTGCGATAAGATATATTGCGATTTATTACCTTTTGTCAACTGCAACTTATGCAGTTTGTCAACATTTGTTTTATCTAATAAGATACAGTTTTCACCCTCTTCATCTCAGAGTTTTCATTCACATATCTTGAGGTCAGAGGTCAAGGGACCCCCTTTGAATATGGCCATGCCAGTTTTTCCTCGCCAAAATTCAGCGTAACTTTGGAGCGTTATTTCCTGACAAGCTAGCATGACATTGTTGGTACCAATCGATTCCTTAGGTTTCGTATGATACCAGTATCTTCACTCGGGCTTTAAAGGTGTTATTGATAACATTTTTATGTAGACACATTTTTTTTTTTTTATAATATAAATATATAATACATACAGAGCTTTTAGATAGGTGCCGAATAAAAATATGGCTTTTCCTGAAAAAAAATATCATAATTGTGGATAAATCATTTAAAAAAATTTGGCGGGTTCAAAATGAATGTTTTGTTTATCTCTGTGGAAAATATCATTCGTTTGGTTCCCACTTCTAACAAGGCTTGTGAGCCAAAAGTATAACGATGTTGGTATTGCTTGGTATCTCTGGCCCGTCAGTTAGTGTGGAAAAAAAACGGATAAATGGCTGAGATTGACGGTGCCTGACAACGACTTGTTGTGAAGTAAATGCAATGAAACGGAGGAGGGAGAATGCAACATCTCTTGGCTGAATGTTATCAATGTTGTCAACACAGTAGCACCTTTAAGACTGAACCCGCTACAACCTCTGAAAGACAGAATAGCAGTCGGATTGTTAAGAGGTTAATAGGCTAATATAAGGAAAGATCGATACTTGACGTCTGTGTATCGATACAATATTGACACGCAAAATATCTCGATACTATGCTGTATCCATTTCCCCTCCCACCCCTAACAAATATGAAGTTTTTGATTACCATTACAGTGTTTACTTTGGGACCATCTGAGCGTTAAATAACAAATGTGACCAGAAGCCCTTAATGGAAAGCACTGACGTAATGGTGGTCTTAATTGTATCCTGTGCTACATTGTTTGGGCATTCACAGTTGGGTCAAATCCCAGTCATGTGTTGGGGCTTAAGAGTTCAGGGTTATTGTGGGTGAAGGAATCTCTCTGGAATGTGTGGCTTAGGTGTTGACCTGCTTCAAATGGCAAAAATCCACTTCATGTTTTAAAGTATTGGGAGTTTTGTGAATTAGCATTGGTTCTATGTTGTTTGTTTTCCCTAACACACATCAGCCAGTTCAGTCTCAGTAGAGCTATGCATTATAACCACCTTCAGGGTGGCGTTTGTATTACCAGCCATGTCTGGTGGTGGTTCATGTTTACTTAACAAACGGAGGAATTTAACCCTGCCTAGAACAAACATACTGTATCAGGTGTGGAAATAATTATCTACTGTACTTAATGTTATAGCTAACAGCTGAGGGTAAGTTTAATGCCGCTCATGCTCACATCAGGTGTTTCACGCACTTAACTAACTTAATCATCTCAACTATAAGGGCCATATGTTCAGTGTATAACAAGCAGCAGGCTTTACACTTAAGATTAGATGAAACAGTTAATCAGTTATCTCTGTGGGGGAAATGGGTTGTTATAGCAGCACTTGAGAGAGCCTTTTTTAACCCAAAGTGCCTGTGCGTTAGGGGTGGGAGAAAAAATCGATTCACCTATGTGTCACGATTCTTTTTTTTTTTTTACAATTTTGAAATCAATTTTTTAATGCCAGAATCTATATATTTGCTTCATTTGAGTCGATGTGGAGGTAGAAGGAAGTTACTGCTTTTATTGTTGTAGTCTGAGTAACGGGATGTCATATCCGTTCTGTATCTGTCACTCAAAACAAACAGTAGCCGGCTGGCCGTAGCAAGCAGAAACCGGCAGAAAACGGTGGAGGGTCGACGCGGGTACGACATGAACCCTCACATTTTAAATCCAAAGTGGTAAACACTACACATGCAGTAAAGTATGGAAACATTTTGGGTTTCACATTATTGCCAGGAAAAGCAGAGCTAGACATGATGGTTAAAGCTGCATGCTAACTCTGTCATGGACAGGAAATGTATTGTATTGCAGTAACGTGCGATCAGGCCAGCTGTCACTCGCATCTCCGTGGTCAAATCAGCCGACGCTACAACTGTAGAGCACCCATATACTGACATTTATATTAAAAGCATTAAAACGGCCCCGATGGAGCTGACCATGGATGTATAAAGAGAACAGAGCTAACGGGGAGAGCTAGCGATGGACTTGGCGAAGTTAGCGGAAGTATACACGTGACTACGTACATTTTTCTAAATAAGGTGTTAACATAGGGAACTGTATAACATACAGTACATATATGGAAATAAGATTGATTGGATTATATTCACCAGAAGTATAAAACATTACATGTCCCTTATAAATTAAATAGAAAATACCACTAATTTGTGAGGGAAATGTCTTTATTTTTTGATTTTTGTGTTGCTGAAAAAAAAAATGTAATAAATAATGCCTGACAATTACTGATACATTTGACTTCAGGACATCTCTGACTACATACATGCTGAAAATCAAACATTTTTACTTAATCAATTTAAATATTTTCCAAAGTAAAAGTCCCTAGAAGTGTATGATTCAATTTTTTCCCATGGTCATGTGTTAAAAAAGTTAACAAAAATCGCAATAAATCGTAATATGGAATTGCAATAGTTGTAGAATCGCAATATTTAAAAAACGCAATACATATCGAATCGGCACCTGAGTATCGTGATAGTATCTAATCGGGAGATAGGTGTATCGTCCCAGCTCTACTGTGCGCCTAGGCAAAACCAAACAACTGACGTCTGCTTGTAGCTGTCTGGATTCACTTGTTAATGAAATCATGCTTTGTCACTTCCTAGGTGATGTACTTCTCCTCCGTCTTCCCCTACGTGGTGCTGTTCTGCTTCCTCGTCCGAGGGCTCATGCTGGACGGGGCCTGGGAGGGAATCACCTACATGTTCTACCCCAAGGTATCCGCAGATAAAATGGTCTGGTCGAGTGTAGGAAAGAGAGGCAGATCTGAATATTTCCCTGACGCACCTGTTGTTCCCTCTATGCACATTTTTTAGCTGGAAATCTGGGGAGACGTGCAGGTGTGGCGACAGGCGGCCACGCAGGTCTTCTTTGCCTTAGGTCTCGGCTTCGGGTCCATCATCGCCTACTCCTCCTACAATCCCAAGGACAACAACTGCCACCGCGATGCCTTCACCGTCGCCACCATAAACTTCCTCACATCTGTGCTGGCCACTCTGGTGGTGTTTGCTGTGCTCGGCTTCCGCGCCAAAGACAAGGCCCTGGCGTGTGTGGTCAGGTGCGTTTAATAAAGTTATGCATCAAAAGAACCACACTGCATGATGGCTTAAAGCGTAGGGCACTAGTATGTACATATTTGTCCCTCACAATGGTACGGTCCGCCTTCTGTACATCTTTATTTCTGTCATGGCCAGTATCTAACATGTCATTGTTTTGTTTGTTTTTTTCTTAAGACGGGTACGACAGATTCTTTAATTCTCAAATTTGTTCAGATCTTGATATGTCTTTCTGCATAAACTGTATGTATACAGTTTGTGTTTTTGTCTTTTTTCTTTTCTTAGTAATATGAAGGAGTTTTCAGAGCAGTTTCTCAGTGGTAATTTGGACACACACCTGATGCCGAGCTTCAACTATTCTGATCCCAGCTCTGTGGCTCTAGAGGACTACAGGTCCTGGTTTAAACAGTATGGAAATCAGGTCCCTGGCAATTTAACAGACTGTGACCTGGAAAAACAGATGCAGCAGGTAAATATTGAGTTTTTGGACTAACATCAATTTGTGGATTGTTTTGTATTTTTGTGTGTTGTACATTAAAGCTAAAGCTGACATTCTTGTTTGTGTTCAGGGCGTGGAGGGCACGGGCCTCGCTTTTATTGCCTTCACGGAGGCCATGTCGCTCCTGCCCGGCAGCCCCTTCTGGTCAGCGCTCTTCTTCCTCATGCTGCTCAACTTAGGACTCAGCACCATGTTTGGCACTATGGAGGGCATCCTCGCCCCACTCACTGACCGCTTCAAAACTCTGGCCAACAACAAGACCAAATTCACGAGTAAACAACTTTTTCTACCTCAGCCATTGTGTTTTCACATTCACTAAATTAATTTGGTTTTATTGCTCAGCCTTGAGTCCAAGTGACATTTTAACAACTGGACTGGACAACTCTTTGCACAATGCTCCAAACAACACTGTCAGTGTGAATTGTATGTTTCCCATTAAGTGCAGTGGAAGTCTTACCTCATTACCCTGTTGGCAGATATCTCACTCTGTCATTTTGCACAGCCAGTAGATCAGTGTCTTGTCACATCACATCAGCTTTGACTGACACCTTCAAAGCAGAGAGGGAGCAAAATCAGTAAATTTTACCTTCTGAAGTTATTCAAGATAAAACACAAACGTATCTATTGTGCTTGATTGCGTGTGCTCTCTTTTTAAAGACATGTTTTATGTTGTTGCAGTTTTCAGCTGCCTCATAGGCTTTCTAATCGGCCTGCTCTTCACCCAGCGATGTGGGAACTACTTTGTGATGATGTTCGACGATTACTCTGCCACGCTGCCCCTCATCATTGTGGTGGTTTTTGAGGCAATCAGTGTGTCTTGGCTATATGGAGCCGATAGGTGAGGTCTATTTTCAAATCGTCTTAAATCTTTAATTCCGTGTAAATGTCAACTAATCAGTTTAGTTCAATGAGTCTTATCAGTGTAATTTGTGAACGTTAACCTCTCTGGTTACTCCGTTTCTGAAGGTTCCTTGATGACATTGAGGTAATGCTGGGCTGGCGTCCCTATGCGATTTACAAGTACCTGTGGAAATACATCTGCCCGCTCGCTATGATTGGGCTGCTGAGCGCCACCACCATCCGCATGTTCATCAAACGCCCCACTTATCTGGCATGGAACCAAGAGAAGGTACGGAGAATTGTATTAAAGAGAAAAAAATAAATACACCCTTAAGGCCTTTACACACCGAGGGTGTGATGAATAAATCGCACACTCACCTGCGAATATTAAATGTTTAGGGCTCTTATTGTGAAAGGTAAGAACAGGAGGAGTGGATCTGGTCTGCGCTGCCTTTGTCAAGGTTGAGAGGAGTATTACAATTTGCCATCTTTTCGGGCTACGGCGCCTCCGTCTTGTTGTTTCTCAAATATAGGTGCCACTCAACCCGTTCCGCACAAAGTGATTGGTTGAAGCCTTTATTCGCAGTGCAAAAGCTCAGAGAAATCTATCTTGTTTCGAAAAAAAAAAAGTGTTGCCTTTTCAGTTTGAAAAAATATTTGAATGTAGCCGGTGGTAAAGGCCTTTAACGTGTTAATGCTGACCAAAATAAACCAACTACTTGAGATGGGATGTTGCTTTAGTGCATTTATGTTTTTGTTTGTGGAGTTTTTTCACTATTTTAACTATTTTCTCAGCTATCTAAAACATCAGTAGCTTTAGGAAGTGAAGACTAAAAATTAAAAACTCTAGCAAATGGTCTCCAAACACACTACTTCCCACGATGAAAGAAATAACTGATGGCGAATTTCTCTTAGTTCACATTGAATATGTAAAGCAGAGTAGTTCAAAGTTCCTTGAGTGATTAATTTGATTCCCTTTCTCTTCAGGCTTCTGAGGAGTACCTGGAGTACCCGGGCTGGGCTCTGGCTGTTATGGCTCTACTGATCATATTTGCTATGATGCCCGTCCCAGTGGCCTTGATCCACGCTGTTCTGCGGGACAGGACGAGGCAAACCGCCAGAGATACAGAAGCTGGTCAGTACAGCATTGTTAGCACCGATGACAAGTGTGAAACTCCCATGACAGACATGTCGGAACTGGACCGAACGAACGGGACCGTTGCTTCCTTGTCTTAAAAACACGGGACATGATGTTACACGTGACTTGTCAACATTTCAGAGGGGCCATTTTGAAGGACAATTGAAATTACCTCACAGCTTTTAGTGTGAAAGTAGGGGCAAAAGATTCCTTATTTTAATATTTAAAACATTTTTCCACTTTTATTTTCCTTAAATTAAGTCTGAAGTATCCGAGGACAATACTTTTAAAAAAAAATACTACTGCTCCAACAAGAACAACTTTAAAAAAGTGTGTAATATGGGAAATATGGAACATATAACTTATTGCTGCGTGGAAACACAAGGTCGAATAACTGTTGATTGTTACAGTTGTTGTCCAAATGAGCAAAAAAAACAATGTGTCTTTGTTTTCAGTATACGTCGTGTTCCTGCATTTGTACATTTGTCGTCCATTTATCTTTAATATCTTACATGTTTCACCTTTTTATAAAAGCACTCTTGTGTGAGATTCACCATCGTTTCAAGAATCCATAAATACCACTTTGTCAATGAAAAGTTATCATCATCTTACCAAAAAGTCCAAAAGTCTCTTTTGCATGTGTTTAAAGCACTTATGTATTTTTTATTTTTTTTTACCTTTTTATAATTAACTCTTTTACAGCACAGTGAATGTGACAATTTTTTTGGAAATTGTTTTAAGCTGGGCTTATGATCGTGAGTTATGATTTGAGTTGGAGTTACAACAAAAAAAAACTGAGCCTGAATTAAAACTGTATCTGTGTGTAAGGCAACAAGAGGTCCAATGCATGTCACACTGTCAAGTTTTGTGGCACTGTTACATCAGGAAAGAGCTAATTCAGCTACATTGAGATTAATTATTTGTGACAGTATTAATGTTATTCTCTACACAGAAGCCATCCGACCATGTTTACAGCTAAAAAAAAACCCTGAGTCACTGTTTTGGTTGTACAGTTTGATGTTATACTGTAGGTATACTGTAATTCATACTACACGTGTAATGTATGTTAACATTCTCTGTTCAAACCAACCTGAAATCCAACCGCTGCTATACAGTATCAGAGCATTCGGTTTTTGGCTTTGTTTTAACGGTGGTTGTTATTTCAAGATCACTTTTTTATTGGTAAAAAATATCAAGTCAGACTCTGAACATGTAAGTTTCCATCATCCTGTCGTGTTGATTTCTGTGATTTCAGACAAAACCAGTCTATCAATCATCGGTACAAGGACTGTTGATTTTTGCAGGTTTGTCAAGTGACAATGGTACAGATATTAAGGTAAACTCCTATTTGTAATGTAAATATGTATATAGTGCAAGTAGAAACTCTTCGAGAAAAAATTTAATTGAAAATGTGTGAGATTTTCTGTCATTTGTTATTTGTAAATTGGAAATTTGCATGATGTGTTTTTGTTTTCTTAAACTCAGATTTAGGGGGAAACAAGTTGCATGTTTGATTAAACAGGCTGGACAAAGCCACTGACCAGACAAAGTAGTCCTTTACTTCAGAGTTAAAGGAACAGTGTGTAACATTTAGGGGGATCTATTAGCAGAAATGGAATATAATATTCATAACTGTGTTTTCTTTAGTGTATAATCACCTGAAACTAAGAATCGTTGTGTTTTCGTTAGCAGAATGAGCCCTTCATTTCTACATAGGGAGCGGGTCCTCTTCACGGAGTCGGCCATGTTGCTCCGCCATGTGTAGCCCAGAATGGGAGGAGTGAGCGGAGGGGTATTCAGTTGGTTGCAATCTGCAACCTCACCACTAGATGCCACTAAATCCTACACACTGCTCCTTTAAGTGCAGTGTATGATGTAATTTATGTTAATTTGTAAAAATATTTTTTCATTTTCAGAGAGTTACTATCAACATGAATTGAACTCATGCTGTTATTTGTATATGTACCAAAACTAAGTGCCTTCAGATTGAATTAGGCTGATGATGATGATGATGTTAAAGGCATTCCAGCATATGTATAGTTTTAAAGACAGTTCTTTTGACAGATTTCACTTTTCAATTGTGTATGTAGTCTGTAAGTCTGTATAAAATGAGTTTTTAAGAAAATGTAATATGTAATATATTTTTGCCATTTTATTAAAGTTTTTCTTTCAGCACAGCAGTATTTGAAAGACTCTTCGCTGTTTGACACATAAGCTTAAGCTTGAAGTGTTAAACACTGCTCGGACTTTTACCAGACACGGCCTTAAGTATTAACTTGTTAAATGGCTTTCTATATATATATTTGCTCTGATTAATCGGCCACCGGTTATTGGCCGATATGCATCCTAAAATTCGTTCCAAATAGTTTGATCGGTGGTCTCGGATGACGTAAAACACTAGTATTTCTCTACGCGCCACTAAAATGGTTTCAGAGTTGTGAATTGTCTGTGATATTTTCTCATTTCTTAATTTTAAAGCATAATATACATATTCAATGTTGCTAAGAATAGTTAAATAAATAATGTTACATGATAAATAGAGGGCTTCAAATAGACCTCATGAGCGATGATCAGTATCGGCTGATATTGCTTCCGGTGATCTGGGATTGGCCCCAAACATCCAGATCGGAGAACACTTAATTCTTAGAAAGTGATTTTGAGAAGGTCTGTTTCATTTAAAAAAAATGGCACTATATGCACATCTGAATAAAAAAAAAGTTAGAGCTAGAGCTGTACAAAGGAAATACTCGATTAAAACTGTTGGTAAATAAAAGTGGATTCACAACAGTGCAGTCATTGTAATTGTAAAGACAGAATTTTTTTTTTTTTTCTAGCATTTTGGTATAAATTTGTCAAATGCAATATTTTATGTTTTGTTGTATCCCATTACATCTGTCATATAACATTTCATGGTGTGTACAGTACAGCTGGCTGGTGATTGTGGTTTCAGTTCAGTGTTTTGAGTGCATGAAAGTGTTTTCAGTGTTTGCTAACCAAGGCCAGCTCCAGAGCAGAAAGCAGGTGTTGGTGACAGCTGAGGATGAGAGGCAGGAATTTGAACTATTCCCTCAGATGTTTTCTTTCTTTTCTTTATCTAGTCGAGGCTTGCTGAGCACGAACTTCAACACGTTTACTTGGAAACACACGTTTCTAGTGTTTCTTACCACTGAAGCATTTGGTGGTTACATCACTTACTTAAAAGCTCAGAGATGCTGGCAGTTTTTTTTAAAGGAACAGTTTGTAACATTTAAGGGGATCTACTGGCAAAAATGGAATGCAATATTAATAAGTATGTTTTCTTTAGTGTATAATCACCTGAAAATAAGAATCGTGTTTTCGTTAGCTTAGAATGAGCCGTTAATATTTACATAGGGAGTGGGTCCTCTTCACGGAGTCCGCCATGTTGCAACGCCATGCAGTAGCCCAGAACAGCTCTAGATAGAGCCTTTCATGTTTTTTTTGCATCAGCCACCGTAGTTCTCCTACACGCTTGGCACACGGGAGAAGTTTCAGTCGGTTGCAATCTGCAACCTCACCGCTAGATGTCGCTAAATCCTACACACTGCTCCTTTTAATTAAAGAGCAAAGAGCAGTTCTGCAATCATGCTCTCCACCAAAACCCACTTCCATCACTTACCGAAATGCGCTGGTCTCTCAATAAAGTTTTGTACTTTATATTACAAGTGTTGCTGAAATTTGGACCTCCTCAGACTTTTTACCTTCTCCATGCACCATGGAAGTAGGTGAAATTGTGCCAGAAACCCCAACTCTGCCGCCCATCTGCACCATTATCTGCTAGGGAAAGTTGAAGCATATCAAGACTTCTATGGTAAACATCTGAACAGCTGTATATGAGGACAACATGTAGAGGTAATTTGAAGATTTTGTTATTGACCTGTGGTTGTACAGGGTCTGTCCCCCTCAGCTCTGACTTTGTGTCTGTAAAAGTCTGGCAGCTCATATTTGCAAAATACACGCAGGTGGCCTGAAACATGATGTTCAAGGCTATCAAGATATGTGTAAGGAAACTGACCTATTGCAGCCTTTGTCTTCGAAACAGTGTTCTGACTGTTGGACACAGTGAACACATTTCTTTGTTTTTCTTTCATATCCTTATCAGTCCTTGAGCAGTTTGAGTGTCCTTGCGAAGCTGTGCAGACGATGGAAGTGGGACACACACCGCCCGTACTGAAGGCTTTCAAACCAGCCAGCTCAGAGGATCAAATATCGGACTGTTAAGGTGACTAACGAAACAATGTAGATCTCTATCGCCAGATTGTCCTTTAATATTGGAGGATGAAGAGTGAAATATAAGTAATTGTACTACTTGATTATATACATTATAATTATGCTTCTTTAGGAAAATGTGGCATCCGTCTGATCCATCAGTAGATGAGTGGATGAATGAATTTCACAATAAAATAACTTAATATAATCTTTGTCCAGAGAATCCCTCAGGTTATTGTATCCTGTTATTTTTCATATTGAAGGAGAGACACCCCAGGTGAATTGGGTAAAAAAAAAAAAAAAAACCTATCGCCATGAAACTTCCCCATTTGATTACTTATATAAAGACAATTATTTTTTGTACTGCAAGTTTTCTTATAATTTGATGTTTAAATATCCAAATGAGGCATTATCTAATCAAATATGTGCTAATTTGCATACATTTCCAAAACAGAAATCTGAATATTGGATAAAGCCAGGTTCAAAATTCTTGTTTCATTTTGAATTTTGGATATCTCTTTTTATAACTCCATAAATCTGAAAATACTGTCAGCCATAACAAAAAATGTTGCCATGTTTTTAGGAATAAAATGTTCAGTAAATCAGACTATAAATGATACATGAATAAACCCCTCTGTAGGTAAAAACCTCCAGAATATAATTAGGAATGAAACCGGAAAGTTTGGTGTATGTAAGTGCTACTGAAGTGGAGATTTCCGGCTTCTGAGTCTAAAAAAACCCCAACTAATTTTAAGAAAACAGCCTTTAAAGATAGAAATTCCATACATTTTGCAAGTCTCTACAGGTGAATAGGGTAAAGAAATGAACAAATAGATATCACCATGAAACTTCCCCAATTGATTACTTACACTGACACAATTCATTTTTGTATTACAAGTTTTCTGAAATGTTAAGTGTAAATTTGCAAATGAGTCATTATCTAATGCTAACTTTGGGTGAATTTAGGAGAAATCTACAGATGCAAATAGACAAATATGTATTTTGGATGTTATCTTTCCACAAGTCTTAAAGAAGATATGTGGAAGCAAAATAGCCAAAAATCTCAAAATTGACCAGTGCATGAAAAACAATGTTTTTACCTCAGGTGTCTCCTCTTAAATAAAAAATAAATGTTTGTAATTCTAGATCTAATCCTATAGTTTTTTTTTTTGCATAATAGTTATATGGACTTCAATCATATGATATTGAAGCAGTACATGTATGTGTCAGCAGGGAGCTCTGTTGCACTCATGTTCTCTGCTGAACACCATCGTGTTACAGCAAGTTGTTGCGTGACATCTGCAAAAACATTTCAAGCTCTCATTTGGTTACAGTAGATGGCTCTTTTTTCTCATCGCAACTTTTATTGTGTTTGGAAAGACGTAAATAAAAACTGATTTCACTTGTTTGTGAGTGAGCAACCACTGTCCTCTCTCCAGTTTCTTTTCAAAACATTGTGCCAGAGAAGAACCTGTTAAAGGAAAGCCTCTGAATGTATTTTTTCCCCTTTTGTAAGGCTGTATCTCAACATAGCTTGTGTGTAAGCCATTCTACATGTTGTGTGCTTGTGTGGAAGAGTACTCACAGGTGTCCCCTTGGAAACATTAGGTGTCTGGGGAGGCCAGTTGTCTTGGATGCAGCTTCACTTCAGTCAGCCAGAGAAGCAGAGAGGACAGGACCAACACCCAGCAGAGAAAGACACGACATCCTTGTTTCGACCTCAGGTAAGTACAAATGACAAGATAGATTTTTAAAATGTTAAAACTTGCCTTTGCATAACAGTGAATGTGTTTGTCTGTGTGTGTAAGATTGGGAGTTTATTATAACTATGAACAACAAGCTGTAGAGTATGAAAAACAACTGCAATTGACTATTATTAAATGAGGAAGTATAAACTAAACATTCAAAATAAGTAGAAAACCTTCAGAAAAAAAAATAATTATATATTTGCAAGCATCTTAATTTTCATTTTGCAGACGTGCGTAGTGGATGAGCCACATGGCGGGCCTGGCAGCTCTCTGCCTGCTGCTGCTGGTGTTTCCACTGAGCAGCTCCCAGAGCACCCTGCCGTCTGAGCAGCAGATCAATGCCCATCAGGCCCCGGCAGCAGCGCCTCCACCTTTACCACACATACGGGACCTACTCAGAAAAGAGGAAACCACTCATTTAAATGCAAAGCGGACGTGTAAGTGTCGTTCAAAGAAATGTTGTTCAAAGAAATGTTGTTCAATACAAAATGTCCATCCTGCACAATGTTAATGTGACTCTGATGCTCTTTGTGCCTCAACAGACGCCCATGTAGACAAAGATAACGCCAAAGTGGGTCTGTTCATCGCCGCGGCCATGGGAACCTTCGCTCTGATGGCTGCAGTGTACTGCATCTACAACAAGTTCTACACGAAACACCAGTACCTGCACACCCAGCTTAACGACGACTCGGGTAGATTCATAAGACTTCTACTAAATTATTATTGCATTAGTTCCTCTTTCAGTAATTACATGTGAGGGAAACTGCAGCCCCGTGGTATCAAATTTAATTGCATTGCCTGCAGGGACGGTCAAAAATACACACGTCTTATCTGCCTTCACTACAAAGTGGAACTACAACAGAGCAAACTGAAACAAAAGGGGACAACTGTGAGCGCAGAAACTTGTCTCACAGAGTGATAAAAGGAAGCTAAAGATTGAAATAGAGACAGTCTCCTCATCAGCAGACACAGAGAGAGAAAACTGGACTCATCATCTGATCTTTTTTTCCTCTCTCGTCTCTCGGGTATCATTTGTTGTAAAACCCAGGGCCGGCTGGGTTATTAAATGTGAGCATGCTGTGTCGTGCTTATTGATGTGCAAAATGACTTCTTGGAAGTGATGCACTTCCTGCTTGCTACCATTTGGAAGCACTAATAAATGATGTAGCTTTAATAGTAGAACATGTGTATATACAGTATATATAGATACAGAAACAGAACTCATAATGATGTTTGCAACTAAACTTAATTATGCTCTATCATGTGAGCTAATACCTAAAAAAATGTTTAAGAGAAATATCTACAAATTTCAAGTGCGGTTCCTTATGTGTCCGTAGATTTAACCACAGACCCCATGGACCCTCCCCCCGTGTTTTTCAACGCCTCTGCTGGCTCCAGTGTGGTCGACGTGCGGAGAGCCGGTGATTACGGCTCGCTCTCGGACACTCCGTCCATCATCTCCGTGCCACCCAGCCTGTCCCCTCCTCCCTCCTCCGCCATGCCCTTCCCTCCCCTCTTCCTCTCCTCTCACTCTCTGAGAACTATATCAGCCCGGGATCTGGAGAAGAGCTGTATCTGATATTAAATGCTTAGTTAGTAGCAGTGTGAGACTTTTGAATGGCAGTAAAGAAGAAGTAGTTGAATGTGAATGTTGTTTTCCAAATATCTTAACACACGTCAAAGTTTTAATTTTTGCAGGCAAATGGCTTTGCATATGCTACCCAAGGTTTTTGAACAATAGGTCAGTTGTTAACCATTGTCAACCATGAACCTCCTGGCATTGTTGCTCTTTCCAGGGCCGGCTCTAGCTCTTTTGGTGCCCTATAGGTAAAATTTGGATTTGGAGCCCCCTCCTAGGGTTCAACCCCCCAGAACCCTAACCCTTGAACCATAAACCGCAACACACATCAGACATCCCAATGGTTTTAAGACAAAAATTAAGATTTTCATTTTCATAAATAACTGTATTTATTATAATATAAATAAACAATTGGTCCCTGATATTGTTGACTTAAAAGTGTTTAGTCAGTTTCGCTACAATTTACACTTTTATTAACAAATAAGTGCAAAAGAGAGTTACAGGAGTGAAAAGTCAATTTATTTATTTATTTATTTATTTATTTATTTATGTATTCATTGATTTGTTACCTCAATGCAGAAAATGAGGAAAGGCACTTACCGGATTTTCTTTTTTTTTTTTTTATGTTTTTGGAGGGTGACCAGCGCCCACCAGAAGGTGCCGCCCTAGGCAACCGCCTCTATGGCCTATGCCTTAAGCCGGCCCTGGCCCTTTCACTGCCCATTACCACTAAATCTGCCCACAGCTACAAGAAACTAGATCTTTCCTGCACCTTATCTAATAGCACCCGTCCTTTCAGTAGTCGTCCAGTATGGTACCAGAAAAAATAAACTGTCCAGAGATGAAAGAAACGTTGTCTTGCTCATTTCTACTCTTTATGGTCAATAATTAAAGTCCCTAGTTACATACAAAATCAGATTGAAATAGAGTAATTAGTTACTAACATTAACGGTGGCTCCATGCTATTTAAGTGTCCCAGTAAGCTGTTTGACAGTGAGCCAGCATGCAAAATACCAGGACCCTGAAAGTGAGGCAGCTAAATGGAATTAAGACATCTCTGATTTTATTATTTGTTTTGTAGTGTTTTTCTTACTGTGACATGTCAAAATGTCTTTGGTGAAAAAAGCCTTCACCATAGGGCCTCAGCTATCAGAATTTAAAAAAAATGTGTGCACCACTTCCCATGCAATGATTTAAAAAAAAAAAAAAGAAGTAAATTAACATACTTAAAGTCATGCATCCAGTCACATTTTGAACACATAGGTTCAACATTGTTGTTGGAAGACGGGTAAAGACACACTTATACGTGCAATGCAATATTTTTCTTATAAACTCTTGATAGATGGCACATCACTAGTACATAGTAAATATTCAAATGAATTAAGCTCCACATCAGTATATGTAAATGGAACACACAGTTGCTTCACTCTAAATTCTGCAAAGATAGCCAGAGACAGCAACTCTTTGCCATTCATTTTTTAATTTAGCTTCATAAATCCATGGATGGATTACTGAACGGGGCCTATACTGATCACAGGCCCAGGGACCCAAAGTGTCAGGGGGCCCCCTGGCCTTCACCTGCAAAATGTCACTTGAAGAGACGCGTACAGACCATAAAGATATGAAAATTACTACAAAGAGACACAAAACAACGACTAAAAAGACACAAGATTACTACAAAGAGACACAAAATGACTACAAAGAGACACATAACAACCACAAAGAGACCCAAGCTAACTACAGAGAACACAGAATGAATACAAAGAGACACAAAATGAATACAAAGACACACAAAATGAATACAAAGAGACACAGACTGAATACAAAAAGACACAGAATGAATACAAAGAGACACAAAATGAATACTAAGAGATTTAATCGACTACAAAGAGACACAAAATGAATACAAAGAGACATCAACGACTACAAAGAGACACAAAACAACTACAAAGAGACACAAAATGACTACAGACACAAACGACTACGAAGAGACACAAAACGACTACAAAGGACACACAAAATGACTATAAAGAGACACAAACATGAAGAGACACAAAACGACCACAAAAGAGATGCAAAACCAAAGAGACACAAATAACTACAAAGTCTCAAAATGACCACAAAGAGACACAAAGCAACGAAAAGATGCACAACAACCACAAAGAGACGCACTGTAGGTCTTGCTCCTATATGTAGGAGAAGTGGTGAGGCCTTTTGCATGTCTGTGTCCCCATTGTCTCACATTCCGCCCATGCATAACTAACATCACCGTTATAAATTGAAGGTATAGAGCAGCTCTCATATGAAAGGAGTTGCAGTAATGATGCGTTATGGCATGCTCTGCCCCTGTTGGTGTGACGCACAGGACGCACAGCTGAGAGGAGAAAGTAGAACCACAAAATCTGGAACCTGACGGTTTTTTTTTAAATCATATTGTTCTTTTTCTATTTTATTGTGGATCTATGGTGTTTAATTTGAGACAATCTCAGGTTATTAAAACTCAAATAATCGTCAATCCAACACCAGAATCATCTCAGCGTCCTGGGAGCAGCCCGCCCCTCCCGCCTTATAAATACCCGGGAACTCTGATAATATGCTTCGATCGGACGGACACTGTTTACTCCACCTCTCTCCATTCAAGGCTTGTGCCCGGTCCAAGAATAGTCAGTACTTAAAACGGCCGGCCGGCTGCGTGGAAGGAAGTGACATGCTACCTTCCACTCACTACACACACTTGGAGAGATTAGCGCGCAGGCAGCGGTAATCTGGTTTCAGGACCACGGCCAGAGACACCGTTTGACCACGAATCCTGTCCAAAGTTTCCATCCAGCGCGCTCTGAACCCTTAAGGGACACCAAAGAGTGTGAAGAAGTTCATTTGGACACTTTGGCAAAGTGGGACCGACAATGTTTGCTCGGTTGATTTTCTATAAAGGCAGTTGAAGCAGATTAAATCTCAGCGTCGCTGACTGCACGGGAACCGGCAGGTTAAGGAGTCTGGTGGTGATCGAGTAAAATCAAGTTTTTTTTGTTTTTTTTTAATGTGTGAGTGAGAAACACGGGGCGGAGGGAGTAGAGGAGAAGGCTGTGCGCTCGATCGGGAGCGCGCAAAGACTGCACATTGGTCGGATCGTGGAGTCGTGAGGATGGAAGTCCGGCCGGACAGGTTTAAGGTCGTGGCAGCCAAGACTCTCGGGAAAATATACGGGTATGTAAAACTTCTGTGCAGGGGCAAATTACAGCCAGGAAATGTTGCGCGCGTAATTTGCCTTGATATGTAAAAAAAAGAAAATTCATCTTTTGCTATTATTTAAGCCACTATTGCTGAAAACTGATTTTATTATTATAATTTGTCTTCAAAGAGAAGTAAACTGCTCATTTGAAGCTCAAGATGTCCAGAGGAGCTGGATTAGTGTGCGTTTGGATGACCTGGCACAACATCTGTCCCTCTATAGGCTGCTGAATCTGTCATATAAACTGGCATCCATAATTTATCACTTTATAAGCTACTGCAGTCATGCTGTAGCTGATGGAAAAAAAAGTTACAAATTTCTGAGTGTATAATGCTTTAACCTAAAATTAGTCTACCAAAGTCTCTTTCTCCTTTGCTCCATTGGAACCAATAAACAGAGTTAAGTTTCCTTTTAGGACCAAACTGTTCTATCAGTGTAAAATGAAACGTTGGATCGATAGCTGGATTCATTTCTTCTGCAGTGCTGCTGTCACATTGTTAAATTATGGACGCTGTGTCACAGTTTGTAGATGTTTATCTGATGTGTTTCAGATTGATTAGGTTATCCATTCTTCCAAACTCCCTGAGCGTAATTATGTGTTATAGGTTAAAACAGGCCTCTGGGATCGCATTGTGCGGCCACTTATGGGACACTAAGTTTAAAAGTTGAGCAGCAAAACTTGTGATGAAGGACTGGGGTCATGGGCCAAGGGCGGAACATGGTCATTTTTGACACCATGTGGCATTTTAGACCCTCAAGACACATGCGCAAAGTTTGCGTTTTTGAAAACTTCCATCCATAGCTCCACAACTAGTCCTATAATAAACACACCTTCTCCCTCTGAGGAAAAGGTGTGTGGGTAGTCAGGAGTCTGGCCAGTGATGGATACCTGAACGTGAGAAGGTATTGATGAACTCCCCTTTCTTTCTTCCTCTCGGGATTTGATGGAGCGTCTAAACACTTAAATCCTCTCCAGAAATAGCCTCTGCTCGTCCAAGCTGTCGGCCCACGTAAATCCCTGCAGGCCGTACACCTTGGACACCTCTCTCTCTCTCTCTCTCTCTCTCTAGCTCTCCCCTTAAGTAGCCCGATAGCTCGTCATCGTGTGTCCCTCCCCCCCCCCCCCCCCTCCCAGGACACCGCACAGCCAGGATTATGCCCCTCCAGCCCGCAGCGGCCTATAAGCTTTCATTTCCGCGGAGCGCACATGCTCTCAGGTGCTCCCTTGGCACCTCGCTGTCGTGCGTAAGGCGCACTGGCCCAGCTCCCCGCTGCTGCTCTCTGCACGCAACATGCTTAACGGGCGCACAGAGAGACGCATAACCGCGTTGACTTATAGTTGTATTCTTTATTTAACATATATACGCAGCTGTATCAGCATAGAAACGCACTATTTTATTCTTTTCTATTCGGTTGTGTTCCTATTTTTATTCTAATCATTTATGTTCTGATAACTATTTATTTTTGCTTCTGTTTGAATCTCTTTAACTGTGCCATATTCCCTATTCTATAAAGCTAAAGACAATATTTATTTTTAAAACACCTGAAGTCCTTTCAAGATAAGTGAGACAAAACAGAAGCAGGATCTCATTGAAGTAGAACCCACTCACAGTCTCCTCCTGTCATTCAGCTATTTATAACAAGGCTGCAACTAACAATAGTTTGGTCTATGTAACATCAGAAAACAATAATAAAAAAAAAAAAAGAGCCATCAAATTTTCCTAAACCCCAAGGTGATGTCACGAAATGCCTTGTTTTGTCCAACCGGTAATGAAAAACCTAAAATATTCAATTTAACAGCACATTTCCACATTTGAGAAAATGTTTGGATTTTTTACATAAAAAATGACAAACTATTAATCAATTATCAAAATAGTTGCCGACTGACTAAGAGATTAATCGACTAATCGTTGCAGGTCTAATCTATAAATAAATACTGTGCAATTCCTCTCTGTGTCTCCAGCATCTCGTTCCAGAATCTGAATGAATTGCCCTCAGTTTGAAACTGAAATATGTCTAAAATATGTCTTTTAAGTGGTTTCTCTGGGGTTATACAGAACAGCATTCTTTCAATTATCCTTCGCAATGGTATCATGAGGAGCTTTCCAACCTTTCAAACAATCCACACCAGTTATTTGACTCTCTCTTATCCAATCAATGCGAATTGTGTGCGAGACTGTGCGTGAGTCAGGGGAGTTGATGATAAAAGGCAGGGTTACAGATGAAGAGGAGACAGGAAGAATGAAGACAGAAGCCCGCACAGACAAAAATAGTCCAAGAGAGCCATGAGATATTAATAATTCACGAGTGAGAATCATTAATACTTGATCCAGTGTCAGAGACTGTTAGAACCCCTGCTTACAGTAACTAATAAAGCATGTATGTTTTATAATTGTGTAGCTGTTATTTCCCAGTCTGCTCACTGTTGTTGGAGCTTTTAGGTGACTGCTCTGAAAAGGTTTTGTTGGCAAGAACACAAAGTCCAGTCTTTTTGTCACTCAATATTTTAGTATCCGTGTCGTTTTTAGGTCTCCACGGGAAGTACATCCTCTGAAGCTGCAATAATGGCTGTGTAAAGATCAGCTGGCGCTTTTCTTTCCCTGGTATTTCAGAATTGTGACTCTCCTCATCTCTTGTGACTTGATAGAGCGGTGACATTCTGGTTTAGGACAGGAACAAAGTCTCGCACAGCACACAGCAGAGAGAATAAACCTCCACTCTGAATTAGTAGGAAAGGCCTATATGTATGTAGGATGTGCAAAATGAGTATGTGACGCAAAGTGATGTGTCCTCGGTCTTGCTGTTGTACACCATCTAAGGATGCTTTTGTACAAACAAAGGATTTTTTTTTCTACAACTCCAACCATCTAATGAGGGTAAAAACAAGATATAAAATCTTGAAAATAAATAAATAAGGTAAATAAATATAAAAAAATAAGGTAGGAAGTAGGGATGCAAAACCGAACCGTAAAAAAACTATCCGTTCAATGACGTACAAACCGAAGTGTGGGCTGGTTGAACCGTTGCACCGCTATTAAATACAGGCCTGTTATTTGATGAGGTGCCAGAGACATAGAAGAGGCAATTATATGAACATAGGCCTACTTGACCATTAAGTAGCATGCCTTATTTCATGTATAAAATCAGTATTATTCATTACTATCAATCAATCAATTGATATATTTTGGAGATCAAACACATTGGAATTTTTTTTTTTTTTTTACCCTCTAATGTGCAAAACGAACCAAACGGAAACCGTGACCCAAAAACCGCAATACAAACCGAACCGTGGGCTTGTTGAACCGTTGCACCACCAGTAGCGAGGGAGTTTGCTATTTTATTGTAAGCTACATTGCAGCAGTTAAGCTATGCTCAACGCACGCTATGAAAATATTGTATTTACATCACGCAGTTCAGTAGATCCTGTGGTGAGGGCTTTACATATTCTCTACCAAATTACCCAACGGTACCTAAAGATCAATGTAAGACTGCAGGTCAGCGATTGTGCAGTTTCAGCAGGTCCGTGGGGGGCCTCACATACACACACACACACACAAACACACACACACACACACACACACACACACACACACACACACACACACACACACACACACACACACATACCTCCAGTCTCTTATTATTAAAACATGAAATGGTCACATTGTTGGTTTGGTTAATCGTTAGAGTCGGTGTCATGATGCAGAGGAGATTCACTGTGATCACAGCAACCACATTTACCACATTGATGCATAAAACAACCGATCAAACATGGCGGCCCATTCAAACCAATAGAAGCTGCACATATAACAAAAAAAAATCTATTACTTTCTACTCCTATATCTTGGGGCATGTGACTTATTATTTATTGCTGACTCTAACTGGTAGACACACAATATCTAGAAATGGCTTTTAAATGTATTGGCCTTAATAGTTCAAACTGTGATTAGTTATTTTTGTGCATGACACGGAGTACATTTTATTCATAGTTTTGCAGCAACTTTGTCATTATTATTTTGTTGTTGTAATGGGGTCTTTTTGGGGTGACAGGTGACCTGAAGTTTTGACTTTGGCTATAGATTGACTCACCATAAAACACTGACCTACTGCACAGATAACATAGTTTGATTTCAGTGCATTTGTCCTTGGGGAACTGATAAATATTTGTCAGTTTCCACATGTTTATATGTTATACTTGCTAATTCTAGTTATGGTAGAGATTTTCAACCCAACCATGATGAATGTTTGCAATGGCCATTCTGGGAGCACTGTTATTAAAAGGGACATATCATGCTCATTTACAGGTTCATACTTGTATTTTGGGTTTCTACTAGAACATGTTTACATGATGGTTCCCACCCTGGGGTCCGGGCCCCGGCGTGAGGATTTGTCTGCTCTGACGTTGTCAAAATTAGATTTGCACATGTATAACTAAAATCACAATCATTGTAAAGCCCAAAAGTCAAAATGTATTGAAAAAAAGATAGATGTAGTAATTTCCCAAATATACAAATTGGTTTTATCTCATGAAATATTCTGCTTCAATGGATATTTGTTGGCGTTTAGCCTTTCAAAACAATATTCTCACTGCGGTCAAAAAAACAGTTTGCTCACACACTGACGAGTTATGTTCATTAAAGAGAGTTGATTTATTAAAAAAAAGACTAACTCATTTAATACACTGAATCACTTTATTCAAAATGAGGATTTGTTTTTCTTAGATACAATTAGGGGGGCTTCAAGGAAAATAGGTTGGGAACAACTGTTCTAATGAGCCTGCATGTTGTTTTCTGATCTAGGCAGCCCACAAAAACTGACTGGGTTGTCTTATTTCACAGTTTCTGGGTTGCTAGGCACTCCAGATACCCAAATGTATGTGCACAAGCACTGAAAAAGTGAGTTTTTCTTGATACGTCCCTTTTAATGGTGCGCCCTAGTGGCTCAGTCGGCTGAGAATCGTAATACACTTAAATGTGGCTCAGTTCCGGATCCCGGTCCTATTTTCAGTCCTGTACAACCAGCTGTCATATAAAGTAGTCTATAAAATACACCCCCACCCCCCAATCCAAGCATTATTCATGCTCTGCACTGTTGGGTGTTGTATCTTGGCTAAAAGCTGCAGGGCTGAGTGGACTGATATGTACTCTCATGAGCACTCTAAGTATCTCTCGATGACGGTTGTAAGTTACATTTACCAAACAAAGGCAATGGGGATATTAGCTTTTAACTTGTACATGTAGGTTTGAAAAAATAAATATGTGTAATCAATAAAGCTGCGATATAAAAGGGGCTCTGTGCTCCTGCATCTGGACCTGCAGTGCTCGAGTCTGATCTGAGAACTCAGCATTGCACATGTCATGTTTAATAGATGCGTTTCAATACATATTTGATGCCTGTTAGACTGGAGGATGGCAGAGGTCGTTGTTTCTCAGGGTTTCTCAGCAAGCCATATGAACATAGGTTATAGACCGGAGCAGAAGAAGAGTGGAGTAGTTAACCTTGTTCGGATGGGGAAGAGGAGCATGGATACTCACACTGTATTCCTCACTGTTGTTCTGTCAGGAGACGAACGTCTGCAACAATAAAACCCAATATATTAACACCTTGAGAAGACAAGATAAGTCAAAGTTATGTCAGCAAGCTCGAGTGGTGGTATAGGCTGACAGAAAACTGCGCTGTCTCTTGTTAAGATGCTAGAGTTACCAGTCAAATTGACAGCGACAAAGATTATCTGAACATCTTTTATCGAGCCGAGCTGTCAGTCTACGAGCCCTTCAGAGAAGGATCTGTTTTCACTGAGTTTGGAAAACCTCGGCTGGCTCGCCGACTGACTGATTGTTCTTAAAGAAAATCCACAATTTAGAAATCTAAGACTAAACTAAATGTAAATAATTTTCTTTTTGAGGGCTCAATAACTGTTATATTTGATGGGCTATTTCCTGGCACTTGAAAACATTTTTCTGAATAGCTGTTTAGGTGAAATGAATCAGCAAACAGTACGCTGACTATTTGGTGTGTGTGTGTGTGTGTTTTTTGATGTGTACTGTCATGGTTGTTTCTGTGGCAAGCTATCTTGATAGGGCAAGGGTTGCTATACAACATTGCAAAGGGATGTTTCAACTGATGTCAATCCATCACAAGCTGTCAGAATACATATACAAAGATTTTGGCTCTATCAAAGTTTAACTATTAAAATCAACTTCTTAAAGGGCCAGTGTGTAACATTTAGGGGGATCTATTGGCAAAAATGGAATATAATTAGGGCTGTCAATCGATTAAAATATTGAATTGCAATTAATCGCATCCATCGTCCATAGTTGATCACGATTAATCGCACATTTGTTATCTGTTCAGAATGTACTTTAAAGGGAGATTTGTCAAGTATTTAATACTCTTATCAACATTGGAGTGGGCAAATATTGTCCAGAAACCCTCACAGGTACTGCATTTAGCATAAAAAATATGCTCAAATCATAACATGGCAAACTCAAGCCCAACAGGCAACAACAGCTGTCAGTGTGCTGACTTGACTATGACTTGCCCCAAACTGCATGTGATTATCATAAAGTGGGCATGTCTGTTAAGGGGAGACTCGTGGGTACCCATAGAACCCATTTTCATTCACATATCTTGAGGTCAGAGGTCAAGAACCCCTTTGACAATGGCCATGCAAGTTTTTCCTCGCCAAAGTTTAACGTAAATTTGGAACGTTATTTAGCCTCCTTCCTGACAAGCTACAGTAGTATGACGTGGTTGGTACCAATGGATTCCTCAGGTTTCCTAGTTTCATATGATGCCAGTAACTTCAGTATCTTCTAGCTTTAAAACTGAGCCCGCCTAAAAACTGCAAGTTGCGTTAATGCGTTAAAGAAATTAGTGGCGTTAAAAGACATTTGCGTTAAGTATGTATATTTCTAAAGGACCAAGAGGCTTACTTGAGTCTAAACTACAATACTTAACATATTACATTTTCCATTCACTACCTTTTTCTAATCCCCTTCTGAACAGAGCTCTCGAGAAGAAGCAGGAAAATGGCGAGACCATCGAGCTGTCGGCGGAGGGCCGGCCGGAGCTGGCGGAGGAGAAGGAGTTGCCCGTAGTGGACTGCACGTGCTTCGGCCTGCCCAGGCGCTACATCATCGCCATCCTCTCCGGCATCGGCTTCTGCATCTCCTTCGGTATCCGGTGTAACCTGGGCGTGGCCATCGTCAGCATGGTCAACAGCCACACCGTCTTCAGAGACAACAAGGAGGTCATAGTGGTGAGTGGCGGCGGTGGATGAGGAGGGAAGTCTACAACAGGGAAGCAAAAACAAATAATATTATGTTTTAGGATTATTTATGTAATGAGATAAGTGTTGAACACACATAATATGGACAAAATTATGTGGCTTCCTCTGACTTCTGTGCACTTTTTGTCTGAGGGTGTTTTTTTTTATGGTTTGAGATATTCCAATCATCCGTCACATCAGTTCTCTGTGTGTTCCCCGTGTGTCCGAACAGAAAGCTCAGTTTGACTGGGATCCAGAAACAGTGGGGATGATCCATGGCTCCTTCTTCTGGGGATACATAGTAACCCAAATCCCAGGAGGGTTCATCTGTCAAAAGTTTGCAGCAAACAGGTCTGTTAATTCACTATTTATTGTCTTGCAATCGATAATTATACATTATTTTATACATACTGAATGACTCTTCCTGTCTCTATTCTGTCCTCTTCCAGAGTGTTTGGCTTTGCTATAGTGGCCACGTCTTTTCTGAACATGCTCATCCCCGCAGCAGCACGGCTCCACTTTGGCTGCGTTATCATTGTCAGAATATGTCAAGGACTCGTGGAGGTGCTTGACTCGTTTGCTTTCTCATGAACACAACGACATGAGTAACAAGAAAGATTTCTATTCACATTTCATTTAGAACAATTATCATAGTGTAATTTCTTCCCCAACCTGCAGGGGGTTTCATATCCGGCCTGTCACGGTATTTGGGCTAAATGGGCACCACCTCTTGAGCGAAGTCGCCTGGCCACGACAGCCTTTTGTGGTGAGTCCATTATCACTGTAGCAGTTTCTCTTGGCCTTTAAACAATGGGTGTTTGTTATCACTTTAAGAGACATTTATTTTAAATATAGCCACAAATACAGCTGAAATGGTTAGTCAATTAATCAATTAGCTGATTTAAAGAAAATTAATCTGCAACTATTTTGATAATTGATTTAATGTTTCGGTTATTTTTCCAAGAAAAAAATGCAACTAACATGTGTTGGTTCCAGCTTCTTAAGGTTTTGGACTGTTGCTCAAACAACACAAGCAATCTGAAGACGCAATTTTTCACTATTTACTTTATTGTTTTCACTTTGTGAGTCTGTGTGTGAGTCATCGTGGCAAAATGTGGTCCTGGAGACACCTACTGTAGCACGAACAACCACAGAAACGGTTTTGAGTACTTTGCCAGGTGTTTATATTTCTGTCTCAGTGGACAGATTTAGTCAACATGAGCGTCACAAATGTGCAAGATGCAGTCACGAAACTTTACAGATCTGTAGTTGAGATCAAAATTAAGGCCGAGTTCGAAGATGGGTGTGGTCTGAGCAAGGGTGCCGGAAGTAGGGGGGTAGGAAGTGAGGAAGGGGACATTGGTCCCCCCACTTTATGCCCCTGGCCCGATTTGGCGTCGCGGCTGGTGTGATCCCATCGCAAGATGGTCTCTAGTTTTTCACATGTTATAGACTAAACAGTTAAAGGTGTTCTATACGATATCCAGAGCATTAATATAGCAGCAAACAGCTATTTGCTTTGTAAAGATGTAGAGGAGTAATGTCTACCTGAGCAGAGAATGAAGTTGCTCTTTCTCTGTGTGTGTTGCGATCCAAGCTTCTCTGTGCTTTGTTGACATAGCCGGGCCGGCCGCGCGTGCTTTCAGTGTATGTTGGTGCATATGGGCGTGCCCCACTGGCTAGCTCACGGCCGCCGCTCTGCACTGCTCTCATACGGCGGTTACAGCTGATAACAGCGTCCCAATTGACAGCTCCTTTGCGGAAGTGTAGCGCAAGTACCAGTTCACCCCCAGGTTAACACTGTTTGCCCTGTCAGCACTGTTGCCTTTGTTTTCACTGTTAGCACTGTTAGCACCGTTAGCTGCGAG
The DNA here is from genome assembly GCA_916701645.2 of Sebastolobus alascanus. Classification (NCBI taxonomy): domain Eukaryota; kingdom Metazoa; phylum Chordata; class Actinopteri; order Perciformes; family Sebastidae; genus Sebastolobus; species Sebastolobus alascanus. The sequence goes on from CAKAOJ020000147.1 coordinate 1,144,504, forward strand.
CCGCAGGCTCAGCCGTCACCATGCTGAGAACCATACGGAGGCAATAGAAATGCTCCCAATCTCGCTTTTAGCACCTTTAATTGAGATTTAATTGAACTTGCAGCCTTAAACACAATGTTTCTCTTTTTTTCTAGGTTCTTATGCTGGTGCTGTGATTGCCATGCCATTAGCTGGAATCCTGGTCCAGTACACCGGATGGTCATCAGTCTTCTACGTCTACGGTAAGTGACCCTTGACCTTCAAATTTGGTCAAAAGTGGAGACTTTACACTGGGGCTACTTTTTTCAGACTGAACTATAACTTGGGAAACTTATAAACATGACAACAGAGTCCTATCAGTTGGTTAGTGACTATGCAGAACATACAGTAACACAGTAGATGCTGACACATACTGAAACTGAAAGGACAAGAAGACTGCAAAAGGCCAGCACCACGAATATGAGAACCAGAAAAAAATCATCACCCGTATGTGTGTTATGTATGAATTCAACATTTAATCCCAGTCTGTACCGAGGCAGCAGCTACAGTCAAGGTGTCTCCTTTGCAGCTTGTTCTTTTTGACCTTTCGTTCTAGTTTTGACACTTACATTACTCCTTCTCTTTTCCCTGCCTGCCTGCCTTCCTTCCTCCCCCCAGGAACTTTTGGGATCATGTGGTATTGCTTCTGGTTCCTGGTGTCTTATGAAAGTCCAGCAGCTCATCCCACCATCACCGAGGAGGAGAGAACATATATTGAGGAAAGCATTGGCGAGTCGGCCCAATTTACAGTAACGGTCAGTACAATATGATTCAAACACTGTATCACACCACGTTGGCTGACATTAACAGCACTAATGTGGCCTACCCTGTCATTTACATTCCCTTTTAAAGATTATTCTTTTGGCCATTTTGCCTTTATTAGATAGTGAGAGTGACAGTTGTGAAAGAGGGAGAGAGAGAGAGAGGGTATGACATGCAGCAAAGGGCCACAGGTCATATTCGAACCCTGGGCCACTGCGGTAAGGACTGAGCCTTGATAGATGGGGCGCCCGCTTTACCAGGTGAGCTACCGGGGCGCCCCTACATTCCCTCAATTGAATGTGAAGCATACGCACTATCACTATGCTGGTGCAATAGTGCTGGTGCTATGCAAAGAGTGTAGAGCTGGTGAACAAGCAGAGCAATATAAGAGTAATAAAGAAGTTAGCCTGGGTCGAGCCGAAGAGGGCGTCGTATTTCATCATGACCTGATTAGAATAATAGTTTCTCAAATTGAAAGCAACACAGATAGATTTAGAAAGTCTGTATCAGTGGTAACCATTTGCTCACGTGTCTGCATTCATGCATTCAATTTACTCCACCAATCCTCTTATTGATCACAGTGTCCTGGAATCTGATTTATTTCAAAAATCTGAAATAGGAAAAATTGGTCATTAATTCAGGTAAACAACTGTACATGTTTGTGAAACAAGTCAGAGAGGCTTAAGAATTTCATTACAAATTCAGTGAACGCATTTTTCTGTGTTGCAGAAATTCAACACGCCGTGGAGGGCCTTCTTCACGTCCATGCCGGTGTACGCCATCATCGTGGCGAATTTCTGCAGAAGCTGGACTTTCTACCTGCTTCTCATCAGCCAGCCTGCGTACTTCGAGGAGGTGTTTGGGTTCGAGATTAGCAAGGTAACAGAAACCGGATGTGGTTATGTGCAGTGTACTGCACAGGAACAAAAGTTTAACATATAACTGCTGAGGAAAGTCAGAGCTATAGAAAGTCTGCTTTCCAGGTTTAGGTCAGTGGCCATAGGCCATCTTTAGAGGTCTCAAATCTGTTGCATATATGTCAATATTTTTCCTCTCTCATCTCTCTCTAGGTGGGAATAGTTTCCGCACTTCCCCACCTCGTCATGACCATTGTCGTGCCCATTGGCGGCCAGCTTGCTGACTATCTGCGCGTCAACCAAATCATGACCACCACTAACGTCAGGAAACTTATGAACTGTGGAGGTAAGAAAGAATTGCTGAAAGGGAATGCAAGAAATGTACTTGCTGTGCTCATAATAGGAGCTCTTTTTCTTCTAAGATGTCAAAACTGTACTCAAAATCTGATATAAAATGTCATTTCAAAGCCTTTTCTGGATATAATTAGAGTTTTTTTCTAAGCGCCCTATTTTTAGTCAGAAGGCTGGTTCAGTCATGTGAACCTGATAAACTGCACAGTACCTCATTGGCTAATTATGGGGTTAACTACAGTATTTAGTCAGCTGTGGTGAGAAAACATATACTGCATAAGGGAAATGATGACTCACTGTAAAGCAGAAGCCCTGCCTCTGTCTTCTATTTTTGAACTACAGAGAGAAATCAATAGCAAAGTGAAATGGAGAAGCATACAGTGCACGTATCCCTTTGTGGGAAGCTGTCAGCACTGGGGAAACTTTAGGTTACTGCTCAGTCAACAGCATTTTATGAAAAAGGAGACGAGAAAGGCGTGAAGAAAAAACTTAAATAAGCGTCTTGCATTGAGGCTTAATGTTTTTCATTAAACACATTAAACTCATTCTTTTTTTCGATTCTGTTTCGCTCGTCTACATCAGGGTTTGGGATGGAGGCAACCCTGCTGCTGGTGGTGGGCTTCTCTCACACAAAAGCTGTTGCCATTACATTCCTGGTCCTGGCTGTGGGTTTCTCTGGCTTTGCCATTTCAGGTGAAACCATAATTTCTTTTTTTGCTTGTGTTTTTCTGTTCACGTTTTGTTGCATCAACTTTACCATCAGTATCCATAAGCCCTTTTTTTTTTTCTTTACATTGGACTTCAACAACTTAAATGTTGACGTAGAAAATATAAGTTATGCTAATATTGTATTTGTCCTTCCTCATAAGGTTTCAATGTCAACCACCTGGACATTGCACCACGCTATGCTAGCATCCTCATGGGTATCTCCAACGGTGTGGGCACTTTGTCTGGTATGGTTTGCCCTCTTATAGTTGGTGCCATGACGAAGCACAAGGTGAGAATTTGCGTTGTAAAATATACGCTTTAACATATCTCTGTTCTTATTGTGTTGTCTGAGGGCGTGTTTTTGCTATTACCATAGATTATTACGCAAACATGCATGTTGCGTGTCCTCATTGCGTACATATGTCGACAGTGCACCTCCAACTGAGTTTGGTCATAGGAAGTGTTTCTAAAACAACAGCAGAGGTTTCACTTCCTCAAACAGACTTCTTTTCAATTTTACAGGAAGAAATTTATCACTTAAGAGGGACCGATATCAATTTAATTTGTGGATTTTTTTTCAATTTTCAATCGACCAGAGGTCCCAGGCACACGTTTAATCTTAGAGGTCCAGTGTGTATGATTTAGGGGGATCTATTAGCAGAAATGGAATATAATATTCATAACTATGTTTTCATTAGTGTGTAATATCCTGAAACTAAGAATCGTTGTGTTTTCGTTAGCTTAGAATGAGCCCTTCATATCTATATAGGCTCCCTATATAGATATGGGACCTCTTCACGGAGTCCGCCATGTTGCACCTCCATGTTTCTACAGTAGCCCAGAACGGACAAACTAAACACTGGCTCTAGAGAGAGCTTTTCGGGTTTTTAGGTTACCTGAAGTTCATCGTATTTCTACGACAAAGGGAGGGGTGAGCAGAGGGGTATTCAGCTGGTTACAATCTGCAACTACACCACTAGATGCCACTAAATCCTACACACTGCTCCTTTAAGTAAGGTATTTGAGCATCAACTTTTATTGACCAGAGTAAACAGTATCCAGAGTTTAAGCACATTTATAGAACACAACACATGTGCAAAGCCTCTCTTTGATTGGTTTGATTTAAAACAGACACTTTTTTTCATGCTTATAATCTCTCTTCCTCTTTTTTTCCTCTCACCCTCATCTGATAGACGCGGGAGGAGTGGCAGGGGGTGTTTCTCATCGCCTCGCTTGTTCATTATGGAGGTGTTATATTCTATGGTGTGTATAATTTCCATTTACAGTCAAGTATGCAACAATCTGTGCACTCTTCGTCATGCACTCTTCTGTAGATTGTAGGGCTGCAACTAACGATTATTTTCATGTCAATTATTCTGTCGATTATTTTCTCGATTAATCGATTAGCTGTTTGGTCTATAAAATGTCAGAAAATGGTGAAAAATGTCGTCCTCAACTCAAAGATATTCAGATTACTGTCATAGAGGAATACAGACACCAGAAAATATTCACATTTAAGAAGCTGGAATCAGAGAATTTTGACTTTTTTTCTTTAAAAAATTACTCATACCGATTAATCGATTATCAAAATAGTTGGCGATTAATTTAATAGTTGACAGCTAATCGATTAATCGTTGCAGCTCTAGTAGCTTGGTTGTCATAACTCTGAATACTGTACAAAAACTCACGGATTGATCCTGTCTCTGGGCTGCAGGCCTCTTTGCATCCGGAGAGAAGCAATCTTGGGCGGAGCCGGAGCAGCTGAGCGATGAGAAATGTGGCATCCTGGATGAGGATGAGCTCGCGAACGAGACGGAGGAGCTGTATCGCACCAGTGGCGGGGGAGGCTACGGAGCCATGAACCAGGGGACGGATCCCAACGGAGCCGGAGGCATGGGAGGAGGAGGAGGAGGAGGCTGGGTCTCAGACTGGGACAAAACTGAGGAGTACGTCCAACCAGCCGGAACCAATAATTACCTTTATGGAGGAGAGGGGGACCGGGAGTTAACATAAAACCAGCAGATCTTCCGCACATAGAAACAGCACATCAACAGCGTGGAGTTTCACCTGATGGCGTGAAGAACTTTGAAAGTATGGATTTAAATGCGGGAGGAGACCATTTTCAGCAAGTCTGACTGTATTATCATAACTGAACTGAATTCAAAGAGACTCCACAGTGGAGGTGAAGACATTAGTAAATGTAAAATGTGTGTTTGTGTGTGCAATTGTGTACCTTGTGTGACAGACAATCTAAGTAAGAGTGTTTTAGGACTCATCACCCTCCCTGCAATCTCTCTCAGAGGAGGGTCGTGTTTTAGGCCTGCTGTGGCTTTCTTTGATGTTTATTCACTGTAATAATTGTAGACATTTCTATATTATCTGACAGGATTTCATTTGTATGCCTCTCACAGTACAGTACAAATCTTTAGGCGCACATTGGTCACATGCGCACATTTGTTGTTGGGTGAAAACCTATTGAGTTTGATTAATTGTTTTTTAAAACTCAAGTTAAAACAGGTTAAAATCACCAGAACTGGTTTTCTACAAGGTTGTCACACAATTTTATGAAAGCTTTTCTCCTAAAAACAATGTTAAGTTGTGTCCTTAATGTGCACACTTTTAAGATAAAAGCATGTTACTTGTGCCAATACGACAAAAATATTTTGCTCTGTAGTATTGGTTTACTCATCCACTGAGAAAAATAATTGAACACCTGCAAATATTACTGCACACGGCTTTCTGTGAAGTCTAAATAGCCCATGCTGATATTTTTAGATGCAGCGTTTTGATTTCCTCGTGCAAAAATGTTTCATGTACTAGGCCTCGAACCTGTCTGCCTGCTGACAAACTGGGGAATGAAAATGCCTCGAATAGGACTAGAAGGAACGCCATTACCCCGCGTAGTTTAGAGACACTTTTATCAGGTCTCTACATCAGAATTTTGTTCAATATGCTTTGCTTGTAATATATGCTTCATTGGTGTTATTCTATTATGTTACTGTTGTGTTCAGGCAATTCATGCTCTTAAGTGTAAACATCTGGAAAAGCATGTTGCTGTCAGCATATAACCTAAGAACCCCCACACATTCCAGTGCATACATGAGAAAGTTAGTCCTGCGGAGCCATCACTTAGATCTCGGTAATCTCGTTTAAAGGTGGAATTTCATTAACCTTCGCTTTATTTCATAGTGCAGCAAGCTGGAGATGCGTTAAATGATCAGTAAACGAAAGACCGATTACAAAATGAAAAGGCTGATAATGGACAGAACAATGACATTTCACTGTACATGAGCAATTTGTTTTACTTTTGTTAGTAGTTGTTGTAATGTATCTACCTAGCCCCAAAATGAAGGTTTAAGATTAAAAAATATCCCTGTGTTAGATCATGGAATGGCTGATACTGTTTCATTGAGTGGAATTCACTGATAAATGTTAGGGTTTTTACTGTTTTTGTCACTTTTCATTCTTTTCTTGATAAATGTTTTGTTCTGAATTGTAAAACTGTATATGTAAAAATCATGTGGAAGATATTGTATAATAAAACCTAGAGGTGATAATTACTGTACAATAATTAATAATAGGCAGTTTATTGTTATGCATTACTCCAATTTTTATGTTTAAATGTTTGGTATTAGGTGTTGTATAAACTATCTTGCTAAAAAATAGATGAATACAGCTGTGTGTTACATTTTTCATCAGCTTTTTAAAATGTTTATTCCAGCATCTGTTTTGTCTCGATCGAGTAAATTTTCCTCTGCTTCATGCTGGATTCAGGCACTAATAATGCAGGTCTGTAAACCTTTGGATACAGTGGTTTCATGTTACCCATAATGCTGCACTCCTCTCCAGACAGTGTATCGATCACCGAGCTAAAGTATAAGAGCATGGAAATGAAGAAGAAAAATAGATTTTGATGGCACAGGAACAAGGGACTCACCAGTTATCCTCAGCCAGTGAAAAGCACTGATGGGGCTCAGGGATTCACCCTCACTGTCCTGCTCTGGTCTCTGAAATCAATGGGATTATCCTGCACCCATCTGCCAGTAAGAGAAATAGGAGTTACTTGGATACTTTGCACTCACCGCCTAATCAGGAAGTAGCAACCACACACTATAAAACACCAGCGCACCCACTGTTCATCTCCCTTATTAACTCAGCAACTAGAATAAAACAGGGGCCAGCTGGGCCTGTAGTTGGAGGGCTATGGCACGCAGGCTTCGTTATTGGTATTCGCTGGAGGCCAAGGCTGTTAGGGATGTGATGTACACCCAGTTGGGCCCAAATCTGATCACAAACAATCCAGACCTAACTGCTGACTGGACGAAAGATGTCAAGTGGCCAGCACCACCCGCCTAGGGGTCCCACAACCTAACCGCACGCTCCAGGCTAGGAGCTGAAAATGAGCAAAAGGCTGACCCAGATCCTCAGAAGTTACACCAAGTGAGACACAGAGTCAGACGTCAGATCTTTGAGCTACAACTGCACAAAAGTGGATGTGGAAGACCAGTGCTCTTGGTGGAGTGTGCCCTGACACGCAGTGGGGAACGCAACTGGGGTGAGCCCCAAAAGGTGACATTGCTCCAGATTAGAGCTGGAATTCGGAGCCTGCGCTGTTTCTATCGCTGAAGATTTCTCATATGCGGCAGCCCAACGCCAGCTCACCACGAGGTGAGCAGCTGACATCAGTCTGAGCGGGGCAGAGGTCGGCCTCTGTCTGGTGTCGCCAGCGAAGGCAGCAGAAGTATAGGCATCATGGCCATCCGAGCCCGGGAGCGACGAGTGGCAGGCTTGAGTGTAGATCCGAGCTCTAAGGTGGCTGAGTGAAAAAGAAAGATGATCAGTGGGTTTGCTTGTGCTTTATATACTGGATAGTGTGTGGTTGCTGCCTCCTCACTGGGCAGTTAGTACAATGATTTATCTCAGGGTGCCAGGGAGGGGCCCATTAGAGGGCGTAGCAGGTATGAAAGCAGAAGGGGAGTTTTGGCATCCCATGATGGTCCCTTCTAAAATACGCTCTTTTTTTACCTCCAAAATAAAGATACTTAATATCACCATTAGCTAATTATTTGCTATCAGCAAGTTGAGTCTATAAACACTGTTATATGGTATTGACATTCAAAAACCCATAAAGCCCCAAAAACATTGTCTTTATAGAGTTATTCAGGCCAATACTATTATTTTTATTCCACCCCTAATCCTTAGCTACCTAGCTAGCTAGGTAGCTAAGGATTAGGTAGCCTTAGCTAGCTAGCTAAACTAAGCTCCTTAGCTAGCTAGCTAAACTAAACTCCTTAGCTAGCTAGCTAAGGAAAACTGCCAGGAATATAATAATAATAATAATAACAATAATAATAATAATAATAATAATAATAATAGCGTTACGTTACTAAAAGAGTCTATAAACACTGTTATATGGTATTGACCTTCAAACACCCATAAAGCCCCAAAAAACATTGTCTTTATAGAGTTATTCAGGCCAATACTATTTTTTATTTATTTATTATTATAATACTATTTATTCCACTCTTAATCCCTAGCTAGCTAGGGATTAGATAGCCTTATCTAGCTAGCTAGCTAAATTAGCTAAGGCTAATTTAGCTAGCTAGCTAAGTTAGCCAATAACAACAGCGTTACGTTGTTTTGGAGTCGCCATTTTTTAACGTCATATTCCGTGTCAAAAGTTACGTTAATTGGTTGGCTGTTTGAAGGGTTTGGAAGTCTTTCCTCCTCACGTCTGCGGTAATTACGTCGCTCAGGCGACATTTCTTCTCTCTGTGGCTGCAAAACATGTTGTGCCATCAGATAAACTCCTGTTGAAACACTTTTGAGGCTGACAACTAGACAGTGTGGTGAGGACTGACAGATAAAGGCCATGGCTAAAAGCTGGCTAGCAAACAAGGCTACAAACAACCCATAACCCTCATGTAGCTAGCTATCAACAGGCTCAGTCTGAAACACAAGTGACAAGTCCTTGCTGTATTCAAAGGTAAGTAGTTCTTGAATATAACACCACTACCTTTTTTAACTTAATTTCCAGAAAAAAAATATTGTCTAGTACTGGTAGGAAGTTGTGGGTGTATAAACTACCATGTAAGCTTTCAGAACTGGAACACATCATGCCCCAACACCTGTTTATTGCAGACTTTATATTTTGAAAATGTTTCAGAAGAGAGGAAGTATCTCTTGAAACCAACAATATAATGTTCAAAGAGGGTCCAGTCCTATTTACTGTATGAAAGTGATGGGTATGTATGTTTGTTTTTTGTTTTTTTAATTTATTTTATTCCCCAAAAGTTGAACTAGTGTTCGCACTGGTTGTTGTCTTGACCTGACACTACCTTTCTAAAGATTGTCAAAAGACTTGTTTGACCTTTATTTTCTCCTCTCACAAACATTTTTAGAGAGATTACACCTGTATTGCATGTGTAATGAATTCTGATTCTTTAATTCATTGGCATTAATTGGTTGAAGATAGAAACAGAGATTCATCACATCTATACATTTTGTGATTAAGTGATTGTACAAACCACAATCAAATTGAATCAAAGTAGATTTATTTCAGCACATAAAATACAACAGAAATGACGCTCTCGCTCACGGTACTGCATTTGCACTGCAAATTATGATTATATCTGATCAGCACACACACTGGAATATAAAGTGATTTTACATTTGAGTGCAAAATCAGAACCTATACAATATTATGCCACTTCTTATCTGCACAAAAAGCATTGGTGAAGCAAATACATTTCAAGACAAAACCAAATCATGAGACCATTCTCCATGTACATCCTCTGTACAAATGTACAAATGAGGAATATGACTTTACAAGGAGACATACGCAAATTAGTTTTTTTTGCTGCAAAAACAAGATAGATAGTTTGATCAAGCACTCAATCTACTTTAGTTTACACATTAGAAAAAGCCTTCAAAAAAACAGTTGAGTCATTGTCGTGATAAATCTGTATGATGCCGTTCGTGAGAGTATATATGTATGGTGACTATCTGAGTTGGAAAAATAAGTTAAGATCAAGATCAGAGCTGATATTTGGTGTTTTTGACTGTTGGTGTCACAAAATGAATAATTTTCTGCTCTGTTAACTTGTGATGGCAATTTACATTTTACAGAATGTTCTAAATAATTTACATGATACATATAAATAAAAAGGAATGGCAACAATTGTTAGTTGCTGCATTATGCAACATACAGGCTGTTATTGTGTTATTTGGTAGTGACTTTTTCTCCCTGCCAATCACATGATGAATAATCTCACAACCTTACTTTGGGCTGTCATCTATTTTTATTATCTAAGATGTTTTATTACTACAGTCTTTGACCTTCTTTCCTACTGCTTCATATCCTCACTCACCTCCACCTGCGCCCTCCATCCCCAGGGTGTGGTATACCCCCTCTTTCATTCCCTCTTTCTTCAGTGCTTCATACCCTCCCTCACCTCCACCTGCGCCCTCCATCCCCAGGGTGTGGTATACCCCCTCTTTCATTCCCTCTTTCTTCAGTGCTTCATACCCTCCCTCTCCTCCAACTGCCCCCTCTATTCTCACAGTGTGGTACTCCCCCCCTGTCATTTCCTCTTTCTTCAGTGCTTCGTATTCACCATCTTTCTTCTGTCTGCCTGGTGCTTCTGGTTGAAGGGTGTCATACTCGCCTTCCCTTTGCGCACCCTTCTGCAGCTTCTCATATTGGTCATCACCTTTGTCTCGTGACCTCAGCGGCACATCCTCGTAAATTGGTCCTAAAAATAAAACAGAAGTGTTACTGTATGTAATGCCTTCAGTGTGCTTACAAAAAGTGGAAAACAAGTAGTAGTTACTCACCTGTGGTATTTCTCTTCGTATAACATATATAAAAACCCCCAGCTGCTAAACCTAGAATCAACAGCAGGGTGACCACACCTATGAGAATGGATTTGATCGGAGGTTGATCTGAAACAGAGACAGAACATTGAAATCTCTGTGACTGTGACCCTGTGATAGTTCATACAGTATTAAAGTTGCTCAATACGAAATTAAGAGTATTTTTATTGCCTCCACACGGCTCTCAACATGGCGATGGCTGAGCTGGCGGCTCGCAGCTAACAGTGCTAACAGTGCAAACAACAGCAGCAGTGCTGACAGAGCTAACAGTGTTTACCTGAGGGTACGCTTCCGTGACGATGCTGTCGGTCGAGACTGCGTTATCAGCTTTAACTGCCATTTCAGTGCAGTGCAAAGTGGCAGCCATGAGCTAGCCAGTGGGGCACACTCACATGCACTAAAAGGCACGCACGTACGGCCCGGCAATGTCAGCAAAGCATGGAGAAGCTCAGATTACAACTATTTTTACATTGCAAATAGTTGATTGCTGCTATTTAATGCTCTGAATATTGTATAGAGAACCTTTAAAGAGCACTTTGATTTATGAATTTTCAAAGCAACATGTGACAATTAACAGGCCAAATAGTGTGTGGGCAAACTGAAGCTGCGTTGGTTAAAAAGCATATTTAAAGGGGTACTCCAGCCATTTAGAATGGCACTGCCATAAAATTCAAATCCAAAAACACTGGATCCTACAAATCCCATAACGCAACTCTAGCCTCGCTGCCTGGTAAATGCCTTCGTCTTTTAAACTCCACATCTCCTTTTTTGTAAGAAATTGTGACTCTAACAGTGTGTCCACGTTTCTGTTGCGAATTTAAAGTCTCCAGCCGAAGGGGAGATAACTCTGATGACATCATCAGGGTTGTTTTTTTAGACTTTGAAAGCTCCCTCCATGGTCACAAAATACATCATAAAACTGTTCTCACAGGCTGGGTAGTACTCATGTCGAGTTAACTGCTCTTGAAGGTGCTCAATACAAAATTCAGAGCATATCTGGTGCCTCCGCACGGCTCTCCACATGGCGAAGGCTTCTGCGACGATATATATGCTGTAACCGCTGTATGAACCCAGTGCCGTGAGCTAACCAGTGGGGCACGCTCACATGCACTAACATACACTAAAAGGCACGTGCAGCGATGTCAACAAAGCACGGAGAGGCTCGGATTACAACACACACAAAGGGAGAGCGACTTCATTCTCTGCTCAGTTAGACATTACTCCTCTGTATCTTTACATTGCAAATAGTTGTTTGCTGCTATATTAATGCTCTGAATATAATATAGAGAATCTTTAATGTGTATTGATATGTCAAAGTCCATTAGCAGGAACTCACAAACGTAACCGTTGCTGAGAAAAGACCTCCCGGTGTTCCACACAGCTCTACAGGCATAAGTACCACTCGCTTTTGGCATCATGAATCCTTGGCGGGAATCCATTAGTGCCCATGGCTGACCATCAGTCTTGTGGTACCAACGATAGGAGCTATCACCGGGACAAAGTGGACAAGAGCACGACATGCCAACGTTTGCAGAGAGAACTGCCTTCATAGGCGGCACTGAAAAGGGACAAAAGAGGAGAAAGACTGTAAAAGATGTCTACTGCAGAAACACATGCATGTGTAAAGCACACAGTATCACACATACCTTGGACAAACACCTCTTGATCATCGGAGACCCGTTTGTAAGGGGGCCCGGCAGTGCGCCCCTTGTATGTGTAGGTGGCATCACACTTATAGTTTCCCTTTGAAGATTCTGTCACGGTAGAGATTTGGTAGGTAGGACTGTGACTTTCCAGAATGATTGCATTGTCTTTGTAGAAAACTGCGCGGCTAATTTGATCTGTGCCCCAGACAAGGCACTTCAGAGTCAGACTCTCCCCAACCACAGCTGGCAGAGGATACATTTCCAGCGATACGTCCTCCCCTGAAAGAAGAAGATGAAGACTGGATTTTACCCATATAGTTAAATGACTAAAAATATAATTTCTGAGGCTAATATACAAAATGTTAATAATGCTAGTAATGTAGTGATAAAGCTACAGAAAATGTTCAGCTCCTCTTGGCTTTGTATAACAGATCATTCAAATAACAGTAGGCCCACCTGAGGTCCTGACTGTGATTTGGTTACTCCTGCGTTGTTGAGTATCAGAACACCAGAAAGTGGTCTCCGGGTCAGTCAGTCTGTGGGGTTGAAAGGCCACATTCACACTATCTTTCGCCAACTTCAACTTAATCTTCTTTGTCATCCCTCCCATATAGACCCAGCAGTTCCATCCCTGCAGACCATCCTCGTTGTCGAGCTGCAGGACGACTGAACCTCCCGTCCGCACCACCGGCTGGCCTGTCTTGATGGTGAGTGAGGCGACGGGAGTGTAATCTGAATGGTAAATAAATAAATGATACAGTTATTTGTGTATTTTCCCTTTACACCTTGAGCTGTAATACTTATGTTCATGCGGTACATTTACCCGAGACGTCGATGGAGAAACCGTCACTCTTTTGCCCGTTGCTCTCACATTGATAAGAGCCCGAGTGCTTAGGTGCGGCAACGCCTATCTTCCAGGTTTTGTCCGTCCACTCTTGTTTCATGTCGTTGAAGTACCATTTCACTCGTCCGCTCCCGCTCGTGCTGTTGTCACATCTCAGAAAAAATAAGTCCCCAGAGAAGATCTGCTTGAGTGTGGGTGACATAGAAACTAAGGACAAAGGAAAAGAAGACACACAGAAAAGTATTTGTGTAGACATAGTTTTTGTCATTACAAGAAACCACAAAGGGCGGTTGTACACGGGTGTTGCTGCCACCTATTGACATTTCACACACAAGTAAGAGAGATGGAAGATGGAGGGCTGACACCTCTTGCACGTGTGAACACTGATTACCTTGTGGCTTTTGCTGACATCTTGCCAGGAACACGAACACTGTAAAAAAAAAAAAAAAAATTATTCTTTAATATAAACTAAGTCTTTAATGACTAAAAATAATTTTATTTATTATTTTTTTTTTTTTACAGTTTATATTAGTATCTTCCATTTAGAGCATTTCAGCCAGTGAGTCAAAATCCAATTTTTTTTGGCGACATCTTCAAATTTTGTGACTCAAACAGCGTGATGTTTTCTTCATGGAATTTCAATTAATGAAGTTAGCATTTCTGTAGGTGGTGCTCTTTTATTTTTTCTCTTCATCTATCAATGCTCATGAAAGCTACACAGTTGTTTTTATTCAACCTGAAGTAGGTATTTTACTTAAAAAAAAGTTTTAGTTTTTCACTAAATAGACAGTATAATTACATGACATTACAGTACATTTTTTTGCTTTAGTCTAAAGCAACTTATTAAAAGTGAAAAACATAAGTTTATGTGGTGCACCTGCGGTAAAGCTGTAAATAAAAAGTAAGCACTAACAGATAAAGTCCAAGCTAGCCTGAGAAGCTAAATTCACTACACATAACTTCAACTTCTCCCTCTTGCTCTCTCTAGTCAACATGTGAAATTTAACTCTGTTATGTCTTCCTCTAAAACTAATAATACAGGTGCCCCCCAGTGGTGCGTTCTGTCCCCTATCTTATATACTTTGTATATGCATCTGCCTCAGTTTATTCTTATTTAAAATATGCCGACGACACAGCATTGGTCGGAGTTTTGAAATCTGAAAATTCAGCAATTGGAAGGTTTTGAGAGGGAAACACAGAGCTTTATCCAGTGGTGCTCAGATAATTTTCTTGAGGTCAATGTTAAAAAAACGAAAAAGATGGTTATAGATTTTAGTAAGAATAAGATAACGGTTCCTCCTGCCAAGATTAAGGGAGAATTAGTTGAGCGGGTCTCAAGTTATAAATACTTTGGAGTGGAAATCGATGACCACTTAAAATTCAGTGTAGGTGCACAAAGTAAGTCTAATAAACTACAACAGAGGCTGTTCTTTCTTAGGAAATTGAATCATTTTAGAGTTGAACGTTGTATTCTTCAAATGTTTTACAATACTGTTTTGCAGAGCGTTCTGTCGTTCGGTCTGATTTGCACCTTTGGTAATATGCGTGCTCAAGATCGTGCCAAACTGCAGCGCATGATCAAGACAGCAAGTAGGATCATCGGGATCGATCAGGTGTCTGCAGCACAGCTGTATAGGGACCTTATTCTAAAAAAAGCTGATCAGATCCTTAACGATCCTACCCATCCTCTCCATCAGAAATTCAAAAGGAGTAGCAGATCAAATAGCAGATTCCTGCAGCAAAAAATTAGAACAACGAGGTATAGCAAATCTTTTGTGCCGACGGCAATGCTGTTTTGCGTATATCTTCTATATTGTGGAGGGTGTATTTTTGTACCGGCGGTATTGTACTGGATGTTCTGCTAGTGTGTGTGCGTGTGTGTGTATGTGTGTTTATCCCTTGCGGGATAATAACATTGACCTTTGACCTTTGACTTTGCTCTCTAGTCTTTTGCCATTCAAAAATATTTTTTCACAGCACATCAATATACTTCACTGATAACACTGATTGTTATTTGTTTGGCAGCTTAATTGTAATTTAGGATGACAGGACAGACTCTGTGTATCGACGGTGTTAAGACGACTATGGAGATTAGCCGCGTACATATTACCTTATCTAGCTGTAGCTTTACTCAAACCATTGTTACACAGCTATAAAGTCTGACATGCCGTGCAGTTGCACCCACAGCACATCTGTAGTATTTGGGTTAATTAGGTCCCCATTAGTACAAAATATTCATTATGTTTTACATAGTCAATTATAACATTGTTTGTCAAGTACGTATTATACTCTATATCACTTTTCGTTTGTTTTTGATGTGTGCGGCGGTGTGTGTGTGTGTGTGTGTGTCTGTGTGTGTTTGTGTGTGTGTGTATCTGCGCACAGCACTATATGTGTTTCCACAGTGCAATTGTTTTGCAGCATATTAACTAAATAAATTATGCTGTATAATTATCTTAATAAATGATGCTGCATAATTAACTTAATAAATGAACTTGCATAAAGATTAACTTCTAGAAAACATTTGGCTTAATGATAAAATAATAAAGGATATTGAGAATATAGGGATGTTTCTCTCCTCATAAAAATGACTGCAACAAAATTGTTGATTTTTAATAAATAACTAAATATCATATCTTGTATGTATGCAATGTAATACTTTTATGAATTACCATATGTCAGTATTACATAGAAAATGCAAGTAAATATCTAAGCCTTTTCTTAGAATTTATCAATACTTTTATTATATACAATCTACACAATTCAACAGTGCTTGAAATTTTTCAATGCCTTTTTTTTTTTTTTTTTTTTTTTTTACAAAAAATTAGATTAAATGCATGTATTGGAATTTTTCACACATTTATTAATACTAAAAAAATCAATCAACATTTACAAAAATGTAGAAAGCTGAATGTTTGGATACAATTTGTATATTGAATTTGTATAATTTTCAGCTCCGCCTGGTTGTTTGCATGCCTGGTTATACACATCATTAATATAAAAGAATATACATTTTTCAGTTTGGATAGTATATTGAACATTTTTCTTATTCCTATCCAAAGCATGATTGTTTTTTGAAATTATTAATGCAATTTTAAATGATCCCCTGACACGGTGAGTTAAATTGTAGTGTAAGCCTCCGGAGAATTCCTGTAAATGACAATACAGCATCCTCACAAATATATGAAAGCCAGTGTCTGCATGTACTGTAGGTGTATTTGTGTAAGTATATACATAATTAACTTTTAATTGTTCAGTAATATAATTAATTGTAAGTTGTGCTTTAGTTTTAGTGTAATTCCGAAAAATTACATCTTCCAGCTAATAATACTAATTACACAGCTTCATGGAAACATTCTGCTTAATGCACAAAAGGCTTCATTTGATTACAAATTCATTGCATTTAACCAAACATGACAAAATATATTTTTTTCAGTGATTTTTATTGAGGCAATACGTTATGTATTTTTTAAATGTTAAATTTAATTAATTTCAGAAAATTCAGCTAAATGTAAGAACATTTTAGTATTTTTTAGCTATGTTGGAATTTTCATTTAGTTTTTACTTTAGTTTTGACTTTTCTATTTCAATTTAGTTTAGTTTTAGTAAGTTTTCAGAGTGTGTTTGCTAGTTTTAGTTTAGTTTCAGTTTTTCAGAAAGGTTTAGTTTTCGTTTTTATATATTTAGTTTTTAGTTTTACAGTAGTTTTAGTTTGTTTTTGTTAGGGCCAGGTGTAATGTATCAGAAGTACATGTATGTAGCTACATATACACAAAAAATACATGGTTGGAGAATTGTGTAGGTAGGAATGGCCATAGGCATCTTTGTGCTACTTTAGTGAAACAATTGCATCATAGCGCCGTCTCCTGGAATGCAAAGTCCATCCAATTTCTGTGGTTCAATGTTACGAGAGTTGACGGAAATTCATGCTGTCTCCCTTTTTTTGGTTGTAATATTTTAAAACTAAAAAACTAAAACTGATTTTACGTTCATTTTTATTTTATTATTATTACTTTTTTTACCCAGGCAATATCGTTTCAGTTTTAGTTTACTATAATAACCCTGGTTGGAAATGGCACTTAGTTGTATATTTGATTAATTGCCTCTATCACCAAGATCGGCAGCTGCAGTGACTCAACCCAAGGCCTCCCCCTTAGTTTGTTATATTTTCATACACTACATAGTGTGAAATGTGACGTTATACTACATAAATACATAAAACATATATATAACCTTTATTTAACTAGGAAGTCACATTGTGATTCAAACCTCTTTTACAAGTGAGACCTAGCCAAGACAGGGTCAAATAGCAGCATCCAACACATACCAAGACAACATTGAATCACGATAGCAACAATAGGTTTGACAAAATACATTACATCATACAGTGCATTAACAGGGCAGCATGTTGGTCATGTGTTTGCTATTTAACTGAAACAACTGCAGCTGGCAGTGACCACTTCCTTTATTCTGTGTTTAAAATAATTTAAAGAGATCAGGGTCTCAAGTTTAAGCTTGGCCTGCAGATCATTCCAGGACCGAGGACCGTAGTGGAACAGGCCTGTTTTGCCAGCTTCTGCACTGATGCATCTGTATGAAAGCAATATCAAATCTCCCTAAATTCCAGCTGAGCATTATATAACTGTAATAATACTAACAAAACCTGATGAAGACCTTACAATCCCCAAACCACCTTTAACTCCAGCAATCCTGGTTCAAGTTTCATTGGATCCGTCTTACCTGCCAGGAGCAGCAGATGTTTAATTCCCCTCATCGCCCCGCCGGGGTCACACAGTCAAGAGAAACCACGCAATGACTCAGGCGCTGAGAAGTGACCAGACACTAACTACTTTGAGTCATGTTGAGGAAGTTAGGGCTGAGCTAAGCACAGAAGTGTTGCAAGACAAAAAATAGTGATAAAGATTTTCTGCATTCTTCAGTATCACTGCAGCAATATTTCTGCTCAATGGAGTTCCCAGTAGCATACCAAACATCATCTTCACAGAACTTAACTTGTACATTTCAAATTGTGACAGAGGAAGGAGTAGCGCAACTAGAAGTAGATGCTTGAGAAAGCGTTTAGATTAGTAACTTATTTACGGCCTCCTGTAAATCTTTGCAGAGGGCAGTTAGTACTTTCTTTATTACAATTATGAATGGCGATATATACAAATGCTTTACATGCCCAGCCACAGCTGCATTAAAGGAGGAGGTCTGATAAACTACAGTAAGGGTTAACAGAAAAGCAGTGAAAAAGAGGATGACCGAAACCCATGTGGCTCAAAGGCAAACAGGCACTAAAGACAGCTAATGGTTAAATCAAAGGTCCCTAACCCCAGCTAAACTAAGACGGCAAACAAGAGACTAAAATTAGACTAAAAGCAAGCCCACTTTGGTATGGGAAACAATAGTTCAACTCACTCAGTAAACAAGGCTGGTAGGGAGGCTCTAGAGGTTGCATGAAAGGCACAGACGGAACAAGACAGAAGCAAGAGAAGCACGCACTGTACATGCTGCATCTTAATAAAGGGCCTGAATCCTTTGAATAATAATAATAATAATAATAATAATAATAATAATAATAATAAATAATGATTTGTCCTTCATAGTTAAAGCTCATAATCCTTTAAAAGAGCCTGTCCAGCCTCACAAAGATCAAAACTTTCATTTGTCTGCTGTGTCAAATAATTTACATCTTGCAGTTTATGTATTTGTCCAGTTTGTGTGATAAATTCCTAACTGAATGCTAATACCTGGTAATATGCGATCACATCCTGACACATCCCGTCTGTATGAGCTGGTGAGGACCACCTTATTGCACCATTTAAACAGGTGACTGGCACGCAAGGACTTATGGGATACTGAGGGCTGCAAACAACACACCAGCTGCATTTTTTGGAGCATTTGGAGAAGCCTTTGGTGGCCTTGTTTAGCTCAGTAAGACTAAGAAAATGTCGAGCACTGTACAGTGCTCGACATTTTCAGTCTTTTTAGTATTATTATGTGCAATGTATGTTTTTGCCTCTAAGAAAGTTCCTAAAATAGTCTTTTCTGGTGTTCATTTTTTTTCATGACAAAGGAGTTTAAGTGGCTGAAAGCAGGCAGTGGTGTAGTAGTAAGGATGCAGTGCACAGCGAAGGTTTAAACAGATACGTGCTATAAGTGCTACGTTTTCATATAGAGCAGCTAGTGTTACAGATGGTCACAGTCTGATTGGACGGTAAATGGACCACTAACGACTTTGGTGCCTGAACCTGAACTATTGCAAGGCTCCATGAAGTGAATCAAAACAATAGATGATAGACTTCTATGTTATGCGGGAACTCAACATTCGGTAAGATTCATAAGACTAAGATGGCTAAAGTCAGTTATATTGCAGCTGTTATAATAAATAATCAACTGACCCTCTGCTCAATGTTTGGTTTCTAAGTAAAATGTTTCTGAGAAATGAAGTAGACACTGCGGGTTAACAGGTCAGGTGGTTAAGCCCTTGCACAGATCGAAATCAGAAACCAGATGAGTTATTGGTGGCCGCTGACGCCACAGCATGAAAGCGGGGTGTGACTCAAACTGATAGCGAGGCTCTGAGGCTAAATGAGGAAAACAAAACATAGTTTTATTTTAAAATTACACGACAATCATCAGCCAACATGTGACAAACACTATTAATTAATCAATACACAGATAAGATGGGATGTTGTGAGCCTGTTTGTATTACAGGCACCCAGATCAGGTTCAGATGATGTAACACTCGAAAAACTTAGGACATAGTTACATAACACTTTGTAATTTTTTATGTGCAGGTCATTTCAGGACACTCTGGCTTTTAGGTGTTAAATGAGATAATGCTGATTTCTGAAAATAAAGCCACTTCTCCTTTCACACATTCTAGAAAAGCAGAACACATTTTTATAATACATAAAACTCACAAGCTCGTCTCCTGCACTTAAAAAATGTTGCATACAAGCTAAGGGACTTAAACATCCAAAAGCATCAGAAGATCTGTGTGTTCTCCTGGTAGGAAAACTGTATGCAGCAGATCATGGTGTGACACATGACCAGTGGTGGAATTTATCTAAGTACAGTTACTCAAGTACTGAACTTCAGTACAATTATGAGGTACTTTACTTGAGTATTTGCACTACATTTATTTGACAGCTTTAGTTACTATTTACTTTGCATATTCAGATTATTAGTAGAGAATAAAAATAAATAAATAAATAAAATGAACTGATACATTATGATGTATTATCACGGGTTAAGTTACCCAGCAGTTACAGTATAAAGTATAAAGTACAGTATAAACTTGGTTCCACCTTTACCAGCTGCAACATTAATGTGATGAACACATTAATGCATCACTAATTATAATTCAATAATATAATATGTGTTATGCCAAAGTGGGCCATTCTGCATAATGAGTACTTTTAATTTTGATACTTTAAGTATATTTTGATGCTAATACTTTGAAGACTTTGAATTCAGGACTTTTACTTGTAACAAAGCATTTTTACATTGTTGTATGGCTATTTCTACTTAAGTAAAAGATCTTACTTCCTCCATCACTGCACATGAAACAAAATGTGTTGTGTCTGTTTCTGTCTTGTTTCTTAGAATCCAAACAAGGTTTCATTTTGTGCAGTGGGGACATTTTGGACTTACTGTTAGTCAGCAACACTTGCAATGTATAAAAAGAGGAAAAAGAGCCTAATCCGTTTTGCCAAAGTAAAATGTTTCTTTGGTTTCATTTCCATGATTCTCAGACAGGAAGACAAAACCAGATTAACCCACAGTAAGAATGTTGAAACACACATTTTGAGTAACTACATTCTAAGAACTATATTTAAAACCGTAAATGGAGAACAACGGATGTTGACACATTTCTGTAAAAATAAGAGAGAGCAACACCGGAGAACTGTTTTATTGCTCACATTTTAGGAATAGTTTGAGGTCTCTGTTTCAGTTACTCGAAATGGCCACCAGAGTCCAGCACTGCATCGTTTTTTCCTTGAGAAAATAATTCATGAATGAGGCCTTACAGCAGGTTTGAGCCCGTGTGTCACTGACAGTGTCTGTAGAGTAAAAAAGCAGCTGTTTCACTGTACATAATACAATATATTAAACGTTTAATTTCAAGTGAGTGGCTGTATTTAGGGCTGTGAATATGAAAGTCGAAGTGCAGCATCGAAATGTGATTATATCGCTTGAGTGATATTAATATAAATTTTCTTGACGGTGTATACTCGCACTGAAAATGTACAGACTTTTTAAGCCAGACGCTTTTCAAGCCAGAGATCTAAAGCAAAACCTCCTCTGTGCTTCACAGCTTCGATTTCATAAATCAATAATTTTCTCTCATCCTGCCCTCTACTCCCGTCTCTTCTGCTTTTGTTTGCCTCTTCATTCTGACTCTACTACTCTACTAAGTAAGTGCACTCACTAAAACACACGGAGAAAAAAAAACAAAAAAAACCTAGCCGGCATATTCTTATTACTGTATGGTCCATCTGCCCGTGACCCACTTTTCTCTCCTTGCCTTTGGCACGAGAGGCGTTCACACAGAAAGCAAGAGGAAAGCTAGTTTCTCATTCTCAGTATGAGGACATTGGGAAGCAGAGGCAGCGAGGTAGAATGAAAGTGTGGTGAATACACCCCATGGAGTGGCGCACCATTAAAGGAGAGCACCCACTAGAGCTCTTATCAAGGGTTACAATGCAGGTGTCATGTCGTTCTTAAGAGGCAGGATATGACAGGATTCAGAGTGTACAGAGTGTACTATTGTGTACATTAACGTATTTTAACCCAGCTCACCTTCCTCTTAGCCTGTCCTCTATCCTCCTCTTTGATGGGCTCTAAAAGCAACTATAGAGCAAGCATTATCACTCAAACACTCCAAAAGCATAAACGCAATTCACTGAGAATTATTATATAAACTTACTTAGTGTCATCAGACATATCATTACATACTGAATATATTATTTCCTATGTAAGTTGTTTCTGTTGTGGTTATACTGTATACTGATAGTGATGCAGTCACTCCTTGAGCCTGTCACAAACGACCTGTATCACCAGGTTTCATCAGAACTGGACTGGCTTTAGTCCTGAATCGCAATGTGCATGTCATACCTCTCTCACTCTCTCTCTGTCATGTTCACTATCTAATAGAGGCAAAAATGCCATAAAAATCATCTTAAAAAAGAAACAAATCAGTCCAATCAGTGCATTTGTTAATTGACACGGCCAGAAAGCATCCTCTCTCTCTAAACTTTAGTCCACATTTCGGGTCATTAGGTTTCAACCGAAGTGCTTGCTGAACAGTGTCTGAAACCATCTCCCACCACACATTTTTGACAGCCTGAATCTAACAATTTCTTTAACCTGTCGAAACTGACAATCCAACATTTACACCCACTTTATGCAGTGAGAGG
This sequence comes from Sebastolobus alascanus, assembly GCA_916701645.2. NCBI lineage: Eukaryota > Metazoa > Chordata > Actinopteri > Perciformes > Sebastidae > Sebastolobus > Sebastolobus alascanus. Next base: position 1,166,993 of record CAKAOJ020000147.1, read on the forward strand.
TGAGAAATTAGCTAGGTTTGAAACATCTCTCTCAAGCTGTCTTTTTTTCATTCTTCCATCAATTTCGAGCGTGCACCCGTGTACACCACCGTGGATATTATCGTCGTTATCCCCATTTGAACGATTATCACATCTTGCCTCTCTCTACAATGGCAGTGTGGGTGTTGCGAACATCTATGCACACTTTTGCCTTCAGACGTGGTTGGACGATATGTCGTAAGATCTAATTAGTTTTAAGCATACCCCAACTTTTAGATATTAACACATCAGAGTTAAGATCATTGGTCTTTACATTTTAGAACAAGGAAGTAATGAAAGGCCTGGCCATGTATAGACATGTTTCTTTCTGTAAACACTGTATAAACCGTAAGATCACACAGATCCTGTGGTCTAAGATAAGGTACATGTTTTTGTTTTGTATCATTTAAAGCTGAAGTAGGCGTGATTGGAACAAATATGATTAAAAAAAGTTATTTTTATAAAACGGTCGCTATATCCTGACAGTAGTACATGAAACAGGTAACCTGAAAAAAATCATGTGCCTCTGTGTCCTCCGGTGCTCCTAACGGCGTCTGCAAGATTTCACAGACCGGAGGAAAACAAGCAGTAAGAGCTAATCTGAGGTCTGCTGTCCAGCTGCTGTCTATGAGAGCCAGCTGTCAATCACTCGCGAACTCCGATCAAACGGCCAAACTAGGCAGCGTTGATCAAATATGAATCAATATTATATTACGTTAATGCCTATTTCTCGCTTCAAATGTTTTCAGAAACATCTTGTAGTGTACGGTTTAGCTGTAAAATGAGAAAGTGTGCCGCCATTGTAAAATCTGTTGAAGGAACGTCAAGTTCCGGTCACATGACCGGAGCACAGCCAATAGGAATGCTTTCTCAATGAAATGACCTGTGATTGGTCAAAGTCTCCCGTCATGGGCTAGACTTTTTAAAGCCTGAAAACAGAGCCATGATGAAGTGCAGAAGTCTAGTTATCTCTCAGAACACTCCTATTACAATATGCTGAAAGATTATTATGGAATTTTTGCCCAATGATGCCAAAAATATACTGCCTACTGCCACTTTAAAGGAACAGTGTGTCACATTTCTATTAGCAGAAATGGAATATAATATTCATGTTTTCATTAATGTATAATCACCTGAAACTAAGAATCATTGTGTTTTCGTTACCTTAGAATGAGCTCTTCATATCCACATAGGGAGTGAGTCCGCCATGTTTCTACAGTAGCCCAGAACAGACAAACCAAACACTGGCTCTAGAGAAAGCCTTTCACTTTTTTACGTTGCCTGAAGCCCACTGTAGTTCTCCGACCCGCTTGTGAAACTGCGGTAACGTGAGCCGCAGAGTGCAAAACCGTGGTACCGCCAACTGCCGTCTGACTTCTGTTGCTCCTAAAGTAGTGTTATCATGGTAAGGATGGCCTCTGAGTGAGGTGAACGGCGTTACCACGGTTTTGCACTCAGTGACTCTCGTTACCGCAGTCTTGGAAAGGGAGGAGTGAGTGGAGGAGTACTCAGTTGGTTGCAATCTGCAACCACACCACTAGATGCCACCAAATCCTACACTCGGTACCTTTAATCCTCATTTTCAGTTGTGTACTTTATGTTTTTATATAAAGCACACCTTGTTTTCATTCTTTATGAAATGTGCAATATACATTGGATTGTTTGCCTTGCTTGTAGTTATGGCGTGTTTTTTTTGTACGGACTTGTAGCACTTATAATTTACTATTTTTAAACTTAAATTGTAGCACCCTCAGTTGGCCAATCAGTGTAATTCTGATTGGATATCTGTTACATTACTATCTTGTAAAGAAGGGGATATTGATTGTAGCCCTCCCATCAGGTTGATCAGTGTATGTTTTTAAAGGGTCAGTTTACCTAAAGCACTAAAATAGTAAGTTGAGGTCTGTGGATCATCCAGAATAAAAAGGACATTGTTTTTGTTGCTGTTGGAGTCTTTCAAATGTAATTTTCCAATCTGGTGAGCATAACAAACAAAATGCTATTCAGCTCCACTGCACTTGGGTTTGGACAGAAATCCCAGCAGCAAGTATTTCAAAACCTCACGTAGTAAAACCAGTAATGTCTCCATGGCAAGGAACAACAAGGGGGAACTGAGAAAATAGGTTTTTGTGTGAGTGATTTAGGTGAAATAGACCCTTTAAATAACAGAAAAAAGCGCATCATTCCTCCAAGTTTGTTCAAAGTCAGAGCAGTGGGCGTTCTGTAGAAGCAATATCTGTCATCATCTTTTACTACTACTGCTTAGGTAATAAAGCCACATTTTATGAATGGGAAAAAGTCAGACAGGAAAAGCAGTTTTTCTTTATTTCGGACCTCTCAGCATCAAAGTGGTGGCCTGAATCCATCCACTGTACAATATGAAACAGGGAAAGATAAAAGGGGAGGGAATCATATCATGGGAAGAGCGTGAGTGTGTTTGATTGATGGAGTGACTGAAATAATGAGCGAGAGAGGGAGGAGAGGTTGGAATGTGGTGGAACAGCGAGAGACAGAAAGGACAGAGAGAGAGAGTAATGAAGAAAATTGGGCATAAGTGAATAGAAGAGCACTTGGGAGCGAACAAAGAGCAGAAAGAGCAACTGACAGATGGATGGTGGAGAGTCGGTACACAGTGGAAGCACAAAGAGAGGAAGGAGAGGGATCAATCTAACAGCTGAAGTAAGAGAGAGAGAGTACGCCACGCTGGAGAGAGAGTGTGTGTGATAGAGAGAGAGACGGCTATACTGGGGCATAGAGTAGGTGAAAGTGTGTGTGTGTGTGAATGAAAGACAGAAAGAGAGGCTGCACAATACAGGGGCTCCAGCTGGCTCGCACCGATGCACGTTTAAAAGACTAGAAGGCACGAAAATGTGATTTTGCAAGAGAAAAAGCGAATTTCTTGTTTTTTTTTCCTCATCTATATTTTATCAACTGGATCTTTCTCTCATTTTCTAATCCCGGCCCCCTTTTTTTTTACTCTCTTTGTGGTTTATCAAGGAGGTCACTGCGGATACAACGAGGAGCAACACAGCCTGAACTGCAGACTAAAAGGTATTTACTTTTGTTAACGTCCATTTCTACTCTCATTTTTGGTGGGAATTGAATCACCTGAATAAGAACAACTACTGTGTGTAGCTCACAATTAAAGTAAAGTGTTTTATAATACAAAAAAACTGTGAAAAATTACAGAATACAGTGATGATAGAAACATTGTGTGTGAATATAAATTGACTATAAAAGGCATGCATTTAGAAGAAGAAATGATCTTTAGCAGCAAGGTGTGTGAGGGTGAAAGTCGCAGCGCTTTACAAAAATAAGTGGGTGCTGCTGAAACTGTGATAGAGTACGCGTTCTCTGAGGTCTGGTTTCCATGTTTTATGTAGGTGGGCAGGAAGAGCAAAGTGGAACAGAGAAAGAATTAACAAAGATCACAGAGTCTTCAAAGAAAAACTCTAAAGTAATTGCACAAATCGCTCCAGAACAGCTTTGAGACTGATTAGTGAGAGTGCTCTGCAGCTTTTATTAGCTATGGTTTGCAGCATAAGGCAGCTGTAGTGAAGGTTATGCAGATTTGTTTGCTTGTAGGTTAATGTGAATCATGGAAAGTAAATTACGAAAAGACACATTAAGGTGACATTTCTAGCTAAAAGGATTGCTGCCAGGCTTTTTTCTACTGGGCACAGTGGGCAGTGGTGGTGGAAAAGTTCATTTCTCTAAATGAGCCTTTCATGCTGAATCCAACTCTGTGGCCATAATTGAATCCCTTGTGACTAGTTAAGACCCTGTTTCATGTAGATGATTCCCTGTTCATTATGAATCAGAATTGCACATTGCAGTATTTTACAACCGCTCCCCCACAGTTACAAAGTAGGTTATGACCCGTTGTTTTACAGTGATACATGCACCGAATTAATGGGGGAATAATTGATGTAGATAACATTCAGTCTGGGAGTTGGGAGAAAGAAATATTAATACTTGTGCTTACATAATGCCTTCATTTATATAATACCTATCCAGACACTTACAGCTTTGTATTACATTTAACAGAATCAAACGAGAGCTCATCAACACCCACGTTTCACACACTTCTTGAGCTGCGACTTGTCGGAATCGTTACCTGCTCGCGGTATTTAATGGTGTCAGCTGGTGGAAAGGTGGAAACCCTCTAAGGACCCCAGAGACTCACACACACAAACACACTCATACCGAAACACCGTGGTGTGTTCCAGCTCCGTGCCCTTTCATCCTATAGTTGCAACATAATTGACTTTGCGCCGCCTCCTAAGACCTGCCCCACACTGTGTAATGCACAACAAGCAATGCTGGCTTTAAAAGGTTATTTTTCTATATTGGCGAAGTGCACCTGGGGGAATTCCTTTGGAAAGGGGAGTGAAAATAAACCAGGGCAATTTAAAGCAGAGTGGACACAATAAGATTAATGGCCTCCTAAGGAACACAGAAAAATTGATCATAATGGAACAAAGGACGTCAAGTGACGTTATCAATGCCAGAGAGGGACTGAGTGATTATACGTAGCCTAATGTGCGGGTAATGCCAAAAGAGAGTGTGATTATGACAATTTAATGGAAGATGAAAGACATTAATTACACTGAATTGGCCAGAAAGCTTGATATGTCAGTGGAGATATGTGCGTCTTTCTGATTCCACCACCACTGCCTACTTATTTTCTACTCCATTCCTGTCCTGTCTCATGCTGCTCTGTCCTGCCCAGTCCTGTTCTGTCCTCTCCGATCTCTGCAGGCAGAGCAGGAGTTGATACGCAGGCCGGTCAGTGTGGCAGATGTGACAATGCCATATGGTTCGGTAATTCTCCAGGGTTTGGTGTGGAGATAGTGTAGGACAAAAGACAGACATGCGGAGAGAATATTTCCAGTGACAGCTCGCTGCTGTGGAGGAATACAGTTAGACTCTATTAGCTGCGAGCTACTACTGTATCTACAGTATGAAGCAGAAATGCAAAAAAACACAACAAAATGTTCCTTAAATCAGTGCCATGGGAGTATTAAACTGGGCTACAGCTGTATGGAGCTATAAAAAAAACCAACACACACATGTGCCCATTCAAATGCATACACTTACACACACACATATTCATAATTAATCCAAGGACAAACACTGCAAAATCTGTGCAAAGAAATGCCCTCTTCTGTCTGACATTTAAAGTGGCATCATCAAATAACCTTGAGAGGTAATTTCATGTTTAAATAAAACGTGTCATCTAATATGATTTTTTAATGAATTTCTAATTGTTATTTGTGGAACTGTCAGAGTCTCATTGTTGTGCTCATTAAGATGGAACAGGAGAGAGGAGCTGTTTCCCCTGACTCTGCAGGCTTTTCATTATTACATACAGGGAGATTTCCCCCCAGGGGGAAAGATCTGGAGGATTGCCGTAAGCCATGAAAACAGAAGCCAGCAAACTGAAACACATCCACTATTATGAAGAACTGAAATAGCTCTGGCTTTACAATTTCTGAACACAACAAGTTAATTCTCGCACAGATGGCTCGGAAAGCAACAACTGGATTTTCAGATGCACTGATTACAGGGAAACACTACTATGTGCTTGGCAGCTTTTAAAGCAGCAGGACACCAGTTAAGAGTCCACAGTATGCAAATCGTAAGACATGAAAACAGGAGTAATACATCACATGATGACAGCTCTGTGGCACAAGTGGGTGATCATAGACCTTTAGCTATAGTATAATGGTCTCACCTCATTAACCTCACTGTTTGCTGATGTAATGTAGCTTCTGGGCTGCTGGGCAGCCTGTTTCAAGCCAGCAGGGTCAGATAGCCCTTTAGCTGGGAATTTTTGGCTCAGTTTAGGGTCGTAACAAGGTAGTGTAGATCTGATTAGAGTCTAGAGCAGGTAAAGTACACGCTTTCCACAAAATATCTTGGACGGAAAGTGCACATTTAAATATTATCATTGCTTTTCCTGTCTAACTTTCAACCTCGGTTTCTATGGAGATGCTCTCTCGAAACAGGTGATGGTCCCACTTGATAGCAAATATTATTTATGTGAGGGTTTCTTCACACTTTCTCTTGCCCTCTTGGTTCAAGATTATCAAGGTTACCAATTAGACTGTTGTCAGCATTATCGGCAGCTATAAGCACCATAGATGTGGATCAATAGGGGCCTACTACACCTTATAATAGGTTTTATCATCTATTCAGATGGTAGATCACCGAAAGAAGGTATAAAAGAACACAACAGTGACCTCTAGCGACCCTATTAGTCACGACAGGAGCAGAAGCGGAAGTGAAACGTGAAAATCCATATGGGGTGAAGGTCGGGGGCGATGGATGGGACACAAAACACTGGGTTTTCACCCACGAGACCGGGGTTCGCATTCAATGTGAAAGTTGTTTCACTTTAATTTTTGAAACGCAGTTATTTTAAGCCAAAACACAATGTTTTCCCTTAACCCTAACTAAGTGGTTTTGTTGCTTAAACCTCACTAAGCGTTTTTTGTTGTCTAAACCTAAAGAAGCCTTTTTGTTTGTGTTCAAAAACGTTTCTAGTTGCTTTTAAGTTACGCTTCCACTTTTGCAACGTAGTAGGCCCCTATTGACCCACATCTATGGTGGTTATAGCGACCAATGACGCCTATTTAATGGCCTGATAACAGTCGAATCTGGTGCAGTTGTAAATGTTACGGGTTTAGTAAAAAGACTTATTAGAAATTTTAAAGTATACAGCAGTAATAGCAGTGTAATAGTCACAAGTAGAGTATAAAGCTAAGAATGGAGGGTCTTCCTGTTTGTAGAGCCGATTACACCCCATTACACGGTAGGTGGACGAACAGTAATGGGGCCCGACAGGCATTGACATGGTCCTCACTTTGTCAGCCATGTCTAACAGCATTTATTAGTATCTTGTTGACTTTTGTCTCTCAGTGTTATCTTTATGTCGATGGACGTGCAAGGTAAGTGAAACTGTCACCAGTGGACGGTCTATTTGTGGCTGTTTATCTGCCATAAAATCCACCGTAAAGCCTTAATCCTGCGCTCATCTCTGTGTGTCTGACTAGTTTGTCTGTGGCCCGCTTTCACTGTATTTGAGGCCCGAGGTCTTTTAGTCTAGAGCTCTGGGACAAGTATAAAAAGTAAAATGATGCCCTTGAAAAAGTTACTTGATACCAGGAATTGTATAGATGGTCTGTTTTATTAGAAATGTTTTTGACTCTGCATCTGCGCTTCCCTCCTTCTTTTGTTGAAACAGAAGGCAACCTGCTGCACAGTTGCCTTTGAAGTCTCTGTTTTCATGACATTTGCAATGCACTTTCTGTCATATCATGTGTGGGGAGAGTGATGGGGAAGTTTGTGTTATATGAAATCAGGTATTTTACTTTTGGTCTTGACTTATTTTGATGTATTTCAGCTGATACAACCAAAGTTATTAGATCCTGGGTATTGTGCACCTACAAAAACTAGTGTCACACACTGAAGTTTGGTTTCAGTGCTGCTACAGATGTGTGCACATGGACCTGGGATCTGGTGTCATTTAATTCATTGCCAAAGGGAACACTCCTAAGCAATAACAAGAACATTGTGTCTCATATATTGGCCCACATGGATTGGCTCATTAAACTGCAATAATGATGTCCAATAAGAAATGTGAAATATGAAGTTGCTCTAAGACATTAAGTTTGCTTCGTTAATATTATATTACGACTGAAGGTGCAGATGAAATCTATGGAGGATGGAACCTGCCAAAATAAAAAATGAATAACTAATAAATGACTCGATAAATAAATATGTCATTAAATGTACCAAAAATAATATTAAAAATAAATGTAGGCATTAATTAATTGATAAAATGTGACATAAATTGATATTTCTGTTTTAGTTTGCTTCTTTATTTATTTTTGGCCGGTTCCGTCCGCCATAGAAATCATACTCGAACAGTTTTAGACATTATGTTGTTGCAGAGGTTCTCAATCTTGGAGTTGGTGTCCCATATTGGGCTAACTTGATTTGGGGAAGTGTGTTGCAGGAAATATTTGATATATCTTAATAGAAGAATCGGCTTGACATACATTTTATTTTCATCTATTTAGAGCTTGGAAATATAATACAAATCTATGCTATACTCAGATTCTCATAACTTGGACCTGAAAATGGGGTCATGGGCCAGAAAAAGTTGAGAAACCCTAAATTTAGGGATTTCTATTGCGTAGTCATCCAAAGAAGATTTAGCTACTGTATCACACAATATTTACGGGAAGGGGGAAGTCTCAAAAATAGCGCAGGGGGTGTTCACACCTATATCTGTGCTGCATTGAGGTCTCCCAGCCCATCCAGCCAAGTTTAGCCCAAGCAGAGGCCCTCAGCGCACGCTCCATCTGACCCAATTATATCCAGTCTGAGGGGAAAGATAGCCCACTTTGATCTACATGAGACCGCCAGCCAAACCCAAGCTGACTGGTCTGGCACTTCATGCCGCTTTCTGCTAGACATTCAGGACAGATGTGTGTGTTTGAGCGACGCTTAAATAGTCACACTGTGTGTGCGATCACACGGTATGTGTGTATGCGTACGTGCTTGGAACATCAGGCGAGCGGCGTGTAACCTATGAAGTGAGCCGTGGCCCCTTTTTCTTAAAAAAGATCGTCCTCGGTGAGGTGGCAGCGATGGGGAGGATCGAGTTGGAACGCGGATCAAAGGAGCAGGATGTTTATTGTGAAATGGAGAGCTGGGAGTAATTATTTTAATCATCCACTTAATTACTGATTAGCAGGCTTATCATTTTTTGCTTGATTAACATCAGATATGCAGTTGACTAACAGGCGTCTGTTTGTGTTGGATAGGAGAACCCCCCCCTCCTCGCTGAGGGAAATGCCAGAATCTTTGGGTGTATGCATCTGCCTGTAAAATGAATGAACGGCGCCATGATTGTCGGTTAAGCACTTGCGTTTCATCAGATTTTATCAAGCACAAATTTAATTACCGCTTGGAAATGCCAAGCCCTGTCATTGCAACAGGAAAGCATACAAATATGTTTTAGAGACCATAGACATTGAAACTTAAATGTTCACTGTATTGTGGTTTGGAGTTAACTTTACCCATCATATCCCAGCTTAGCCCTTCCCCCATAAACTCCTACGTCAGAGCACCACCCCCCGACCTGATGGCTAGCGATTCACCATTCATATAAAAAAAACAACAACCCAGTTTTGTGACTCATCCCATCCATCCTGTGAGTAGGCCTTGAGTGTTCTTGACGGTTCCTCGTCACCGGCGGTGTGAAAGAGGCTGAAGGGTGGAGACCCAGTGAAAGAGAGGGATATAGAGGACAGAACTTGGCCGCTCCACTTTCGCAGGACGTAAAAGTGGGACAATCTGTTCCTTGGATGATCTCCAACTCTACTTTCCGGGGACCGATACACTGAAAATATATCTATACACATGCTCTGTCCTACATAGGGAGGGAGTGAGTGAGTGAGAGGAAGAGAGAGAGAGAGAGAGATTGACAAAAAGAGAAAATATGAGTATGAGTTGAACTGACTGTCCATAAGGTCTTTATGGTACATTGTGCTGGGACTGGATATTCATTTGAGACTGGCACACAGGCAGCACTAGCTATCACAGCTAACTCTGCAGAGTAGTGACCGTAAGATATTTGAACAGAAGATAATTTTATATAGTAATTTATACACACACTATTGAAGTCAGTCCAACAGATCCAATATTATTTTTCATTGTTCATAAATGCACGGCAGTAAACTGAAGTTTGACTCATTAGCCAAAACATGCTGCATAATGTTTTGTTTATACGGAACCCCAAGGACAAAAGCAAGTCAAAGTCATTATTGCAACTTTGCTGCGCTTTGCAAAAAGCAAGATGTACATAATAGATCTCAGAAAAAGCAAAGACGGATAGAGGGCGAGAGATATCTGTGACCTTTCTCTGCAAATCTCTCAGTCCATCCATCATAGCTTTCCAGGTGCTCATCTATCCGTCTCTGTCCTCGTTATCGTGATTAATCAGTTCTTGATTCTTCATCTTACTCTCACTCCATTTCCTCACTGTCTGTGGACCGACGTCGGCCCAGATCTATCGGAATCCTCTCTCTGAGTCTCCGCATGGCTTCTGATCATCGGAAGTCAAGCTGCTCTATTGGTCTCCCATGGGTGGACCAACTCGCCAACTTCTGAAATCTTCAGATGTGTTCTGTTTTCTACTCTACTCATGACTGTTGAAATTCTTATCCAAGTTTTGAGACAGGAGCTCACAAGATCAGGAAAAAAAACAATCATATACGTATTACATGATATAGTAGTGTATGTTTAGACGTTAAAGGATAGTTTTTTTGAAGTCTTAAAACAGTAGTCAGGTGCCTATATAATTTTGTGTCACTGTAATCATTCCTCCTGTTCATTCATACTAGCCAGTAGGAGGGAAATTGTCCCGCCAAATGGTTTGTTACACAGATCTGAGAAGCCGTCATTGGAAACTGTTTGGAAAAGGGCATGCGCTTTAAAAAAATACGTGGCAGGTGATTGGATGAACCATCTGTCGATCAAACTCTTGCCGAAGCCAGTCAGGAGAAGAGCGAGATCTTTTCCATCTAGAAAAGCCTTCAGTGCCGTTCTTTGCTCTTCACTCCGTGTCGCCACACACACACACACATAAACCACGGCCGTAGCTGCCAGTAGCTCCTCGCAGGACGCTGATTGGTCCGTGATCTGGCTTGCCGGACACAAACGCATTACTTTAAGCCTAAGACAGTGTGATGTGTGATCCTGTGATTCTCACATGGTCTTGTGACATCGCGAGAATCCAGCTGCCGTGCAGGGTAAATTGAGAGGTCCCTTCCTAATGCACTTCCAATGTAAGTGATGGGGGACAAAATCCACAGTCGTCATTCGATGTGAAATACAAAGTTTATCTGAAGCTAAAATGAGGCTTCAGCAGTCGAAGTTAGACAAATCAAGTGACTATCTTCCAGTGCTAGTCTTTTTAGTATGACATTCCCTTTTTGTGTTAAAATAAGCAATTGAATCTGGTTTTAAATCATGTTGTGTGTTCCTGCCCGAAGTAAAACAGTAATATAAGCCTGACATTGCAAGCAACCCATACTTAGGAGGTGCAGGGTGCCCTGACCATTTTCCTCTGACCGCAGAATGTGAGAAAAATACAAATAAGCCAATAAGTCACATTGAAGAACAGTTCAAGTGAGTGGCTGAAAGTGTAAGACAGTGAAAAATGAGTTTTCTGCCTCTGACAGTAAGGTGCAGAAAGACTGTTCTGTCAGGAGAGTGAAATTCATTCCTCTCTATCGCCACCGTTCTCCCAAGAGAAAGAAAAGTCAAGACTAGTTGGAGAGCTGATGGCCAGCGCGGGGACAGGAGAGCCAAACAGCTGGCAAAAGGAACAAAATCTGAGCTATTGTGGCAGGGCGTAGGAGTGGAGCGACATGAAGGAGAAGGCAGAGATGAGCTGCGACGTCTATAATGAGTTGTACAGGCCGAGGACGGCGTTTCAGGAGGTGTGATTGCCATAGTTAGAAATCAAATAGCACTTTAAACACGATTCTATCCCTCCTTTCATCCTGTTTTTATCCTCACATTACTGTTGTTTTAGGCTCAGTTCTCCTCTCATTCCTCTTCCAGTCACGCCTGTCCTCTCACCCTCCCTTTTTTTCTCTCAATCTGATTACGCTGCTTTATGCAAACTACAACTCTCCGTCTCTCTCTCTTGTGTATTCCCCTTTCGCTTTTACATCCCAATTATTAGGCTCCTGTCTACTTTCAGCCTGTCCTTCGAGGTCCTTATCTCGCCTAAAGCAGACTCAATGTTGTTCAATATTTGATGAGACTTTGTTCATATATCAACCCCCTCTATTCCCTCCTGGTGTACTTGAATGATAGTGTTAATCTCCAAAACCTTGTGAGTGTTAACACGCCCCTCTTTGTCAGCTTTTGATTAGAGAGGTTTTCGGTTTACTGCAAGCAGTAGAATGACTAATGAAAAAAAAGTTTTATATGCGTTAGCCAGCCCAAAACATTTTTATTCATTAAGCACATCGCGTTCCTACGACAGAGTATTAGGGCCACATTTAGGGGGAAAAAAAATCTGAGATTTCAAGAAAAAAGTCATAATATTACGAGAAAAAGTCGTAATTTAATGAGAATAAAGTCATACTATGTCAAGAAAAAAAGGTCGTAATATTACGAGAATAAAGTCATAACTTTACGAGAAAATAAGGAATTTCCTCCTCCACAAAGAGGCAATTTCCCCCAGGTCCGTATGGTTCTTTCTTCGGAATAAACGCAGTTTCTTGCACAATCTTTTCAAGGTCCTGATACTTATGATAATGCGGTGCTGATGTGCCAAAAGATGAAGTATTTCGTTATTTGTGAAACCTATACTAAAGTATAACTTCACAAGATGGGCCACGTTCCTCATTTTCAAACTGCTTTATTTCCCCTCTAAAATAACACGTAAAATGACTACTTTATAATATTATGGCTTTATACTCATAATACTACAACTTTTTTCTCTTAAACTTCTGACTTTATTCTCATAATATCACAACTTTTTTTCTTGTAAACTTCCAACTTTATTCTCATAATACGACTTTTTTTCTCATAAACTTCTGACTTAATTCTCATAATATTACGACTTTTTTTCTCGTAAACCTATGACTTTATTCTCGTAATATGAATTTATTCTCGAAATCTCGGATTTATTTTTTTCCCTCAATGTGGCCCTTAATACTCCGTCGTACGTTCCCCTAATGTATCATAAGTGGTTCGATACTTTTTTCTCAAGTGGTTACGATTTTTATCCCTCAGTTTTCTCCTATTTCTGTCCACCCTGGTTCACTTGCTCTGACAGACATTGTGTTTGTGTCGAAGTGGCCCAAGCTGTCACTCTCAGAGCATCTTGGGGAATCGACCACAGCCAGTCTTCTTCCCTCTGTGGTATCGCTCTTTTGCCCTGAAATGCTCAACTAGCAGACTTCCTTTTGGCCAGTGAGACGTAAACAGACCAGGGATGGATCGTTTTACATACATTCGGTCAATCATTCAAACACTGCTGACTTTATAATTCTGGCATTTAAAATATGATTGTCTTAAAAGTTACAGTACCTGTCATTTGTGTTTTATTGCATGAAACAAACCATAATAGTGCATAGCTGCAGGCAGGGAATGAAATTAGCACCTGCCAGCTGCCAGATATAGGGTAAATGTTGGCTGTGGCAGGTAAAAATCCCAGGGCACCTGCCACTATGGCAGATTGGTTTTCCTTATATTAAGAAATATAAATGTTTTAATGCAATTCCTAAGTTAAAAATGGGGATAAGGGTTACATGATATATTCCATATTTCTACTGTCTACCACTATAAAGCATTGCAAATAGATTTCAGATGTGGCAGACAAAAAATGAGTGGCTGGTTGAAATGTTCAGTGACCTGCCACAGTGGCAGGTGAGGAAAAAATTGAATTTCAGACCGTGGCTGCAGGACTTGGCCAGGTTTTATACTGCAATATCTAGGCCAATCTCTCTTTATCTCCTCATATTTTTACAAGGCCTAAAAATTGATTGATCTCATCTCTCTAAAATTTAACCTAACCTCAACCCAGTGGTTCCCAGCCTGAGGGTCAGGACCTCCACGAAGATAAATCAAGGGGTCACAAAATGAATAACAGTACAGGAAAGCAGAAATTAAAACATATTTCTGCAACCCAAAGTTAAGCTTATGTACTTCTCTCAAATCTTTTTTTTTTTTTTTTTTTATGAACTGCAAGGGGTCGCAAGCCAAAAAGGTTGCCTTAACACATAACCAAAATCCTGAGCCTAATTCTAATGCCTAACCTTACTTAATACGAGCACTAAGGGTGCTTTCACACCTAACCTGATTGGTTCGGTTAAAACAAACTTAGGTCCATGTGCTGGGTTAGTACGGTTGGTTTGGGCTGTTTTGAAAGCTGTCAATCGAACCCTGGTGCGGACCAAACGACCGAACTGAGACTGCCTGAAAAAGTGGTCTCTGGTGGGGTTCGTTTGTGGTGTGAAAGTAAACAAACCAACCACAGGATTATATGATAGCAGATATGTAATTTTAGTATGAGTTCAAAAGCTAAACTACTAATAAATCCATCTGCTGATCGTGAAATCTGTTCAGGAAGCGATCTGTACTTAAGGCCATGTATATAAACTAGGGCTGTCAAAGTTAACGTGGTAATAACGCGTTACCCGCAAATTAATTTTAACGCCACTAATTTCTTTAATGCATTAACACAACTTGTGATTTTTAGATTGTAGCGCGCTCGCTTTTAAAGCTAGAGAGACTGGTATCATATGAAACTAGAATACCTAAGGAATCCATTTGTAACAACCATGTCATAACCAATGTCATAATAGCTTATCGCAAAGGAGGCTAAATAACGCTCCAAACTTGCGCTAAATTTTGGCGAGGAAAAACTGTCATGGCCATTTTCAAAGGGGTCCCTTGACCTCTGACCTAAAGATGTGTGAATGAAAATGGGTTCTATGGGTACCTAGGAGTCTCCCCTTTACAGACATGCCCACTTTATGATAATCACATGCAGTTTTTGGCAAGTCATAGTCAAGTCAGCACACTGACACACTGACAGTTGTTGTTGCCTTTTGGGCTTGAATTTGCTATGTTGTGATTTGAGCATATTTTTTATGCTAAATGCAGTACCTGTGAGGGTTTCTGGACAATATTTGTCATTGTTTTGTGTTAATTGATTTCCAATAATAAATATGTACATATATTTGCATAAAGCAAGCATTTGCCCACTCCCATGTTGATACGAGTATTAAATACTTGACAAATCTCCCTTTTAAGGTACATTTTGAACCTAAAGTACTTTGTCAGTTCATTAACTTCATTAAAAAGTGTGTGACAGAGATTCCACAGTACGTCGATCATGCTTGTCTCCGTATGTTCCCCGATGTTCGGACTATGCGTTCGCACCGGTCAAAGTTAAAGTGCTGCATAAACTTCTGTCATTCACCGGAATTTGATTTCCCCACGTGAGTCCTGATGATGCAGGATGACAATCGCCAAATCAGTCCAATCAACGAATTACCTGTCAGTCTGTATAACGTTGTGTTTAATCCTCTTGTTTGTAAAAAGTCAGTATAAACACGAAACACGCCTAATTTTTTCCTTTAGTCCGGACCAAATTAACCTAACTACAGGTGTGAAAGCACCCTAACTCTAACCTCAATCGACCAGCCACCTCCATCACCTTAGATTTGTTCTTCAACTTCCTGTTATTGCAAGGATATTTGGTCCTCACAAAGAAGTACCAAGTCGTGCAGACACACATTTTCAACTGTGCAACAATCAGAGGTGGAGCCAGTGTTGGCAAACATTCTGTTTTCAAGCCGAAAAAATAAAGCAGTCCTCTTGTTATTTTGATATGGGTATACTCTGACCTCTTCATCCAATGTTTCTGTTGGATCTCTGGCCATTGGCTAGCTTCTTCATCTCTACATTATTATTTATGTCAATTACAGGCCACTGTAAGCTGTGCCAGACACCTGTCGATGTCCTTGGTCACCGATAGAGATTGATAAATCAAAAGTCATAGATCACTTAATGCCCCTTTAACCCTCATCAGCACCATGTTTTCGACATATTTTACTAAAAACAGATTGACCCTTTAAGTATCTGCATGTTGGTAATCTGTGATTGAATGAGTTTAGATCCGTGTCCTAATTTCATCTGATATTTTATTGAGTTCCATCTGTCCTGATACCCATCTATTTCAGACTCCCAACTCATATTATATTCAGAGCACCAAACTGCCAAAGAGACAAGTGGGAGATTCCCTGCGTCATTCACCATCATTAAGGCGGCTGTTGGCAATGGTCCAGATCTGCATGATGGCAAAGCCCCTGTAGCCAGACTTCACCACCACCAAAAACCAGGACAGAACATATGGAGGCGCCAGTATGCCAAATCTGAAACACACTGAAGCAATTAAACAATCTCAAAGCAAAACTCCACCCTAAGACACTTTTGAGACTGTTTTAAAATAGCTGTCGGTGATGCCGGTTGTATTTGTGGGTCCATTTTATTGTTATCTCCCAGCAAATAACTGGCCAAATGCAGAAGACCTGACATCATGTCAATCATGATATTATTCATGAAAAACTCCTGCACTTTTGCAACAAACTTCAAATTAAATTGAATTTATTCTCAGACTGTGTAAACAACTGCACGCTGAGCGAATGTGGGTTCACAGAGTCATCTGGATACCTTTGCTGAGTAAAAAGCCCCTAAAGGGGAACTACGCCCGTTTTCAATATTCATACATGTTATTCCTATGGTCTAAGACAGTCCAAAAAATATTACTAAACATGAACAACTCTCCAACTCCAACTCTCCTCTATCCAAAAAACTAGAGCTCTAAAACTTGTGATGTCATAGGGTATAAAGTGTGGACCTGCTCCATAGACAATGAATAAGGAGAGCTGTTATAGATGATACTGAGAGCACCCAGGGCAATGTTCTGAGTATATGGGAACATTTTCTGTTTCACATCTGAGAACACTACAATAGAATAAAGCTCATTTTTGTGTGTAAAAAAAAACATTGTGTGGGTCCACAAAATCTCCCATTCATTGTCTATGGAGCAGCTCCAGACTTTATACCCTATGACATCACAAGTTTGACACTTACTTATCTGGTTTCTGGCTTTGAGAGAGAGTAGCTCATTTTCACAAATATTGATTGAACTTTCCTAGGCCATGGAAAACATAAACATACAACATATTCTTAATTTAGGTGGTTTTCCCCTTTAAATCTGCTTCTTGGTAGATGTACTGTATGTAGCAGACGGGAAACGCAAGTTCCTCAAAGCAATAAATAAACCTGTTCGTATTAGAACTAATAGACGTAAACTGAAAACACAAATGATTCACAGATACTGTATGTAACCAAACAGTTCTCACCGACTGCAGCTGAGGGTGTGTATTTAAAGAATCACTGTAGTATGTGTGAAATATTGACAAGTTCACCTGGCCATAGGCTTTCTACACAACAACAATCAATGCACAAGCCTTGTGTTTTTTGTTCCAAATCCATAACCTTGCTTGAGCCAATAAATCAACTTTTATTTGGTCTGGAGTATACTGCCAGCCATATTGTCCACAATAGTATTGTGGGAAAAGTATCACATCACTGAACGACATGGTCAAGGACGACAGTGAGTACACCAAGAGGTCAATCACAACTCCTCATTTAAAAAAATCACACCAGCATCACAGTGAGCATCAAAGACAGATGATGTTTAACTAACAGTGAAAGTATCTGAGTGTGGAATTTTCCTTTAAGGAGCTCACATTTAGCTGTTAGCCCTGGGTTGTGCTTCAGACATAGTTCGGCTCCATTACCACAAAGTAGCAGTGATCTTGACCTCCTGTGAAGCTGAATTTCATATCCAACTCACTCTCTTCTGCAAGAACCTGTGATGTAAATTCACAGAGTTTATATATAGCCTGTCTCTCATCAGCCTGCTTTTCCCCGATGCATTCCCAGTGGCTAAATGGAAAATGTGGACCAGCTGTGTGCTCATTCACACATGTGGACTTATTAGCATTGCCGGTGGCTAGTTTTTCTATTATTGCACGTGTCTTTTTTTCTACATACTTTCTAATTTTGCTAGTTCACTCTATCAATGATATTGTTAAGAGTTAAATGACCAACGTTTACTCCCTTCTCTGCCTTTTTCCCACAGCATGTTTCTAAGGATGAAGCCAGTCTCATGGGATAGCCATGTTTTGTCTCCATGACAGCTATGTCACTCAGCCCTCTCTGCAGTGACCCCTGCCCAGCAAAGGATGCTGGGAAATAACGAGCACTTTTATCCCGGTCAGGACGACAAAGATGGGGAGGATGAGGAGGAGGAAGAGGAGCAGGGAAGAGAAAACAGAGAAGGGGAAGATGGACGTGACAGGGAGAATGGCGGGTTAGAGGGTCTGGAGGAGAAGGAAATGACGGGAGGACGACAATCCTGGGAAGGGAAAGGCGGCGAGGTGGCGAAACCAGCAGCCATCGTGGTCGGTAGACAGAGAGCAGACCGACCGCAGAGGCCGGGCGCCCTGGGCAACCGGGCATACATGACCAATCAAGCCCTGCTACATCATCAACCGGCCAATAAGCAACACCATCATGCCATCGCAGCCAATCAGCTGCCTCATCACGCAGGCCTGAACGCGCTGCAGAAGAGGCGAGCTCACATGGAGCGCAGCATGACCACAGTGGCCCCCATGGAGGACGCTTACCTGACCATGATGGTGTTCCGCATTGGGATTCCCGACCTCAAACAAACAGTAGGTGCATGTTCCCATCACAAACACTACGGCCAAACACTATGCAAACATTTCATGAAACAAAGACACCTTATACATGAGGCAATCAATTCAATTCAATTCAAAGTGTCGTTATTGGCATGAAAGTTTCAAAAACAATGTTGCCAAAGCATCAAAATACAAAAATATCACCGAATCAACACCCAATTCAACTGTTATCCGGCCATTAAATAGGCGTTATCGGTTGCTACACCATAGATGTGGGTCAATAGGGGCCTACTACACCTACTGCATTGTAAAAGTGAAAGCGAAATTTAAAAGCAACACGTTCTAACACATTGTAAAACTGAATGAAACGTTACATTTTGAACACAAATAAAAAGGCTTCCTTAGGTTTAGGCAACAAAACATCGTGTCTTGGCTTAAAATAACTACTTTTCAAAAGTGAAAGTGAAACTTAAAGGATAACTTCGGTATTTTTCAACCTGGGGGCTAATGAGGACAACATTTTTTTAAACTGGTCCAGTATTGAGGGAGAACGCAACAGCCGCCAGCCGCTAATTGAGCTGTAATGTAATCATTTGGGGCAACCTGGTACCGTCAGTTTATGTCCACTAAAAGTGCTTGTTTTTGCCACTCACAGGTTCAGATTGTTATTTTATGTGTCTGACAACATTATGGAAAGGACCTCACAGAAAAATGAAATGTTTTTCTTACCTTTCACTTGATCCGGTCTGTTTCTTATTTTGTGTCTGGCTCGGAGAAATGTCGTACTGAAATCTTGCATCACACATTATCGAAATCAGCTTAATATTCAACCATGGCATTGAAAACCTTTTAGATAACACTAAGCTACACTTTCTGTACTCCAACACAACAAACTCTGACAACACCGGCTCCAAACTCCAACTCTCACTCACGTTTCCACCGTTGTCTCTTCCGGCAACAAGTCACATGACACAATGACAAATGGAAAGCAGAAGGTAATGAAAAGGTTTTATTTCTCTCTAGTGTTTCCATAATGTTGTCAGACACTTATAATAACAATCTGAGCCTGTCAGTCGCAAAAACTATCACCTTTAGTGGATGTAAACTGACGGTGCCAGGTTGCCCCAAATGATTACATTACAGCTTGTTTAGCGGCTGGTGGCTGAAGCGTTCTCCCTCAATACTGGACCAATTTCAAAATGGACCAAGTGGTCCCCATTAGTCACTTATACACAAAAGCATGGGAAAATAGGGTCCAGGTTGAAAAATACTAAAGTTATCCTTTAATGCTTGTCAACACAAACACAACTACATGTTGTTTGTTTCACACAGGATGGGATCCCCTGTGTTTTGTGTCCCCTCCATCTCCCCTGACCTCCACCACTCATGCCTATACGCTGTCTATACTACAGCACCGGATTTCTGCCTCTGCTCCTGTCATAATTACTACGGTCGCTAGAGGTCGCTGTCATCCTCTTTTATTCCTTCTTTTGGTGATCTACCATGTGAATAGATGATAAAACCTAATATTGGGTGTAGTAGGCCCCTATTGACCCACATCTATGGGGCTTATAGCAACCGATAACGCCTATTTCATGGCCTGATAATCCTATGTTCTTCTTGACCCCTAATCTGAAATTGATATAAATCTACAAAACATAGAATCCAAAGATTCAGTAAAGTTGAGGCAGACAAAAAATAATGTTGCACAGGTCAGTTCCTCATATCCAAAATTTGTGAGAAGAATAAGTACAAATTTAAAAGAATGAACTATCATGCTCAATCAAAATCAAACATTTAAAAGTCTAGTTATCTATGTAGAAAAGTCTCCCTTGCAAACAGGGCACCGACTGGAGGTCTTTCCAAATGAGGAAGTAGTTCAAGCCAATTCCCTCTGGTATTACTGCCTCAGAGAGGAAGAGATAGATAGCTTTAATTCGACAAACAGAATAATAAAAAAAGATAGCTCAGGCTACTTTATTGTGCATTTAGCTTATGTAACCTTTACTGATTCTGATCTTTGTGTAAGTACAAACAAAACTAAACTTTTCTAAACTAAAACTTCAATAATTTTGCCGCAGTGTTGACTCAACATCTGTTTCAAATGAGTTGCCGAGAGAACCCATGGGTACTTGATGCATACATTTTGTTTTACATTATCCAAATAGTGTGCACAATTGTACAAGCTCATCTCTTATTTCAAAGCATTTCCATTCCAGCGATCCCACAAGCCCAGGGGATGAATCCCAAAAGGAAGTAGGAAAAAAGACACAGAGCTTGACTTGTGTTGCGCAACCTGCGAGGGCCGACACATTCAGTCAACAACACCATGTAAGCATCTGCCTCGGGTCAGGTATGGTCATAATTGGTTTGCAAAACTGAAGTTAGTATCAATTCACACTTGCAGCAGCTCTCAGCTGTACGGCGGCAGCAGGTGAGAATTGGCCAGCCCACACACGGCATATCCAGGTGAGAACGGGTGCCCCACTGTAACCCCCCCCCCCACACACAATTTCCCTTTCTCCATTTTCAACTCCCTGAACATGCCGACTGTTCTACATGTCAGCTAATCTGCCCTCAATATAACAGTAATTGCTAATTATCTTATAGGTTTTAATGAGTTTGGGGAGAGCTGGGGAAGTGAGTTACGCTGGAAAGGAAGGAATATTGTGGAAGGCATCTGTGTTGGCCACAGGCATCATATTCAGCTCTGCACAACACTGACAAAAAAACACTCCGCACCCCGAACCTTGCAGCTGAAATAATATTGAGCTGAATTAGGAGAGATGAAGATAGGGAGTGGATATTAGGAGCTAGTTAAAGAGAGTGAGGGGAGGAAATAAACGCTATGAAGAGAGAGGTGGGGAATGAACAAGCTAAGAGGAAGATGCATTTACAAAAATCATAGTACTGCTCGGTGTAGGTCTAAATAACTCTCCTGAGTGGGGACAAGTACTGGCAGAAAGATCTCAGAAAACCCTTTGGTTGTGTAAAACGGAACGATGGGAAAAGAAGTGTCACTGTAATATACAGTATACATTGCATTAGACTTCTCTCAAAGGGATTAGCCACTCGATCTCTCTCTCTATCACACAAACACACACACACACACACACACACACACACACACACACACACACACACACACACACTGTGGAAATATACACAACACTGCACAATCATCACTCACAGAAGAACGCACACATATACTTCATTTATATGTGTGCGCATACACACACGCACATCCCCATCATGTGGTTTACCTCCCAGGGACCACCAAGACATTGCTACGGCAACGGGTGCCTGCCTTCACTAATGAACTGGTTGCCATGCCAATAGAGTTGGCTACACTATCAAATAGTGCAACCTAGTGGGGGGTTGGGGGGACATGAAAGTGTGCTGAGCTGTGCAATTTTTACTTACAGTTCTCTGAAATGGAACAATAGCATGGATGCATCACGCACACATCTCATTCAGATCTCTCAGCCCCGTTGTTAAAGCCCTACTCCCGGTCAGCCCTGTCCTCCGGCTCCACACTTTAATAAGAAAAGGACCAAAAAAAAAACCATACAAATGCAAGGAAATGTAATAATATGGAGAAATTGGCAGTGCACAAATCACCGTGAAATCTAGTTAGGCATACCCGGTACACATGATATATCCATGGGGAGCCTCTGGTGTATCACACACAGACGTCTAGTAAGAGGCAAAGGAGCTTTTCTCTTCCAGCTAGTTTGGTCTTTCTCTTCTGGATTGTGGCGCAAATCAGACATTATGCATGCAGAGATCGAAGGGAAAAAAAATTACAAAAGGGAAATATTTATCCCAGTATAGAATCTTTACTTCATTAGGGGTAAAGAGAAAAAATTACATAAATAGACCCGAATATTCTGATAGACTGTAAGGACAGCTCAAGACATCTTATCTCCATGAATGTAAATGGGCAGATGGTTTAATTATTTAAAAGTAATGCATTCATATTCTGCACGCACACCGCTTTCTCATGCATTCATCATTCACCAACTGATGTTAAAACCATCATGCTACATTATTAATCTATAATAATTAAATGCCATTGGCCAGCCATTTAACCAAACTGACTAAATATAGCTGAAGTTGTGTGTATTAATAGAATTGTGTGCACGCAGGTTTACACACACTACCATTGAATTAGTTGCTGTTTTAATGATATTGACTTTTCTCAGAGACAGAGCTGTTAAAGGCAAATATGATCTTATTTCTTGAGAAATACATAGACTAAGATCTGAGAGGCTACAGCTTCTACTATGACACCTAGCACTTAAAAGTATTCAGACCGTTTATTTAAGGGCCAGTGTGTAACATTTAGGGGGATCTATTGGCAGAAATGGAATATAATATTAATAAGGTTGTTTTCTTCAGTGTATAATCACCCACAACTAAGATTCGTTGTGTTTTTGTTACCTGAGAATGAGTCGTTTATACCTACATAGGGAGCAGGTCCTCTTCACAGAGCCGGCCGCATTTGTTTCTACAGTAGCCCAGAATGGACAAACCAAACACTGGCTCTTGATAGGGCCATTCGCATTTTTGCATCGGCCACCGTAGTTCTCCTACACGCTTGGCACACGGGAGAAGAGTCAGTTGGTTGCGCTCTGCGACCTCACCGCTAGATGCAGCCAAATCCTACACACTGCACCTTTAAGTAAAAGTAGCAATACCACAACATAAAAATACTTTATCATAAGCAAAAGTCCTACTTTCAAAGATTGATTTAGGATAAAGTACAGAACTATTATCAGCAAAATGTACTTAAAGTATCAAAAGTAAAAGTCATCCATCCACTCAGAGGCAGAATGGCCTCTGTTATATTATATCATATGTGATAGGTGATGTCTGAACATGTCGGCTGCTTTTTAATATTGTAGCTGGTTGATGTGGAGCGCAAGTACTTTATTTTCTTTTCTTCTATAACAATGTTATTTTCCAGATTAAACCAGTTAGCTGACAAGTTGTTGATCGTACGTAACTGTTAGAAAAAACATTGTCATTTGTATTTTGCCTTTTTGGGGGTGAACTGACTCTTTAATTTTGATAAGTGGCACTTTGCCCTCTAAAAACTGTTATTATTAACCATTATTATTTCAGACTCAGTGCAGGTGTAGAGGAGAGAAACATGAGCTGACCTTCTCGCTGCCCTGTGCTCTCTCTGTGTTTCTGTCAGAGGTGTCTTCAGTTTGACCCGGACTGCACGGTGTGGAACGCCAAGCAGCAGATCATCTGCTCCCTCAGCGAGTCGTTGTGGGACGTCTACAACTACGGCCTCTTCCAGCCGGCCGGAGATGGACGGGACGCCAAGTTCCTGGAGGAGGAGCGGGCCCTGCGCGACTACTCACAGACCTTTGAGAAAGGGGTGCCTTACCTGGAGGTATGGAGGTGGAAATAGTGGGAAAGTGGCCATATTAGATTTACTGAGGTCATGAGTCCAAGTATCCCCGTAGCACCAACACCTCCTAGAAAATTCAGACTTTATTCTTACAGTTAACTGTTCAGTTATATTGCCTATTGTATTTCCCAAAAAATCAAAATGTTGTTTCAGGGACTTCTCCCAGGAATAACAAGCTTGTGGGGAAATACTTGATTTATTTATTTGTTGGCCTAAAAGTTGCCAATAAAAATACTTCTTTTTTTTAACTTTTTATTTATTGACTCAGCTAAATAATACATGCGCTTTATTCTCCAAGATACAAAATAACTCCATCACACAATCCCAATGACCAAGACAAAGCACATGCCACAACACAATCATAAATCAAAAAGCAATATTTTTGAGAGGGGAAAGAAAAGAGAAAAAGAAGAAAGAAATAGAAGAAAAAATAAAAGAGAAGAAAATAAACAATAAAATAAAATAAAAGCAAGGAGAAACAGCCAAAATAATTAGAAATAATAATAATAAAAATGATAAGTATTTTAGATTTACTGAGGTTGTGAGTCCAAGTATCCCCGTAGATCCAACACCTCCTAAAAAATTCAGACTTTATTTTTACAGTTAACTGTTCAGGTATATTGCCTATTGTATTTGCCTAAAAGTTGTCAAATTGAAATATAAAAGTAAGTCTAAAAAATACTTTTTTTTTCAAAAAAAAAGCAAAACAATACATGCGCTTTATTCTCCAAGATACAAAATAACTCCATCACACAATCAGTGACCAAGACAAAGCACATGCCACAACACAATCATAAATCAAAAAGCAATATTTTTATGTGAGGGGAAAGAAAAGAGAGAAAAAGGAAAGAATAAAATAAAAAAATAAAAGAGAAATAATTAAATTAATAAATAAATAAAATAAAAGCAAGGAGAAACAGACAAACAAATAGACAAAATATTAGTAATAATAATAATAATAATAATCATAATAATAATAATAATGGCAAGTAAGTAAGTATGTGGAAAATAAATTGAAATTCATTAAAATAATAGTAGTAATCATGATCATAAAGAAATGAAATGTATAGTATTATAATAAAATGAGTACTAACAAATAAATAGATGGAGGAAAGCTGATTTCCAAGTCTAAAAATACTAGCCTATAAAATATCCAAAAAGTGTTGCTACAACCTCCCAAATTCCCACAAAAGATACAGAGGACATGACATGAGTTTCCTCAGTGGCAGCTACTACCCTCACTGAGTGCGCTCTTTATTACTGAACATAAAATACAGCATTGTTGTCATCGCCAAATTGCATACAGGAAAAAAAAAGTTAAACAACAGCATCTTTGTGTGCATCTTTTGCAACTTCTGTAGTTTGATGACATTAACTATTGCAGCTGCATCATACTTTGAAAACATTATTGCTCATAACTAAGTAAAAACCAAAAGGAGTGTTCTACAATTGCAGACAAATTACTCAAAGTTTACTTTTTTTATTAGAATCCCCATGTTCAACGCAGTAAATTAATGGATCTTGACAAAAATAATATCCACCTCATGGATTTAATTGCGTTCTCTGCTTTGCGTAACCTACAAATTCTATTATATTTCTCCTCTTTTTAGGAAGTGGGCTGTGAGATGACATCAATATGAGGTTGTCATGCTGTGATACGATTATCTCAGAGTGCCCTCTGGTGGTCCAGCTGCTGTAAATGTTTGTGAGCTGGGTGGGGCCGAGAGACTATCCCACACTCAGGGTTTGGCTTCAAACCAGAGTGTTTACATTCTTGACAAGGTTCCAAATGAGGAAATGTCTACAGTATGTGCTGATGAAATTCTGCTCCACAGCAGAATGTATCTCACAGCACCAGGAATGTATGTATTTATAACATGCCATTTTGAATCAGTGCTTGAATTGCACCAGTATTTGCTGGTATAGAGTAGTTTTTGGATGCTGTTAGTTCTTACTGTGCGCCACCACTTACTAATAAGCACATTGAAGTTATTTCAATCTAAGTATTAGGCCAGATTGCTCTTTTATCCTGGCCAAACACGCCCCCGATGCTTTAAACATGCAGCTGTTCTCCGGCTGTCTGAGGTGCAGTTTGTGGTTCAGTTCAGCTGTCAGCTGCTAGATAGGAGTTTAGACTTCTCCTCTCACCTCCGCACCCCTCAATGGTTTGCAGACAGCACATCCAGTCAGGTGTTTTCGTGTGTTGACGTGGTCTCCCATTCACAGAGAGCGGAAAGTAAACATATACCTGAACACAGTGCATTCATCTTTTCAAGGGTGTTGTATTTATGCCTCAATGGGGGTTTTGAAGACTGATTCTCTAGACCGTATTCTAGACCAATACTTTTAATTTCACCAGGGTTGGAAATTAGCTCCAGCCACCAGCCAAATTCTGGTAAAATATACAAGTGGCAGTTAGATTTGCTTGACTCACCAGCCAAAAAAAAACAATGGTAATCTATTGAGTGACTGGTAGATTTTGGAATCCAACAGACACAGTGGCAGGTGGACAAAAAAGTTAATTCCCGACACTGAATTTCACTTTTTATTTATTGACTCAGTTAAACCATACATATTCTTTGTTCTCCAAGATACAGAATCATTTCATCATACCCTATCAATGAATAAGACAAAGAACCATAACATAATCATCATATGTAAATCCAAAAGCAATATTCTTATGTGAGGGGAAGAAAGGAGAAGGAAAAAAATAATAAAAATAAAGTAAAGGCAAGCAGAAACAGCCAAACAAACTGACAAATTCTTATTCTTATTCTTATTCTTATTATAATTATTATTATTATTATTATTATTATTATTATTATTAATAATAATAATAATAATAATAATAATAATAATAATAATAATAATAATGGTAATCATGATCATAAAGAAGAAAACAGAGAAGGAAAATGTATTTTAGTTCATATGGTTACAGCATTCATTCCATTTTCTCCATTTATTATCAGCTATGTGTCTTTGGTTTCTAATTATATACAGTATGTTATCCTTTCAATAGTATGAACTTGGTTGATCAGATCCCTCCATGTCTGTGTTTGTGGCTTGTTTGTTTGGCCCCAATTGTGTGTGATTGCTTTCAGTATCGTAGTTCGAAGGATTTTTGCCAATATTTGTATTGTTCTTCTACTATATATATATATATACAGTATATACATGATGTATATATATATATATATATATATATATATATATATATATATATATACAGTATATACATGAATGTATATATATATATATATATACAGTATATACATGAATGTATATATATATATACTGTACATATATATATATACTGTATATATAATTGGCTCATACCAAGAAGGTAGCTTTAGATGTTCAGTGTCAACAATTAGAAACATTTTAAAAAACATTTAGACCACCACATAAGAACACTATGCAAAATATTGCCCTTGTATACAATTAACATTTATAGAAAACTAAATATTTAAACAAATACACAGTTTTTAGTTCTGGTCAGGAAGGAACTCCCCATAAACCATGGTATAGGTGTCAGGACATATTATCAGTAAGTGCATTATATTTGGAAATGTAAGACTATACATTATGTCAGATCCTATGATGTACAGTATATGGCTTTATAAGGATATGTAGCTTTTGCTGTGGATAAAAGAAAACTGCCCGAGGTGACATATCTGGTCGGTAAAAGACATTTAACGACCATTAGAATAAATAGTCAACATGCTTCTATGTACACAATTTCCATTTTTATAAAGACATTTATAGAATTCAGACATTTCCACTGCAGCCTTACCATACATGTGATTAAGCTTTTCCCAAGAAACAGACAACCAAATGTGATTTAATATTTTAAAGAAACAACTCATGGAGCTGTTCCAACGACTCTGAGTGGGAAGAGTGAATTTCTGGAAACAGTGAGAGAGTTTAGCTGCAGTTAACAAGAATAATGACGCTTTTTGTGCTTTAAAGCTGCAATGCTGAAATTAACTACATGTAATTATTTGCTCTTTCTATGAAATCTATTTTCAATTTTCAGTTCCCAGCTTTGCTTTGTTCAGATTGTAAAACACCACCTGAAGTACAGATTTACAGCACAAAAAAATAATAATCGTTTTGTTATTTCCACTATGTACTCTATTACTGATAAACTGAACTGTGCTGCAGTGTGATGATGAATCACAGTTTTCACACGTAATTTTTTTCTGCTCCTCAGTTTAGGTACAAAACCAGAGTTTATAAACAGACGAATCTGGATGAAAAGGCTCTCTCCAAACTCAGTTCAAAGGTATTTCTTCTCGTGTCTATTGAATATTGCTGGTGCACAATATTCATTTCCACTCAGACATTCTTTTCCCTCCTCTTCTACCCCTCTCAGGCCAGTCTGAAGAAGTTCCTGGATTACATTCAGACCGGAGCAATAGAGAAAATGGCAAAAGTCCTTGATAAAGGTCTTGATTCAAATTTTCATGACCCTGACAATGGAGGTGAGTTTGCCACAACAGCTGTGTGTGCTGACTCTCACTGTGGAAATTACACTTTTTGACTAGATTCATTCTTTGATTTCAAAGAAATGATTTTACAAGTGGTATTGTGCGGGGATATGAAATACTTATTTTCACTTACACCTTTCTACCTGACCCCCAGAGACCCCGCTAACTGTGGCTGTGCAGTCGGGCCTGCCGGTGGAGGGCATCAGGTTGCTGGTTCAGGGAGGCTCTCATTTGGACTTCAGGAGCAGAGACGGCTTCACACCAATGCACAAAGCTGTTAGGGCTCACAATCACGCTGGGCTGCTGGTAAGGACTTTGAATTAAAGTGGCATACATATTGCAAACACACTCAAGTAGGACAGAATAAATTGAATGATTACTATAAGAGTTTATAGGGTTTAGGCAAAGTCACGTAAACATCTTACATAAAAAGTATTTAATGTTAAAGTGAATAAATTGCAAATGACGCATCGAATGTGGGCGGTCAATAGATTGAATGATGATTAGAAGCATTTGACAGTTCCTTAAATACTGTAGGCATAACACGATTGGTTAGTTTCACATTGTGACTGCTGTTACTTTCCTTTAAAGTATGCACTTGCAATTGGGAACAGATGATTTTGCCTTTTTGGAGCTCTGGTAGCTGCCTCATGTTGCTATTGTAGTATATATGAGATCAGATGTTAAATAATCAAACTTTATATACATATAATTGATTTAGACATGAACATGTTTATCATGTTTTTTTAATCTCTTTCTTTCTTTCTTTCTTTCTTTCCTTCCTTCTCAGCTCGACTATTTCTTATCACAGACAGAGTATGCACACCCACACACATTAGAAAAGTAATGCTTTTCTTTTGTCTCTCCTTTCCAGGCTCTCTTGTCCTTCGGAGCGTCTCCAAACTACAAAGACCCCTGTGGCCTGACCCCGCTGTACCACACTGTACTGACAGGGGGCGACACCTCCTGCTGCGAGACCCTGCTGTATTACAGGGCGAGGCTGGGGACGAGAGATGAGAACGGCTGGGACGAGTCCCATCAGGTACCAATGGACAGTTTAAAGGAATAGTTTGGGTGTTTTGAAGTGGGGTTGTGGGAGATACTTATCGATAGTCAGTGTGTTACCTGCAGTAGATGATGGTCGGCACACACCCAGTTTGGAGAAACAGACAGGAGTTACCGCACGGGAGCAAAGCAATGTACTGCTGTGGACGGGGCCAGCAGCAAAACGTATTTTAGCCTCCAAAAGAAAGCCTCAATTAAAAAATGTTTATATCTGTTTAAGTGCATACTATATTTAGAATAGTTTCAACGCTTTACCTTGCAGTCAGACAGTCCTTTGCCCTACGGGGAACTGAAGCCGTTGTATCCAACTATGCTCTCGCCAAAACCACCAGACTCCATTGAAAAAAACTGCAATTTTACCTTGGTTAGTTCGGAGGAACCAAAGTCACACAATAGCACAAACAAACTAACCGATCGAGGCAGCGGTAGACCAGCAGCCCCCGTGTCCTGCAAGGTAAAATTATTGTTTTATTTCATTGGACTCTGGTTGCTTTGGCGAGAGCATAGATAACGGCTTCAGTTCCCCGTTGGAAACATAGACTG
Source organism: Sebastolobus alascanus (assembly GCA_916701645.2). NCBI lineage: Eukaryota > Metazoa > Chordata > Actinopteri > Perciformes > Sebastidae > Sebastolobus > Sebastolobus alascanus. The sequence goes on from CAKAOJ020000147.1 coordinate 1,196,851, forward strand.
TATCGCTGTCTCACGGCAAGGTAAAGCGGTGAAAATGTTCTAAATATAGTGTACACTTAAACTGATATTGATTTTTTTAGGTGAGCCTTTCTTTTAGGTGGCTAACATATGTTTTACTGCCGGCCCCGTCCACAGCAGTACATTGCTTTGCTTCCGTGCGGTAACTCCTGTCTGCTTCTCCAAGCTGGGGGCGTGCTAACCGCCATGGAAGCGACTACCTCATACAACCCCACTTCAAAACACCCGAACTGTCCCTTTAATATTAAAAAATCTATCTATCTATCTGTCCATCCATTGATTCCCATGTGGTTTCATTGTTAAGCATCTCTGGTCTTTGTCTCTCTTCCTGTACACTTAAGCAATGCACCAACATGTTCCCGTCTGATCTCTGTGGTTGATGTCATTGATGTACCATCGCCCTCAGTCTGTCTCAGCATTTTCTCACATCCCTGTCTCCTCTCAAGCCTTCCTCACTCGTCTCTCCATTCTCTCTCCTTCCTCTCCTCCTTCTCTCTTTCCATAGCACAGGGATGAAGAGGAGTTTGGAATGGAAGAAATGCATAAGGTACCCTCATCCTACCATGTCATCACCCTCACCGGCCTTTCAGAGGCAAAGGCACTGAGATCGTGATATGATTAAATGTAGATAAACTGAATGGAGCGACCACATAGTTTTCCTGGTCAAATCTGGGTCATCTCAAGTCCAGTTCAGAAAGAGCATTGGATACCATCTCTTTCTTACTGTAGATACGGGTGCATTGCCTACATTACGTCTCTGTGACATTCTGGTAAATTGTGCTGCGAGCCGGTTGTCATGGTATTTTATTTTGGCTTTGCCGTGCTCTGTGTTTTCTTTCTTTACTTTGTACGTATCTTGTGATATTTTAGTCCCTGCAGAAAAAAACATGAGGGAACCTCTCAGGCTGCTGAAGGCTCATTTCTGTTGTTTTAATGCTTTTTATTTCCTTTCTTTTGCCCACCATGGTGCAATGTAATTGGCTCTGACCTGTTTTTCTGTAAGAGTAATTATGGATCTAAATGTGGATGTAAGACATATTATCTCCCTTTCTTTCTCTTTTTGCAATATCTTTCATCTTCTCCCCTTTTCTGCCTTATTCTATTCTACTGAAACGGTCCTGTGTGAAATCACCCTCTTCACTTTCAATACTTTCTAATTCTGACAATTTGTGGATATTTCTATCACACTCTTGACACTGAAAGGCTTGCCAGAATGGCTTTGCCCAGCACTTGGAGCATCTGCTGTTTTATGGGGCAGACACCTCTTCTCAAAATGCCTCAGGGAACACTGCACTTCACATTTCTGCCCTGTACAACAAGGCAAGTATGGAAACAGATTCTTTTTATATGAAACCATTATTACCATAATTGCTACTGCTGGTTTTTCTAAAGGTGTTAACCCTTCACTTTCCCTCTCTGGATGATCAGGAAAGCTGCATCCGCGTCCTTCTGTACAGGGGAGCAAATAAGGAGGCAAAGAACAAGCATGGTCAGACCCCTTTTCAGGTAAATGGTTTAACTACCAATAAAAAACTATGTATTTTATCAAATTAAAAGAGAAAAAGGAGACAATACAATAAAACAAGAAATAGCAATGATTACAACAGCTAAACTAATTATATGTTGTTGTTTTTTTTTGTGTTTGCAGCTAGCAATTATGTCTGGTCACTTTGAACTCGGGGAAATCATCAAAAATCACAAAGATTCGGACATAGGTAAGTTTTCGTACCAAACTGTCTCTTCTGAGGGGGCCATCAAGTGTTACAATCAGTTCCCAACACCTGCTTTTCTTTGTATTTTCCTGAATCTATCATGTATTTGCCCTTACAATCTCCCTTCTTTTCCCCCCTAACAATCTACCTAATTTCTCCCTCCATTTCATCCTGTCACATCAAACCCCACTGCCCCTCCTCACTTCTTACTCCCCCCCATCTTCAGTGCCCTTTTTGGAATCGCCAAAGTATGTTCCCAAGCGAAAAGAGAGCGCCCACACCCTGCCTCTCCCCTCACTTCATTCCCACCCCCTACTGCGTGCTAACAGCGATAACTCCATGACCCAGTCTGACCCTCTGGCCCTGCCCAACAAGGCTGCACCCAATCCCAACCCGGGACAGGTACTGAGGACCGTTAGGTGGATGCTCATCTGCTGATCTTTGTGATGTTAAATAATGCTTTGCTGTTCTTTTTCAGTCTTTGATTTATAGTCATTTACAGGATCAGCTTTGACGCTCTGTCCATTCGGTGTGTTTCTGCAGGGCCAGCGCAGGGCCTCCATCGGTGTGAGAAGCTCCAGCAGCCCCAGAGCTCGTGCTCGCTCCCCATCCAGAGGGAGAGGAGGCCAGAGTGACACAGAGGAGAGGCACCGGCAGCCCAGAGGCAGACAGGGGTAAGGAGGAGCCTGTGGGGGGAAGATATACTGTGTGCATGAAGAGAGGGAGAGTGGTGGGTTCTTAATTTGACCAGTTCCTTTCGGGCCATCTACTAACAGGGGTCACTAAATCTCCAGTTACCATCAGCTGAATGCAGGAAAATTACTATTTGTGTCTCAGTTGCATACCGTGTACTATTTTTAACTGCAAGAATGTCACATATTTAAAGTGCGGTACCGGTGGACATTGTTGTCCTGGAAGGCAACAGAAATAGAGGAACTAGTCACGGCCTGATATTGTTTCTAAAATGTCAGACAGTGATGCAATTACTCCGCTGAGTGTACAGCTCGTGGCTCTGTGAGACTGTGCAGTGGTGCTTACAATGACAAATGTTAACATGCGGATGTTTACCATCTTAATTTAGCGTGTTAGCATGCTAACATTTGCTAATTAGGACTAAACACCAAGTTGAGACTAATGGGAAAGAAATTAGTTCAGCAGGTATTTGGTCATAATGAACGAATGAAACGATAAAGTGCGTCAGGGATGATGTATTTTTGTAGGCCAACTCAGAAGTTAGAATTGCACGGGTTCCCTCAACAAAAAGCCAATGGGTTTTTCCCATTGAGTTTTGGATTATTGCAGAAATTAATAATGATACTTACAGGTTTTGTTCCGTAAAATAATCTCCACAAATGTACTCCACTTTCATGATTTTTGAAGTGTGAATGCAATCTCCTAAAGTTAAAAGCTAAGGTTGGGCTATAAATGAACTACACCACGATCGCATGAGTATTTAGCCACTTGTTAGCAACCGCCTATTTTAAGACACGTAAAAGCTTCAAAATTCACAAGTGGGATATTTACTGACGAATTTTATATCATAGAACAAAACTTTAAAATCTCTTGTGTTAACCACAGACCTTATTTCAGGTATCTAACTGAAAAATAGGGCCGTCAACGTTAACGCGTCAATAACATTAACGTCTCTAATTTCTTTAACGCGTTAACGCAAACAATCTTTCTGAGGGTGTAGCAGGCTGATTTTAGAAAACTTCTAGAAAACCTAAGGAATCCATTGTTAACCATGTTATACTAGGTTGTCGGGAAGGAGGCTAAATAATAATAATAACAATTCTTACCTCAAGATATGTGAATGAAAATGGGTTCTATGGGTACCCACGAGTCTCCCCTTTACAGACATGCACACTTTATGATAATCACATGCAGTTTTGGGAAGTCATAGTCAAATTGTTGCCTGTTGGGCTTGAGTTTGCCATATTATGATTCAAGCATACTTTTTGTGCTAAATGCAGTACCTGTGAGGGTTTATGGACAATATTTGTCATTGTTTTGTATTGTTAATTGACTTCCAGTAATAAATATATACATACGTTTGCATAAAGCAAGCATATTTGTCCACTCCCATGTTGATAAGAGTATTAAATACTAGACAAATCTCTCTTTAAGGTACATTTTGAACAGATAAAAAAATGTGGGATTAATTTGCGATTAATCCCGATTAACTATGGACAATCGTGCGATTAATCGTGATTAAATATTTTAATTGATTGACAGCCCTAGTAAAATCCCATTCAGAATTCATTGCCTTCGAGTCGAGGGAACCGGAGTGCTAAAATGCTAACTCATTTCCGGATTTTAGGATTCATTCTTGCAGCACTCTATCGGACAAATGAAAATGAAAATTTTGACAGGATGATCGCGTGAATGTCTGTACCAAATATTGTCCTGACCATCCCAAAGTTGTTGAGATACTTCAGTCTGGATCAAAAAAATCCTTGGTAATACAAATTGTATGTCTATTTGTGACATTTTCAATTTTGAAACACTAATTCCTTGAATACTAAATGACATTAATTTCCACCCTACATTAATTTATTGTATACTAACAAAATAGTGTGTACTTCAGAGTATTATTATAGCACAGAATTGAGGCACACTGTGTTAGAATTGTTTGCACTTTTAATATATCTGATGTACTGAATACTAGACACTATTTGTAAATACAAGATTGCAGCACACGTCCTTCTTACTGTTGGTAAGACTGTTTAGTATGACTCAACTACTGACTGCCTCTGATGTAGCTTGACAAGCTGTATGTCGTCTCACTTTGTCTCACTTGTTTTTCCACAGCGTGCGACACAGTCTTATCTCTCGGCTTTATAAGAGACTCTTTATCTCTTTCTCTCTCCCTCTCTTTTCTCTCTCTGTAGTGCAACCTCAGCGGGCAGCGGGGGAGGTCAGATGAAGCGTATGTACAGCGCCGTGCCAGGGCGGGTTTATGTGGCCTCTCGTGCCCACTCTGCTAGTGGAGACAGAGAGCTCTCACTCAACAAAGGCGACAAAGTTAAAGGTGAGACAGAGACAAAAATTTACAAATAGTTATTCATGAGAATATGAGAAAAACTTGCCCCCAGATGTCATTTTAATCATGTTGTTGTTTGCCAGATAATTAGCTCAACATACTCAACTTCAGATGATTTTGAGTAATGCTGAGATTCTGTACTTCCAGTGCAGCTACATTTAATGCGAAAAAAAAAGTAAACTACTGTATCTAAAACATCAGCAGCAAGGAAGAGAGGATTGTAAACAAGAGAAATGAGAAGCACCAGCAGACACATCCAGTCATCACAAAGCAATACAGTTTCCTCGCCATTCTCAGTGGATTGTTCTATGTTACTTATATATATGAAAAGGTAGCTTAAGGTAAACAAGAAGGTTTAGGGAAAGATACAGTATATAACAGTGTAAGAGGTTGTGACAACGGTTTACCACCCAAATTAAATTATATCCATCTATGCTTTATCTCTTTATCTGTGTGTCTCAGTGTTAAGTGTAGGAGAGGGGGGATACTGGGAGGGAACAGCGAAAGGTCGCACTGGCTGGTTTCCTTCAGACTGTGTGGAAGAGGTGGCGGCTCCCGGCAAAGACATTCGACCAGGTAAGACATAGCCAGTTGGAGCTTCACCTCATTGTTGTATCTTAAAATTTTACTTACTTACTAATGTGTAGCCTTTTGGGTTTTGTGGTAATCTATTGAGAGACAGATTTTGTAGCTGACCTACAGTTAAAGGAACAGTGTGTAACATTTCGGGGGATTTATTAGCAGAAATGGGATAAAATATTCATAACTATGATTTCATTAGTGTATAATCACCTGAAACTAAGGACCATTGTGTTTTTTGTTAGCTTACAATGAGCCCTTCATATCTACATAGGGAGCGGGTCCTCTTCACGGAGTCCGCCATGCTGCTCCGCCATGTTTGTACAGTAGCCCAGAACGGACAAACCAAACACTGACTCTAGAGAGAGCCTTTTTATGCTACCCGAAGGCCACCGTTACTGCGGTAACGTGAGCCGCAGAGTGCAAAACCGTGGTACCGCCAGCCGCCGTCTGACTTCCGTTGCTCCTAAAGTAGTGTTATTATGGTAAGGATGGTCTCTGAGCAACGCGAACGGCGTTACAGCGTTTTTTCCAATCGGCAGCTCACGTTACCGCAGTCTTGGAAAGGGATGAGTGAGCGGAGGGGTACTCAGTTGGTTGCAATCTTCAACCACACCACTAGATGCCACCAAATCCTACACACTGTACCTTTAAGTTACATTTAAACCTTTTGAAACAAGTCTTGTGACTGATAGACTTTAATATTGTTTTAATCATTCATGTATAAATTGAAAGACATTTGTTATGGATAATTTTGAGATAACTCTCGTAAAGTTAACAATAATAAGATATAGCACATAGGGGCGGTTGTGGCTCAGAGGTAGAGTAGGTTGCCCACCAATCGGAAGGTCGGTAGTTCGATCCACATGTCAAAGTGTCCTCGGGCAAGATACTTAACCCCAAATTGCTCCCGAAGGCTGTGCCATCGGTGTGCGAATGAGTATTTAGATTAGATCCTGATGGGCAGTTTGGCACCTTGCATGGCACCCTCTGCCATCAGTGTATGAAAGTGTGTGTGAATGGGTGAATGCAGACATGTAGTGTAAAGCGCTTCGAGTGGTCGGAAGACTAGAGAGGAGCTATATAAATGCAAGTCCATTTACCATAGATTGGAGAGAGGGCATGCTGAAAAATGGGTTACATACTCCCTCAGGCTGGAACGATCCTTTAAGTCACTGTAACACAGCACATGTCACATTTATGTTAACCAGCAGGCCCTTTTTGCAGCAGACAGCAGCACATGGACAGCACAGACATTCGCTTTTCTCCTATATTCGCAGATGCGCTCGTTTCACGCAGCAAGCAAACCATATGCCATGTAGGAAAAGGGGTGTAAATACATTTGATTCATTTGTGCGTTGCGCTGGAGACACGACACTTCTACAAAAAGACGGAGAAGGTGTCATGACGGAAGCTGGTGGTTTAAATCGAGCATGTGTTTTTTGCCTTTGCAGAGACGCGCAGTGAGAAAGCCAAGAGGAAGCTCTTCCGTAACGTCACTGTCGGAGCCTACGACGGCACGGACGGCCCCAGGTAAGACGAGTTGCCAATGACCCTTAACACCCTGTGATCGATCGATAAGTAAGTTAAGTCTAAGCTGCTGGAAAAGTGCAAATGGGAGGGCGATTGTGTTTGTCTGCTGCCCTGTGACGTTTCCGACCTTTCTCCCAGTGCATGCTGGGATAGGCCCCAGCCCCTCGCAAACCCTGGACAGGATACCAGTTTAGAAAATAGATGCACTCATAAAACAAGAATAAACCTGATTGGCTGCAGCCGCTGACATAGCTCTGTAGCTGTGGATTGGCACATGAGTGTGGGCAAGCAACTGAGCCGTCTGCTCTCGGGTTTATTACTGTAAGGACAGTCTGTGAGGTCAGTCAAGGTGATTGAAATAGTTGACACACTTTGCAGGTAACGGGAGGTTCATGTGTGTGTGCCTCCTATTGTGCTTTCATGTCTTCCCGAGTGCTGCGTGAGTCTGTTTCCTCTGCTGATCCTGAACAGCGCTCGTTCTCTATTGTTTTGCTGTGTGAACACGTCAGCGGGGGTGAAAGCACAAAGAGCCAGCCATGTCATTTTCAGCTCTGCCCCTTTTGGCTCCACCGGGCAAATGCACTTGTCTCTTTGATACCTGCATCCACACGTCTCTCTCTCTCCTCTGTTGTTGCTTGTTTACACTGAACACAATAATGCCATAATGAAAGGTAGAGAGAGGGGGGGTACTTCTTCTCCTCCTCCTGTGGCATCTGTCTGAAGCTGCAGCTCAGCCCTGGGCAGCTGCAGCTGTGTATTATGAAGCCGTGCATGTTTGTTTGAGAGTTAGTGTGCATTTGAATACGCCTGTGTGTGTGTGTGTGTGTATATACAGTACACCATGCTGCTGATGAGTCACGAGGAGGCTGAGACACCAAGCATTGGTTAGGTCCCTGGGCTAGTGAGAAGGACTTACGAGTCGCCACCCCGGGGTTTTCGCAGCCTCTTACACATTGCAGCTGACATTACCCTTGTGCTGAGCCCGCTCTCGCTGTCATTTCCAAAAAAAGGCATTCGCTTTAATGCAGCTGTGCTTGTGTTCCAAATGGAAATAGCAGCCACTGGGGTTATATTACCTGTGCTAAGCTGGTTAAAGCGTAATTGCAGCGCCGTGGTGAAGTGGTGCTCAATTAAGAGCAAGGTGATCCGGAGCATGTTCCCTCACTGCAGCTGGGCATTTGGGAGAATGTCAATTACTGTTTCAGAGAGAGATAGAGAGAGTGGAAGAGTGTTTGGTGATGACAGCTCTGCTTCAGAGCTGAGATGAGGGAGCGAGAGGAAAGTTTGCAAATGCGCGCGAGTGAATCCAGGGTGAGAATCAGCTGTTAGTATGTCTGTGATACACCAGTCAGTAGATGTGCAAATGCAAGCACTGTCTCTCCCCTGTGTCGCCTTACATCTATACCCATCCCCCGCATCCCCACACCGCAAATTCAGCTCTCCATCTCCCCCTATTTTTGCCTCCAAACCCTCTTCCTGTCATGTACCAAGCACACACCATACACTCTCTCCCTGTTGTGATAATCGCTGGTATTCTCTCTCTCTCTCTTCTTTCTTTCACATTTTCTTTCTCTTTACTGAAGTATGCGGGGTGCTGTCTCTCTCCTCTCTTTTCGTTCCCCACCTCTCTCTCGCTCTCTCTCCTCCACTCTCGCGGCTCTCTCCGGCTGAGCTCTCGCTGGAAGACCGGGAGGGGGAGGAGGGAGGAGGAGGAGGAGGAGGTGGCGGTGGTGGTGTTGGTGAGAGCGCGCGCGAGAGAGAGAGAGGAGGAGGGGGGGACATGGCAATGGGGGGATGCGGAGAGAGAGATTTCTCTCTCTCCCTCTCTTCTTCGTGGCCGTCACTGGGCCCCAGAAACAGGAGCGTGTGGTTCATTTACAGGTAGCGGCTGTTTCCTCATTCATTGGCTGGCTATGGATGTGAGGAGAGGACAATGGAGAGAGGGGAGAGGTAGATGATGCTATTGAGAGGCCGTGCCTTTTCAAAGACAGACTAATAAGATATGTATTCTGTGCGTGTGTGTGTGTCTCCGAGTGTGCGTGTGTCTAGAATCTGTATTTTTTTCCCCCTATGCATGTGAATATCTGTGGTACGGAAGTGGCTATTGAATGGAGACTCTGCAGCATGTTTATTTCTGTGTCTTCCTCCCCGTGTGTCTCTGAACGCTGTAGTGCGTGTGTGTTAGTGCATGAAAGGGAGCACATATTGATGCATTTCAGTCAGACAGTGTGGGTGTATTTCATTCTCTTTGAGTCATGATTTCTTTAAGCAGATGTTTTTCATTCACCAGGACTTCCCATTTATTCCTGTTCCTTTCAAAGATGCTATTGTCACATCCCATATTTTTTAATGTATCGCAGCATATCATTAAAAATGTGAAGTATTTTGACTCTACACAAGGACGAAAGTGAATAAGTGGAAAGAGTGCGGTTTGTCAGTTCCTTTCGAGCTCGAAATTTGAGATACCGGTCATTTCTGTGCATGACCGTGTGAGTGCATGCATTCATGTTTATGTGTGTGTGCATGCGACTATATACACTGAATGAAATATGTGTTTTTTCACATATAAGTGTATACGTCATTGCTGTGGGAGTATCACTCTTGTACATATTTTTATGTACTGTTCATCTATCCACCACGTCTCCATCCACAGTGTGTGTGTGTCACTAACACCCATCAAGTGCTTCACTCGTGGTGTGTGGGTATTCTCCCCACATAGCCAGTCTATCTGCATGTACTTTCAGCAGGTGAATGGTTAAAAAACAGCCTTTTTTCTCAGTAATTGTGGGTAGAAGAGAGGATGACTCAGGAGGGTACATAATAACTCTGGTCTCTAGTAGGCTTGCAGCTTCATTGCAGCCAGTTCAGACAGAGTGTGCCCTACTAGCCAACAGGGATCAACCAGGGACTTTGCGCTTTTTATGTACCTAATTGGCCAGGCGGTAGTGGTCAGCGTGGTGACACAAAAGTTGAATAGCGTTAAATATGTAAAGGAAATCAGGTGTGTTACCGCAAGCCAGCGACACAACTTAGAGCCACCTGGAGGACCAACGCAGGCCATGTTTCCCCCCCTTGTAGAAGTGGATGGGTGAAGAGCCCGATGGATCCGTCCACCCACTCCGTGCTACTTTGATCCTCAGAGAGGGAAAGCATGGTGGAGGACAGGGTGAGAGAAAAAAGGAATGAGGTGTGAGGAGCAGATGGCTGGAAGGCGGCTGTGCGTTGGCGAAACAGTAACATTGATGGAGAACACACAAGGGACGGACCTCAGTAGGGGAAACTAGCGATCGTCTGTTCAGTGCTAAAGTTACGACTTGTGTGTCGAAGTCTGGTTCTTCAGGCCTGCAGGCCAACGCTCACGTCTCCTGCTGTACCTCTGCGATTCCGCAGCCGAACTTTATTACAAGCTCTGCCGGATTAAACACACAAAACCTTGCTGGGTCTGCGCTGTGAGAGACGGTGTGAAATATAATATTGCTGTTATTGTTATTTTAAGACCAGTATACACATGGGTGTTGCAAGAAGTGGCGGAGACAGAATGAAGTTGGAGTGATGGGCTCCTCTGCCAGACATAGAAAAAATAAGTCTGCTGCCTAAAACCTAAAAGTAAATTGAAATGAAGTAGGCGAGATTGGAGCAAATATGATTAAAAAAAGTTATTTTTTTAAAACGGTCGCTATATCCTGACAGTAGTGCATGAAACAGGTAACCTGAAAAAAAATCATGTGCCTCTGTGTCCTCCGGTGCTCCTAACGGCATCTGAAAGATTTTACAGACCGGAGGAAAACAAGCAGTCGGAGCTGATCTGCGGTCTGCTGTCCAGCTGCTGTCTATGAGAGCCGGCTGTCAATCACTCGCGAACTTCGACCAAACGGTCAAACTAGGCAGCGCTGATCAAATATGAATCAATATTATGTTACGATAATGCCTATTTCTCGCCTCGAATTTTTTCAGAATCATCTTGTAGTGTACGGTTTAGCTGTAAAATGAGAACGTTTGTGACCCAGCAGCCATGTTTGAAATCTGGTGAAGGAACGGCAAGTTCCGGTCACATGACCGGAGCACAGCCAATAGGAACGCTCTCTCAATGAAATTACCTGTGATTGGTCAAAGTCTGCCGTCACGGGCTAGATTTTTTAAAGCCTGAAAACAGAGCCATGATGAGGTGCAGAAGTGTAGTTATCTCTCAGAACACTTGAATTACAATATGCTGAAAGGTTATTATGGAAGTTTTGCCTAATGATGCCAAAAATATACTGCCTACTGCCACTTTAACTGATACACTGTGTTTGTGGATACATGGTCTGCAGCACCTGATTGCCAGTCAGCCAATCAAATGGTTGTGTTTAGGTTACAGATAGTCAAAGCAGCAGTGGGAAGAATTGGAGCAAATGTGAATAAAAAAAGTTATTTTTATAAAACGGTCACTATATCCTGACAGTAGTGCATGAGACAGGTAATCTGAAAAAAATCATGTGCCTCTGTGTCCTCCGGTGCTCCTCATGGCATCTGCTAGATTTCACAGACCGGAGGAAAACAACCAATCAGAGCCGAGCTGGAGCCTGGTCGTCTCTGAGCAGCTGTCAATCACTCACAAACTCCAATCAAACGGTCAAAATAGGCAGCGCTGATCAAATATGAATCAGTATTCTGTTACTGTAATGCCTATTTCTCGCCTCAAATGTTTTCAGAAACATCTTGTAGTGTAGTGTTTAGCTGCAAAATGAGAAAGTTTGTGACCCGGCAGCCATGTTGAGATCAGTTGAGGACATACTAAGCACCGCCCACCAGCTGTAGCACAGCCAATAGGAACGCTCAATAGGAACGCTCTCTCTCTGAAATGACCTGTGATTGGCCAAAGTCTCCCGTCACAGGCTAGATTTTCTAAAGCCTGAAAACAGAGCCGTGAGGAGGTGCAGAAGTCTAGTTTTCTCTCAGAACACTTGAAATACAATATGCTGAAAGGTTATTATGGAATTTTTGCCCCATGATGCCAAAAACATTCTGCCTACTGAAGGTTTAAGGTTGGATTCAGCGCCACGGTTTTGGGTCTGCTGACTCAAGCGAAGGAGAATTGCAATTGAGAATTTGTATGCAGCCTGAGAGTAAGCAGTGCCTGACATATTTAACTCGGGGCCGAAAAATCCCATTTACGTCCACTACTTCTCATGAAGGTCCAGGTGTGAACACCCACACCCAAACTTCCCATTTCCTAAGGATAGGGACAATTCCCAGCGGAAACGATGTCCTTGAGTATACCCGGAGCATTTTCACTGCATTGTTTTGGCACTCAAGCTATCACTATAAATAAAGACAATTCTTCGACCAGGCTACTCATCCTGTTCACTCACAGTTCAGCCTTCTAGGAAATCAAATCCTTTGATTCGATTTCAGTCGGAGTGCCAGTTTGAGTTAAGTTGAGGAGCACACATACTAACACAGAAATGAGCCGCCGAGGAGAGAGATATCTGGAATTCCTCTGAAATCATACAGCTCTGCTTGAGCCCCGGGCTCTCTCACAGAACCATGGGTGAATTGACATTGTTAGAAAGTCAAGTCCAGAAATGAGTCATGATATGTGGCTGTGTGTAGCAGTTTGGAGTCCATTTAACCAGTCCTGTATTAGAGAAAGCAGCTTGGCCAAAAGTCCCAGACATGGTAATAGAATAATGAAGGAGCTTGCCGGGCCAGCTGTTACACTACTCCAACAGTCTTATGATAAGATTGCATCACCGATGTCTGTGATCGTTTCTGCCCTCCGAGGCTGCGGTCTTTGAGCAAGAGGAGCTGATTGTGGAGGGAGATTAGAAGAGGCCTGTCCGACTTCTTCTGGTCCATAATTCGAAGTGTCATGTATGACCGTTAGTGGTGCGCCGGAGTCGGTAAAACAGTATCCTTGCAAAAGCTGCCAGAGGCAGTGAAAGCTAATGCAGCAATTTAGGTGCATTTTGGAAGTTTCCATTATCAGTGAAGTGTGTGTGCACATTTTTCTAATGTCCCCCCGGCCCAGTGCTTGTCAGCTCTGGCTGGATTAGTCCATAGTATGGAATGTCATCTCATATACACTTCCTCCCATTGTGACACTAACTGTATCCCTGCCATCAACCCCTTTTGTGCATTTTTTGTACGACATTCTCAAGCCAACCTATCTTTTGCTGCAGTGTGATTTCATAATGTGATGCAGTATAGCTGTTTTTCCACATTCACAAAATGCTTTATTTGCATGACAATACGACTTTTTTGTTGCTTTAGAAGTCATATAGCTCTGCTCCTCTTTCTCTTTTTCTCCCCGTCTCTCTCCATCCCCCCTTTCCCCTTCCCCTCTGCTCCCTCTCTAAGTGACTACATCATTAAGGAGAAGACAGTGCTCCTACAGAAGAAAGACAATGAGGGCTTTGGCTTTGTGCTTAGGGGAGCCAAAGGTGAGCCTCTACTCCCAAATTTACCTCATTTTTCTGTCTCTACAGATTTCTCAGTCTCATATGCTCTTATGCTCTCTTGCTAATCTCTTTATCCCCCCCCTCATTTTCAAACCCATGTTCTTGTTATCTGTGTCCACTCGTGCTCATCCTTTTTTGTCTCGTCCTCTGCAGCTCAGACTCCCATAGAGGAGTTCACTCCAACGCCAGCGTTCCCCGCGCTGCAGTACCTGGAGTCTGTCGATGAGGGGGGCGTGGCCTGGAGGGCGGGCCTGAGGATGGGGGATTTCCTCATCGAGGTATGGACAAGATGCATTTTGGACTAACACACAAACTGAACCCAGCATGACTTAATGCTAAACTTAATCTGAGGTTTACTAACAACACGCTGTATTCAGAAGCCAAAAAAAGTGTAGCGCCCACCCTCCGGTTCCCCCTCAGGTTAACACTGTTAGCTCTGTCAGCACTGTTACCGTTGTTTTTAATGTTAACGCTGTTAGCACGGTTAACTGTGAGCTGCAGGCTCAACCGTCGCCATGTTGAGAGCCATGCGGAAGCAATAGAAATGTTCCCAATCTCGCATTTAGCACCTTTAAAATAATAATATCGCTTTTCCCACTAATGAATGCAACAAGTGCAGGCATGTTCCTCTGAGAGTGTCATAAATCATTCTGGGAAATGTAGGACATGAAGAAGACATAGACCACGCAGGCTGAAGAGAAGCGGGTACACCGTTATAAAGTAACTTCTAGGAAGTTCTGAACTGAACATCACAGATCGATTATATCTTGTAGCCTCACAGTAAATACCAATTTGATAAAATACACCGGGCCACATTTACTAAGAAAACGAGGAAACGCAAATGTGCGCTGCGTTTTTCATTGAGTTTGCAGCCACAATCTGTGTGATTTACTAGGACATCGTTCATTACGTAGCTGGGTACTGAACCTCCAGACGCACAGTTCAAAAGTGGGATTTCTATGAAATCACTATGCTCAGAAAAGAAGATCGTGATTACAAATTTTTACTTTGGCCAACTCCACCTGAGAAAACATACTTGCTATTACTCAAATTGTTACTCATAAAATTATGATCTTATAATCTTTAGCATACATCTAATTATTAAAGCAGCAGTGCGTAGAATTGTAGCAAATATGATTAAAAAAAATAATTTATAAAAAACAGTCACTATATCCTGACAGTAGTACATGAGACAGGTAATCTGAAAAAAATCATGTGGTGTCCTCCGGTGTCCTCCGGTGTCCTCCGGTGTCCTCCGGTGTCCTGCGGTGTCCTCCGGTGTCCTCCGGTGCTCCTAATGGCATCTGCAAGATTTCACATACCGGAGGAGAACAACCAATCAGAGCCGAGCTGGAGCCTTGCCGTCTCTGAGCAGCTGTCAATCACTCGTGAACTCGGTCAAACGGTCAAACTAGGCAGCACTGATCAAATATGAATCAATATTCTGTTACTGTAATGACTATTTCTCGCCTCAAATGTTTTCAGAAACATCATGTAGTGTACTGTTTAGCTGTAAAATGAGAAAGTTTGTGACCCGGCAGCATGTTGAGACTGTTCTCAACATGCTGCCGGGTCACAAACTTTACCAATACCAATACCAAGCACCGCCCACCAGCCAAAGCAAACTTTCTTATTTCACAGCTAAACAGTACACTACAAGATGTTTCTGAAAAATTGAAGGCAAGAAATAGGCATTACAGTTACAGTCTCTCGTCACGGGTTAGATTTTTTAAAGCCTGAAAACAGAGCCATGAGGAGGTGCAGAAGTCAAGTTATCTCTCAGAACACTTGACTTACGATATGCTGAAAGGTTATTATGGAAGTTTTGCCCAATGATGCCAAAAAATATTCTGCCTACTGCAGGATTAACACATTAGGAGGAAATAAACACGTTCATGGTAAACAAAAAGGAGATGAAGTATAAGACAAGTCGGAGACGCACAAAATACACACAAGGTACGCACAACAGGTAGGTGAAAAGAGAGAGAGGGGGAGACGGAGCAGATGGAGGTGGAGATGGTGTTGATATGGGTGTTAATGCTGAGGTAAATGTAGCCAAACGCACACCAGAAAAAGAGAAAAGTTTAGTTGCAGTCTGTGGTGATTTTGCAGTTCGTTGATGGTCAAGTTCAAATTCAGTTTTGATGAACACAAACCACATTTGTACACTATATGTTTGCATCAGACATTGTGGTAATTAATAATAGCCTAATTGCTTAATTTTCTTTTTTTTTGGTGAGGGGTTGATCTTCATCGACGAAGCACCAGCAACTTTTTTCTGGCCATTTTGTGCCGTATGTTGCCTTTAAAAGTTCTAGAAATGGTGATTGTCAAACCTCTATTAAAGCTGACAGATACTGTTCATTAATATTCAACCTAATATGAGTCACTTATGTAGCTGCCCAAGCCTTTGTAACTGTGATTTACTGTAGCCGCTGCCTGGTGCACTCGTCCAAAACAATGCAAAATGGTGTATGTTTGAGGCTGAAGTGTTAGAAAACTGCAACAACATATGCCAAACATGGGAAGGCTGTATTAGCAAAGTGAACCGGTGGCCACAAGACCATAAACTCTGTAAAGTGTGTTTCAGGTTTTCTGTCCACTCCCTGTAACAGAGATAGAGTGCTGCAGGGATGATGTATTTTTGTAGGCCAACCAGGAAGTTAGCACCGCCCTGGTTCCCCTCGACAAAAAGCCGATGGGATTTATACATTGGTGTTTTGGATTATTGCAGAAAATAAGCTCTGTGGCAAACAAACGTTTATGATACTTACAAAGAGATACTTACTAAGTTAAAGGAGCACTAGTGTTCGCCGTGATGACGTTTAATAGTCTCATTTAGCCACTTGTCAGCAACCGCCTTTTGTAAGACACGTAAAAGCTTCAACATTCACGAGTGGGATATTTACTGACGTATTTTATATTGTAAAACAAAACATTAAAATCTCTTAAACTTGTGTTAACCACAGACTTTATTTCAGGCATCTAACTAAAAACCCATTGACTTCCAGACAAGGAAACAGGAAGTGCTAAAATGCTAACTCGTTTCCCGGGTTTTAGGACTCACTCCTGGACCACTGTATTGTTTTGTTTTGTTTTTTTTAAATTTGCATGCAAATCTGCATTCAGTTCTTCCGTGTCTTTGTGCCCGTCAGGTAAACGGCCAGAACGTGGTGAAGGTCGGCCACCGGCAGGTGGTCAACATGATCCGACAGGGCGGTAACAGCCTCATGGTGAAAGTTGTGATGGTCGCTCGGAACCCTGAACTGGAGGACACCGCTCGAAAGAGAGGTAAGAGTCAAACTTTCCTCGTATGTCATCTCCTATCCTGTGTTTATGATGTGACGGTAAAGCTGATTGCGTGTTTACTTCACCCTAAAAGCCTGTTGCAGTGCGGTTGTCATTGGTGACTGCGTGTTTATACAAGAATACTAAACATTAAGTCTGCATTTGGCTGGCTTCCCTTGGCAGCGCCGCAGCAGACTAAAAGACTGACTCCTCCTGCCATTGCCCTGCGCTCCAAGTCAATGACATCAGAGCTGGAGGACATGGGTAAGATGATAGAGGGGACAAAAGACTGAATGCAAAGAATAAAGACGAGGGAAGGTCTGGAAAGAATATTTAAAAAATAAATTAGATTTGAGTCCCCCACAGTTTTGTTTTTCCGGGGGGTCATATTTGAAATGTGGGTTATCAGCTTCTCTGCATGATGATGGTACAGCACCGTGGCACTATTAGGGAAACACAGCATTAAATATTAACCTGAGAGTCAAGAAAATGATCCAGTATAGGTGCGATTTCATTTTTTTTCACTAGCAATAGTTTGATGGGGAAGCAGCTTTTTGATTAATTTGCCTTTTTGATATTACCTATAAAGAAGAAAGGATATAATTACACAGGTTGTGAAATATCTGGCGCCATCAGTCACAAACTGCTTTTTGTTTCTTCTTCTTTTGAACCAAATGTGCTGCTGCATACAGTGGACAAAGGTGGGAGAATCATGGATGTGTGTGCTCTCATTATCATTTCCATCCCTCTCATCACATCAGTATTCACACCATCACATGTGTCGGAGTATGTATTTCATCCTTTCATCTGCCTAATACACATGACTGCGCATCAGTTCTAGTCACACCTAATTTCTGTTTCCCGAATTATGCATGCTACAGCTGCCTCTCCGTGGAAAAAGAAAGCAGGTGAATATCAGCCTTAATCATTACCCCTATCAGCCCCTGAGCTTTAATTAAAAGTCAGCCTGTTTGATGCTCTTTTTGATCCTCCCTTTTCAGATTACGAGTCCTCTCTGGGTGCTGATAAGAAGAGGACAGTCTATCAGATGGCACTAAGTAAGAAATCACTCTCACCGCTCTTGTCATACCGTAAAAAGGGTGTTTTTAAACCTTGAGGGGACGGAAAGGAATCCTCCTTTTCATGTTTCTGCCTTTATTTTATGCTCCCCTCTCACTACCTCTCTGCATTTCTTTTCCGCCCTGCCCCTGCTCGGTCTTTGTTTTAGATAAACTGGATGAAATCTTGGCTGCTGCCCAGCACACTATTACACCAGACAACCAGGGCCAGAGGGGTCACGGAGGCAAGAGGGACCGGAGCAAGAGTATTGTTCCCAACGTCTCCAATGAGGTACTGTTGGGACTTGAAAGGAAATGGTCCTAGTTTTGGTCGTTACCATTAATTTGGAGGTACTGCTGGCTTTTTAGATTCAATTTCTGTATATATACACAAAATATTAACAAATGCTGAACAGTTATGAACCTCTCTCCCAGTCCTGTCACACCAGATTCACATATACAACCGAGCTTCTCCACTGCTTTAGGATGTAGCACATATTTAGTCATGGAAGTGACTAATGCTAGAAAATGTTTCCTATCTTTAAAGCAGCTCGGTCTTGATCTTTTTTTTTTTTTTAGCTCTGTGTGTTTTTTAGCTCCTGCTCTCACTGCACTTTACAGAAAATGATTGACAATGGACCACCCACACCAAAACATTTGTTTAAGTGTGAGTCAGGTTGTGTCCATTCATCCATGCTCTGTTGCCTGGTACTCTAATACTCGGACTGACTGCTGCTTCTGCGTCGCATTATACTGTATATCAAATCAATATCAGCTTAACAGCCGACATCAGGTTGATTTGATTATATCTGAGTAAATGGTTCCTCTTCTCTCTTTATTCCCTCCTTCCTTTCAAATTCTCTTTTGCTCCCTTTTCAAAATGTGTTTCGACACCTGAAGCAACCCTATGAGCAGCAGCCATCAGTGAGTATGGTGCAGCCCGGACCGGGTTTTGGCTACAACCAAGCTCATTTTCAACCAGGCCACGCTCAGCATGCGGTCATGATGCGTCAAAAATCGATTGGTAACGGCAATTGTCAAGGAAAGATTTAATAGTTTCTTTTTGAAGTGTCTGTTTGTAAGCGCCTGTGTCCTTGTTCTCAGGTGTAACAGAGGAGGAAAGGCAGTATCTTCACCCGCCTGCTATGAAGCTGGCTCGCAGCCTGTCGGTGCCGGGACCGGAGGAAATCCCCCCACCCCCTAACACGTCCGCCCCAGAACCGCCTTTATCAGCAGGCCCTCATCCTGTGAGAGGGCCCGCTATGCCCATACCTCCTGTGTCTCAAGCCCACTACCAGCTCCAATCCCAGCCAGGGCACGCTACCCAAGCAGGCTGGGAGAGGGGAGGGCCTGGCGGGATGAACCAGCAGGTCATGGTCCCCACCCTCCGCAGACAATCTGAAGGACTGTGTGTCAGAGAGTCGGAGGCGCCCGCGCCCAGGAGAGGCGGTGGCAAGATGGGAGGGTTAAGGAGAGGCTACAGCAGTGCTACACCGCCGACAAGTGCTAAGCCTAAGGCCCAACAAGCGCCGCAACATCACCCGCACTTGGCCAACCGGGAGCAGGGTGGAGGGGCTGGCAAGGGGGCGGCCAGGAGGGGCGGTCGAGGAGCTCTGATGAAGCAGTCGAAAGTGGAAGACGGGCTGAGGCAGCACCGAGGAAAAGGAGTCGCAGCCAAAGAGAAGAGCTCCATCCCCATCCCAACCATCATCGTCAAAGCGCCATCCACCAGCAGCAGCGGCCGAAGCAGCCAGGGCAGCAGCATTGAAGCTGAGCCTCCCCGGGATGTAGAAGACCCCAACTCCGCAGATGCGGCCTCAGACAGCCCCAACACCAGTCTACCCTCACCACTCACCCCCTTGCCACCTCAGCCCCCTACGTCCACTTCCTTGCCTTCATCGACCGTTGCCCCGTCTGTTTCCTCGCAGCAAAACCTGGAAAACTTGGATTACACGTCGACGTACGGCACGGCCTTCGGGGGGGCGCGCAGGGAAAGGGAACGTTTCCGAGACATGAGAAGAAAGAGCGCTTCTTTCTTCCTCTCGTCCGAGGAGGACATCCAAGGGGAGGCGGGGGGAGGAGCAGAGGAGGGAGGGGGAGCGCTCGGGACAAGAATTCAGCCTTTACAGGGCTCGCAAATGGAAGTGCCCACTCCTCGTCTGCGGCCCTCCAAGTCTATAGATGAGGGCATGTTTTCTGGAGACAACTATGTCCACTATTCCAGCAGCATGCCCCCAGCCTTTGGCCTGCCCGAGTACTCTTCCCCTGTCCTCGGTCAGGATGGCCAACCCAAGTCAGCTCCCTCAATATACGGCGCCCACGCCACTACTACTTTCATTCACCCACTTACAGGGAAAGTTCTGGACCCCTCGTCCCCACTTGGCTTGGCCCTAGCTGCAAGAGAGAGGGCTCTAAAGGACGACCGCAGGACACGCAGAGAGGAGAGACACTTTGGCCGGCAGCTGTCCACAGTGGGAGCGTTCCCTACCCCTGCTCAGACCCCAACTCCTTCCCTTTTTGCAACCCCCACACAGTCGGCCTACACTTCCCCCGTGTCCGTCCACCTAAGCTCCCCCAACGCCACCACCTCGCCTGCACCCATGAGCCGGCCACAGTCACCAAGGATATTACGTTTGGGAGGAGGAGGTGGGGAGAGGATGGAGAGAGAAAAGGAGGGAGGGCCCAGGGAGGGTCTTAGAGTTCGCTTCTCAGAGGACCGAACCAGTCAGTATTCGACCCAGTATTACCCACAGAGCCCCAGGGAGAGAGAGAGAGAAAAGGAGGTGTATGACAGCAGACCTGCTCCGCCCATGCAGCCTCCTCCACCGCCGGTTCAACCCGCGCCCCGCAGACCTTCCTTCCTGCAGATGGATAGCACTCCCAACGCCAGCTACGTCCCTCAGTACACTGTCCCCACAGTCCCAGCACATACTCATGAAACCACGGGGGAAGCAAGAGCAGGGGCGGGTGGAAGTCTAGGACTGATGGTTCTCCCTCCGCCAGCTCCCTCAATAGATGTGGATGACGAGTTTGTCTTTGCAGATCCCTTGCCCCCTCCTTTACAGTTTGCTAATGGTAAGAAGGAGAGAGCACAGGAGTATCCTCAGCAACACCGGAGTCAACACTCTGCTGCTGGTGCACCACCGCCCCCACCCCCTCTTCCATCTACCAGGTCCTCAAACGCTCCCCAACCCAATTCACAGGGTGGGGACTCTGCTGCCTCCAGCCTTACCTCCTACGACAGCGAGGTGGCCAACCTTACACAGTCAGCTCTCTCTCCATCTTATCCGTCCCCACAGATATTTCCCCCTCCCTCCGCCTCCATCACCTCTGCCGCGTCTTTGCCTGCCACATCACTACACAGACCCCAGCCTGTATCTCATTCTCACTCCTATTACAGCAGCTCTAACGACCCCTCGGTAGGTGGCCACCCCCTGGCCCAGGACAGAGGCACAGCCGCCCTCACAACCACCATGACCTACGCTACCACCACCATGACAGCCACCGCCGCCGCCACCACCACGACCTCGCCGGCATCCTCCGACTACAGCGCGACCACAGCCGGGCCCAAGGTCGGCTTCAGCGCAGGGGGCATATCTGCCGACCACACTCATCACACCACCGTTATACCCAAGAGCGGAGACTGGCAAGATGCCGTGGTGGATTCTGGGATCGAGGAGCTGGACAGTCACAGCAGCAGCGACCACCATTTAGAAATGCTGGGATTGAGTGGGCTGAGAGGAGAGAGGGGGGGGATCGGAGGAGACGGGCGCGGAGGAGAGGGAGAGCGAGGAAGTGAGCATCAGGATCTTTGCACAACCTACTCAGGTGGGCAAACATTTGAGGTGCACAGCGCCAAACTGGCAAACCCTGTGTTTCCAAAGATGACTCATTACAAGGACGGAGGAGGGAGGGGCCCGCCTGTAGCGCTACGTAGGCAGAACAGCACCAACCCTGCTCCTTTGCAGTTGCAGAGACACAGCAACCCAGAAGATGTCAGGTTAGACGGAGCGTTCGTAGACGAAAGGAAGCGCAAGCTGAGTCGATCCAAAATGGAGGACGGCTTCAACACCGCCCTGGCTGCCTGCTTGGAGAGGCCGATGGACGCTCGGTCGGTGGGCTGGGTCGAGGTCGGGGAGCACGAGCAAGGCGGAGACGGAGTGCAGAGAGGCGGTATCCATCTGGAGGGCCGCAGACTTCACTCCCCTCTTTCGGGCGTGAAGGCGAGCATCATCAACGAGCTGAGCTCCAAGCTGCAACATATGAAGAGCATGGACGACTGGAGCCACACTCCAAAGTCACCCACCATGCATAGGTTTGTTCGTTTCCATCAACCTTTGATATTAAAAAATTAAAGTTTGCATATCTGCTTATTTTAACCGAAGTTTGGCGTTTGTGTGTCTCTCAGGTATTCGGCGGATTTCACCGACGTGTTTCACAGCCCCCCTTCTGGCCACTCCACCTCGCCTTTACCCACCTCCTCTCCGCAGCATCGTCAGATCCTGGCGCCGAATCTGACCGCCACCCCTTCCGTCTCCCCTTCTGCCCATGTCCCAGTTCAGCGCAACTGGACTCGGTCCCCGTCTCCGCAGATGCCCACCTCCCCGGTTCTTTCACACCCTCCCCACTCCCCGACCTACTGCCCGTACCCGACGTCACCGAAGCATCGCTCCAAGTTGCGCACCAGGACTTTTGATTTTCAGTGCAGCCCCACTAAGGAGATGCGGTCTTCGGTCTCGCGGCGGCGGGCTCCCAGCCCTCTTATCTATAACACTGAGCAGCCGAACCCCACCCCTCCCAGGCCTTCCTCTCTCCCCATCCTTCCCAGTACACCTGTCTACAACAACCCCTTCGAATTCCCCGGGCCCCTCACTCCTCCTTCGCCTGGCCTCCCTCTGGGAGACACCTACAAGACTTCAACTCCTCCTCTGTTCTCCCCATCTGGTATCCCGAGCGCAAACCCCCTACTTGTCTCCCGCTCTCTCTCCCCCACCCATTTTTTCTCTGGAGCCTCCTCCCCCATACACTTACCCACCAGCCCATCCTGCCTCAACTATCCCCACCTCACTCCTCCCCCGCCAGCCAAACCCTTCGCCGTCAAGCCCCTGCCCTACTGGACCAAGTACGACGTGGCCGACTGGCTGGCTTACCTAAACCTGGGCGAACACAGAGAGCGTTTTATAGACAATGAGATAGACGGATCACATCTGCCTTCGCTCACCAAGGATGACTTCTTGGACCTGGGGGTGACGCGCGTGGGACACCGAATGAACATCGAGAGGGCGCTGAAGAAACTCACTGACAGGTGAGGGAGGACTAATAGACTCTGGGACACGTAGAGGCAGCGGGGTCAAAGGTCAAAAAAAAAAAGGAAGCACCGGATGGCGAAGGAAAGTGAAAGTGTCTCCTTCCTTCAATAATTTAGCTTGGCCATCCCCTTCCTTCATTAGATGCATATAATTTGATAAGTTATCTCATCTTCCCTCCGTCCCTTTTCTCTTTATTAACCTGTCTTATCAACCCTATTAAGTTTGCTCCGTCTCTATTTCATTTCCGCCCATTCTTATTCTTTGATTTGCCCTCCTTCTCTCCCCAGGCGGCTCTCCTCTCCTTTGCATGTCACTACTTCTCCCCGAGACACAGACTGAGAGAGTGATTCAAAGATGAAAAGAAAGAGAGAGAGAAACACATTGACAAAGATGGGACAATAACAGAAGATGTGCACATCACAGAAGAACAGTGGACATCAACAGGTTGTGTTTAACTAAGACTTAAGGGCTGGATGTGTGGGGGGGGAAGTGTTTTCTTGCAAATTTGCCACACATTTAGAGAATACGGTTTGTGGAATGACTTTTGGTCAAGAAAGGGTATGAGGAAGTAAAGGATATCACACGAAAATGACGCTCTTCAACTGGAAATATACTTCAAAACTTTTGATGGACAGGCATTTAATTAACACACCGTTTTGTGCTGTAGAAGACAAACATTCTCACACACACCGACAGATGGATTCTCACACCATCTGCTGCTTAGCAGCACTGAGAAAACTTCAGTCTGAGTTCAAAGAAAAGTTGAAGAGTTGCTGCTTAAAGGGTGAACCCCAAAATCATGTTCCTGATCGTGGCTGAGCCAGAAACTCTGGGGAAAACAGTCACATCCTGACATCAGTTTTGTAGCTTTAAGCAGATCAGAGTATCAAATGGCTGTGAGTGCAGGAAGTCAGATTTGTTTGTAAATGATGATAGAAGAAAATGGTAGACAACCATAGTATTCTTTTTATATATTTGCCATATTCCCCCAACGGATGCCCCAATAAGCTTTGTATGTATGTACTTTGCGAGCACTAGATATATCTTACATGTTAAACGGGATTCACTATTAGTAGAACCATATGTTTTGTACGAAGTGCCGATCGCAATCCTTCATTTTAAACTGGTCAGGGTATTTATAACTGTTGAATTGAAGTTGTGCTTAATGAGGAGTATTGAGAAGACATTGTTGTGAAATGACTTTTTTTATTATTTTTCTGATTATTCTATAGAAAGGAGAGGATATATATATATATATATATATATATATATGTGTATTTATATATATATATATATATATATGAGGGGAATTGAAAATGGTTTGCATGTCATTTCAAACTGCAAATCATCTTTTACTGGTGTTTATTGCCATATAGCACAGGTCAAGGGATGGGATCCGTCCGCTTTGATGCCATAATGTTGACCGCTCTCTCTCACACAGCAGGTGCAGTGATCAAAAAGGGCTTTTTACTGCTTCTCTTGTCTGCCTGACTTCCTCAACCTTCAGCCTCTGCGAGTCCGTGTGTCTGATTTTTGTGCGCGAGTGTTCGTCAGCCTGCGTTGGTGGCCAAATGCTTTCCCTTGACCTACACCTTTCTCTTTCTAATGCCTTTTCCAAAACATATTTATAATGGTCAGAAAACAATTTTTTTTCTCACTAGTTGACAATCCCAAATGTTCCCCGTTCTACACATTAACCCTCAAAAAGAAAAACACCCACTTTTCAAAAGGTTTTTTCAGCGTGATAAAGTAAATACTGTAAATGTTGCGTAGACACGAACATGAACGCCCTGGATATTTTTAAACACGCCAGTTTAGCCATTCCCCTGCAGTGAATTTAACTGTAAGGCAAAAACACATCATTTATAGATCTATATGTAATGATGGTGATGACAATGATAAAATATATAGTATAATAAAGATAATAATATTTAAGTATGTAAACATTTTTAAGAATCTCCGTCTTCCAAATAGTGTGGACAAATTCTTTGAAGCTTTTTTTCATTTTCGTTTAATTTGGGGTTTTCTGTAAATGCTTTCTATACTGCTCGCCCTGTGGTGACCCCAGTGAAGCTGACACACGTTAGTTAATGCGTATTCTCTCTGTGTGAGTTTAAAGTT
Source organism: Sebastolobus alascanus (assembly GCA_916701645.2). Lineage (NCBI taxonomy): Eukaryota > Metazoa > Chordata > Actinopteri > Perciformes > Sebastidae > Sebastolobus > Sebastolobus alascanus. The sequence goes on from CAKAOJ020000147.1 coordinate 1,221,952, forward strand.
ATGACTGTGTATTCTCATGCTGAGTTGACTCAATGCTATCTCATGATGGACTTTTCTGAGAAGTGAAAGGACTGAGCAGTAGTGTAGAAAGCATTACGTACTATGATTTAAAAGAGTATTTTAGGTCTAGTGAAATGCATAATGAATATGACTACATACAGTATGAGCATAAATATACAGAGATAAAAGGTATATATATAAATATTTATATAAATAAAGTTTTTCTTTAAATAAAATAAAGTCTATACTGATAAACAATATGATAGAGGTACAACTAAGGTGTTGAAATAAATGCTAAAACAAACTACGGCCCTGTCGTGATTCTCATTTCTCCTTGGGTTCCCTCTTCTGACAGATTCACATAATGATCCAATTTAAAGTGCTGTGTTTGAATTGAGTCATTTGGCACCGGCTCGTCTCAGCCCTGCGGTGGTTGAGCACAACATTGTTTTCAGGTCCAGGATTATATTCCCATCAGGATCGGTGAGCTAATAGGACAAAAGAGTAGAGCTCACGGGGAGGGAGAAGATGAGATGGTTTAATTCAAAGCAAGCAGTGGCTGCATTCATGCAGCAAACCCAAAGACGCCTGTAAGGCATGAAAAACAATGGGAAAACAACTTGAAAGGAGACGAATGGGAGATTGTTCGCCAGCATGGTGGTCAGAGTCAGGTTCACGGTAGAAAATTGTATGCTGTTTTGTTTTAAAGTTTGTGCCAGTTGTCCAGGTTGGCCCTTCTTTGTGTTCCTCTAACTAGAGTCTGCTCATAGTTAGCAGAAATACAGATGTCAGGGCTTGTTTTTCTCTGTGGGGATGAAGCCACAAGCTGCCCATTTTTCTTCATGCAGTATGAAAAAAACGTCCACAGAGAAAAACAAAGGAGGGATGTAAACCATTCTTCCAAAAGATGTTCCTTCATTTAGTGTTACAATGACGGTGGCGTAGAGCGTCGTCTAACATGTTGGTCCAAAATCTCCCAAAGGCGATCAATTGGGTTGAGATCTGCTGACTGCGCAGGCCACAGCATGTCATCATCAATCAACTGCTTTATTATGTTTTTTCACTCATTTAATCAGGTTTTTCCTTTAATTTGTCACACATCTGTATTTTCAATGGATGCTGTTCATATCACACCACACAGTAAACAGTCACTGATTCTGGAAATTAATGCTACTAATTTTGAAATGTCATTTTCCGATGATGTGAGCAACACAAACAAAATTCCATTCACCTCTACAGAGTGCTGCAGGCATGACGTATTTTTGCAGGCCAACCCGGAAGTTAGCATCGCCCTGGTTCCCTCGACAAAAAGCCAATGGGATTTATGCATTGTGTTTTGGATTGCAGAAAATGGGCTCTGTGGCAACCACACTTTTGATACTTACACGTTTTATAATTTTTGCAGCGTAAATGCAGTCACCAGAAGTAAAAAGCTAATGTTAGGCTATAAACGAACTACACCACGGTCGCATGACTTCACGTCACCACCACTAAGATAAAGGTGGACTAGTGGTCGGCATGATGACGTTTAGTAGTCTCATTTAGCCACTGCCTTTTTTAAGACACATGAAAGCTTCAAAATCCACGAGTGGGATATTTTATGTCGTAGAACAAAACGTTAAAATGTCTTAAGCTTGTGTTAACCACAGATCTTATTTCAGGCATCTAACCCAAAACCCATTCAAAAAAACGACTTTGAGACGAGGTAACCGGAAGTGCTAAAATGCTAACTCATTTCTGGGTTTTTCGACTCATTCCCGTAGCACTCTATTGTAGTGAGACAAAATCTCAAAAGACTGATATCTCACAATGTGGGCACATGAAGCAGAAACTATCTGCATGACTAGATACCACTAGTGAGTAGTAAGTGAGGAAATACATTTTGTCAACTGGGTGAACTGACCCTTTAATGTCACCTCACATCTCCTGGAGGAATCTCTAACGGGAAAAATTGTAACCCTCAAAGACATGTCTCCTGAGTTTAGTTTAGTTGAGACTGTGAGAAGGGAGACATTAAATAACACAAGCTGGAACTACAAACGGTCATGGATGACAAACTGATGTCCATTACTTACAGTATTTTCATTGTGGTACTTGATGTTAAAAGAATAAAGATGCAGACGCATCATACTACGAACAAACCAATTAAATAAATACCTACATTTTCATTAAACTCAAAATGATTTTTAAAAAGTATAATGATAATCCTACACTTCCAAGTTTCAATTGTGGCAGTTGCCCTTTAATATTTGATGGCAACCTATTCCATTGAGAAGAAAGGAACATGTACCAAAGTTGATTTTAAAGGGTAACTACTCCCATTTCAAAATTCATACATGTTATTCCTATGGTCTAAGACAGCCCAAAAGTATAAGTAAACATGAACAATTCTGTCTCAAATCCAAAAACTAGAGCGCTAAAACTCAAACTTGTGATGTCATAGGGTATAAAGACTGGAGCTGCTCCATAGGACAATGAATGGGGAGAGATGTTATAGATGACACTGAGAGCCCCCAGGGTAATGGTCTGAGTATATGAGTACATTTTCTGTTTCACATCTGAGAACACTAAAATAAAGCTCATTTGGGTATAAAAAAGAAAACAAACATTCTGTGGGTCCACAAAGTCAGTCTCCCATTCATTGTCTATGGAGCAGCTCCAGACTTTATACCCAATGACATCACAAGTTTGAGACTGACTTTTCTGGTTTCTGACTTTGAGAGAGAGGGGCTCATGTTCCCAAATATTGCTTGAACTTTCAAAAGTCCATGGAAATAACATATTAAGATGTAGGTGGTGTTCCCCTTTAAAGCTCTGCAACCACAAGTGGGAAACAGTATCTCTTGTATGGTGGGTGGTGAATGGTCTCTGAGATACTCTGACTCTGGATACTCTGTTAAGAGTTAGTGTCTGTTTGAAAAGTCTAATAATAAACAGCATTTATCTCAAACAGACTGAGAAATATAAACCAGACTGAGGCAGCAGTAAGTGAAGTGTAACTCCTGGAGTTCTCCTTAAACTTCTGGCTGACATCCAGAAGAGTAAAACCCCACAATAAGTAAACAGTGTGTGGGTGAATATGCTGCACACTGTCCTCCCTTTGACACTCTTTCTAGGCCTGACCACACAGAGAATGGCAGGTCACAAAGGGGCACACAAGGCTAATGTGGCGGTTCACGGGACATCCCCACCCCTCCCCCCCCTACTGTCACACGCACTCACTAATAAGCTCACATGACTCTGTGCCACGCTGACACGTTTCTGTGACCGGCGAACGGTCAAAATGAAGGTTCAGCATCACATTAGCACCATATTGAGAGAGACAGAGGGAGGGACGGGCATGGAGAGAGAGAGAGAGAGAGAGAGAGAGAGAAGGAGGGGGATTCTTCCAGTTGTTTTTTCTAATAACAGAGTGGAGAGAAAGTGAGAGGGTAATAGTCAAAGAGCCTGATAGGGAGTGAAGCCAGTGCAGTTAAAGAAGCAGAGGATGGGGTTAAAGTAGGGGACAGAGGGAGAAGAGTTCATGACTGTCAACTAGAAGCTGACAGGGGAGGAGAGCCAGAAAGGTAAGTTTCTTCCTCCCTCTCTTTGTTTGCCCTGAAGCCAATTAGCACCAGTGACTACCATGCAAATGCTCTGATTTGTTTAATTTTTTTTTTTGCTTGCATTGTCTCGGTGTCTCACGCCCACTTTCAGATCAACAACCTGTGTGTGTGTAACTTTAAGTGCCAAGGGAAAACTGGGTCAGTAAGAGAGGAGAGAGGAGCATGTGTTAGAGGCACACTGGGAGAAGGGGGAGACGGACAGAGAAATGGAGAGAAAAGCCTCAGCAGCCCTTGAACTACAGTAACAAGTGGTCACTTGAGTAATCATTGGTGATTCAGAGAGAAATGTAAGTGCTTCCAGGCATGACTGCTCTGTTGCCACTGCTTGCTTCTTACTGGCTTTGTGGTAGGAGGTTTTTTTATAGCATTAAAATACTTTGATATGAACGCTGCTGTGTGATAAAAGTTTCAAACCTCCTCTTTTCCTTTGCATAGATAAGAACAGAAAGTCAAAAAAGTGAAGCTGAGCCTTCAGGGACTCCCTACGTTTCCACTTCTCATAGCAACTGAAAGAAAATAATGAAATAACATGATAATATACGCGTTAACACCAGTGAGCTGGGGGAAAGAAAGTCCTACATGACTCTCCGTCATGCTCGGTCTTGTGATGAGGTGTGGTTAGTCACTTTCACATTACTCAGCCAGCAATGTGTCAATGTGTTACCCAGACAGAAATAGGCCCGAATGTTACTGTGTCCCTTTGCGTGTTTGTGCATGCATGCATCTCAGTTCTTTTGTACAATCTCCCCATATGCTTGTGCTTCGCTTTAAACACTGTGTTCAAAAAAATGTCTGCTATTTGGACAGTTCATTCCTTTTAAATCCTGCATTCCTGTTTGTTTGCCAAAAGCTTCCTCAAATCTTGCACTTGCGGTCATGATATCCGAATCGAATGGCAGAGTGGGAGACAGTTGGTTCTTATAGGCCTTGTATTAGTCAGAGCAAAGGGGAAAGATGACCTTTCCGTGCTGTTTATTTTTGGAAGGCAACAGGAAGAATGCCGGAGCAGCTGTTCTGTTCCTACTGGCAGATCCCACCCCTGTGAATTCCAGTCTGCCACTGCACGACACTCCCCTTACTCAGCCAGGGGGGCTTCATGGATGTATCCAAGCACTGTACAGTGTAAATAACACCTCATCTGAATCCTCAAAGTTGTTATGGCAATAAGCTCTGCAACACACACACTGTAAGGTTTCAGCCGCCAATTATTCCCTATCAGACTTGCAGGGAGGGAAGTCTACCTGCTGCAAAATACTCTGTGTAGACGTCCAACCTGTTGCAATGTAATCAATGTCATCTGTCTGCCAATAAAAGCTCCCTTTCGTCGCTCGTTCTGCGTGTCAACCAGTCGAGCAACTCTCTCGTGTGACACAAACAGCCATCTCTTGCTTTCCGACACAGACACGTTACCAATAATGGCGAGCCTTCCCAAAGAGTCGCCCGAAGATGCAAAGAGACAGAGCTTCTGGATGGTGAGGATTATATTTATGATCAAATCTACCACCCTAGGAATAATCCAAAACAGTGCTCATGTGTGTTTGTGAATGTACAGGCCTGTTATTCTTACATCACCACCACCATCTTTCCTCCTCTCAGCCGGGGAATTATGTGCGTACAGTGCACCGAACTGAGCAGTCCTTCCAGGCCTGCAACGACATTGTGGCCTGCTTCACGGAGAGAGCAAAGGTAGAAAAGCAGTACGCCCAGCAGCTCAGCCAGTGGAGCAGCAAGTGGAAGTCCATAGTGGATTCTAGTAAGTATGAGAAGCTGCATAATGGGGAGCCTAAAAACAGAGAACATTGCAACATGCCTCTTTGATCACCTCAGCTGTCATCAAGCTAAAATTACCCCTTGATTCTTGTTAAATGGCTGCATCTGTGCTCGTTTGAAACTTTACAAATGGGGGTCATTATTTCTCTATTGGTTGCCATGACTCACCTCTGTGCTCAGTGTTATGTCATTCCTCAGTCTGTCTTTCCTTCTCCTTCCCCAGGGCCACTTTATGGCTCCCTCATGAGGGCGTGGCAATGTTTCTTCTCCTCCACCGAGCGTTTGTCCGCCCTCCACACCTCCATCTCCCAGTCGCTCATGGCGGAGGAAGGGGACCGGGTGAAGACCTGGCAGAAGGAGACATTTCCAAAGAGAATCTTCTGTGGGTTCAGGGAGAGCCACGACAACAACACAAGTTTTTCTCGTGCGCAGAAACCCTGGTCCAAAAAGCTGATGAAGGTGTGTGTGTGTGTCTGCACATACTTGTGATGGTGGTCATAAGTAGCAATGGAAGTTTGACCCAAATTCTACTCCACTCTTTAGTCTGGTATACTGAGGCGAAGTCCCTCCCTTCCAGTGCCCCCCATGGGACCTTATTTTGGGAAAAAATATGTACGGTAGTCAATGGTGAGAGACACATTTTTTTTTATTTGAATTGTGGCGTGAATCACACATTTGATGTTTGTCGATTTAAAAGATAATTTTTCCAAGTCAAGAAAGTCGCAGTTTGTCGTATGTTTGTCATAGTATCATTTAGTTTAGTGTGAGACCTCTCAGTGACCTACATCTCTTGTCTCGCGCAATATATGTCACCAACACTATAGCTTGCTAGGTAACTGCTATGTTCCACGAACAAATGTAACGTTATCTTACCTGATGTGTTTTATCCAGCTGGGAAGCGAAAGAAAGAGCAAGAGCCAATTGCTTTTGTGAATACATCCCAGAACGAAACACACAGGCATCATAGCTTTAGCTAGAGAGGTCACTTACGCGGCTTTTGGATATCTAGTCTTTCTAATTCTGTATTTTCACACTCTGATACTTCAACAGTTTTACAACAAACTGCGACTTTCTTGACTTGCAAAATTATCTTTGATATTGGCAAACATATGTGTAAATCATGGCGCAATTCAAACGGGATCAAAAATTATTTGTCTCTTGCCGTTGACTACTGTCCATGTGGTCCCATGATGGTTCACCGGAAGGGGCGGGACCTCTCCTCTCTATAGGGAAACAAAATGCTCTGGCTTGTTTGTATTTCTTTAAACCAATCACAACCGTCTTGGGCGGCGCTAAGACCAGGATGCAGCGATGGTCCCCTTGCAAAACGGCGCCGATACCAGAAGGAGAGGAGAATGATGGCTGAAATAGGCGGCCAATAGCAGGCTTATACCCACAGTCTACATCTGTGGGTATAGAGTCAAACTAGTGTATTAACAACAGGTTGCAGTGTTATGGAGAGGTGTAATATGTTTTGACTTATTTGGCTCCCGGTTGTCACTACGTTTTTGGTACAAATCCAGCAAATGAGATATCACTTGTTAATTAGTGAGCTTTAGAGGTGCTGGTAGGCAGATTTGTTCATATACCTTTGTACAGAGCCAGGCTAGCTGTTTCCATTCTTTGTACTAAGCTAAGCTAACTATCTCCTCGTCCAGCCTGGTCGCATGAAAAGGCGTGTGAATGACACGATAATGCACAAGGCAAGAGCGTGTAATACTGTATAGAACGCAGTTCTTGCTTTAGGCCTGTCATTTGTACGCCATGTAGTCTGTACTGACTGTAATGTAACCTAAATGCATCCGCATAACTACGCTCAGAGCTAGTAACTTAGAATAAAAAGAGAAAAGAGAAAGACTGCTCCCCTCCCGGTGGTAGGGGAGGTGGATGGGTCCAACAAACACAGGACTTTCAACCAGGAGACTGGTGTTTAAGACCGGAGTATTGTTTTGTAAGCTGTTAGCATCGTTTGTGACGCGTTTTCCGTACTTATGTTGATTGTTTCCGTAAATATTGTACTTATTTTAAGGCCAACCATGATGTTTTTCCTAAACCTAACTAAGTGGTTTTGTTGCCTAAACCTAAGTGAGTGGTTTTGTTGCCCCCTCCTGGTACTGCACCTTTCATACACGTGTGTAATATTCACGCCTTGACGAGGCAAAACATGACACTGACATTGCTATCCTCTGGTGGACAGGCAAGGTTGCTTGGCCATAGCTTCACATTTAACTCTCAACAAGAAAGCTAATAAGCAAATTTCCCAAAATGTCAAGCTTTTCCTTTACGTAAGTAATATGCATGTGTGTGAATGTGTATTCAACAGCTGGAGAAAGCCCGAGTTGCATATCACAAGTCCTGTCAGAGGGAGCAAGCAGCCCTCGAAAAAGAGAAACAAGCAAACGAAAACACTGAGATGAGTCCAGAGAAAAAGCAGAAATTCATAGAGGCCAGAGAGAAGGTCACAGAGGAGAAAGTAAAGGTGAGGAGGGATGTTAACACACTGCACTCCCAAGTAAGTCATGCATAAGGGCTTCATTCACAGCACATTTAAAGTCCTGATTCACGACATGCCACACACTTAAACATGTTGCATTCCAAGAAAGTTTTTGTTGGCCTGCTGCATGCAGTGATGCACTATCAACTCTAAACACAAGCCCAAGCCTTAAATTTCTGTCCCAAGCATTTCCCTTGTATGGAGATGTGTTATTGTTACGCCGCTCAGTGTTTATGGAGCCCAGCATGGGAACGGTAAAGAGCACCAGATGATTTATACATTTTAGATCGTCCTCCATTAAAAAAAACACAGTAGATATTCTTCTTCTCATCATAAAACTGTTCTGGCCTGCAGAGTAGAGACCACTACGAGAAACTACTGGAGGACACGACGTCCTACACACCTCGCTACATGGAGGAGATGGAAGCCATTTTTGAACAGTCGCAGGAGGAGGAGAGGAAGAGGATCAGCTTTCTGAAGCAGGCCTTCCTCTCCATCCACAGACATCTTGACATCACCAACGACGAGAGGTGAGCAGACATCTGATGACTGTAAAGTGTCAGTCAGGGGTTAATACAGAACAAATGTTTATGTGTATTTATTGTCTCCTTGCGTCAGTGTGAAGGCGGTGTACAGTGAACTCCACCACACCCTGATGTCCATCAACGAGCAAGATGATCTCAAATGGTGGAAGAACAGCCACGGTCCTGGCATGCCCACCGACTGGCCAAAGATTGATGTATGTTGCAAAGTTGCACTCAAATACATAGAGGGGAAAAACATACATGCCCTCTCAGGACGACCAAATTACAATTACCAAAGGAATCATAAGTAAATGCAGTTTAGCAGAACAAAAAACAAATTGCTTTTTTTTGAGTCATTCATTAGAAATATCATGAACTAAAGGTGGCAATATCTTTTAAAATTAAAGAGGACCTATTATGCTCATTTTCAGGTATATACTTGTATTTTGGGTTTCTACTAGACCATGTTTACACGCTTTAATGTTCAAAAAACGCTTTATTTTTCTCATACCGGCTGTGTTGCAGCACCTCTATTCATCCTCTGTCTGAAACGCTCTGTCTGAGCTCCTCCCCCCTCCCCAGAAGCCCAGTCTGCTCTGATTGGTCAGCTGGCCCACTCTCTGTTGTGATTGGTCAACCGAACCAAACCCTTCAGACTCCGCTCCAGCTCCGCTCTAACTAGCTTTGTTTGAGGGCATGCCTAACTAGCCGCTATACAGGTTTTATGCAAATGTGTTACTTGGTGACATCACCACGTCACGATAGTAAAGTCGGGACTTCAAGCAAGGTGTTTCAGGTAGTTCAGGAGCAGTGTTTCTGTGGGGGAGAGTAACTCCCTTTGGTGTGGACTTTGGGCTTTGTAACTTTGCAGACTTTTTACATGCAAAAAAAACGATATAACACTAAATAAAAGTGAAAAAACACAAAAGCATAATAGGTCCTCTTTAATATTGTTTTTGTGTGCAAACCTTGTTGTCTCAGTGTTTCTTCAACCTCAGTTAAAGAAATCCATGGTCTCACACATCATCTAAACCCCTTATAAACATGACCTTTTCCTTTTTTGTGTGTGAATATTTGCATAATCTTGCACTGCATTAATTGTAGCTGTTTTACGTAACCAAAGTGTTGGTAAATTTAACACCCAAACTTGTATCTTTTCCATCAGGAATGGGTCCCACCAGTAAAAAAGCTAAATAGAAAGAAGAGAGAAAAGAAAAGAAAAGGGAGCCGACCGTAAGTTATCCAGTGTGGTGCTTTCAATATATGATAACGCATTTTAAAAAAAGAGCAATGTATATTTCATTCCAAGTCATATTTATTGTTTTTCTGACTGTTCAAACATTCATGTCTTCTCCTGTTAGTGTGATGATTGGGGGTGTGAAGGTGCGAGCTATGTACGACTACGTGGGAGAGGAGGGCGATGAGCTGTCCTTTAAAACAGGTGACACATGAAGTGCGATGTGACGTCACTCAAATGTATTAGACAGTACTCTTGTTCTCAGTGTTTTAAAGCTACAATAGGCAAGTTTGTATAACCATTTTAGCAGTATAAATCTGAGTGGGAAGACAAGAAATGCATCCCATCCCTCTAAAATGATGCCCGACATGTGCTGTGTGCATGCATCATGTTATATTACATGGTTTCTGGGTATTGAAGTTCAAATATAATATTTTAAAGATGGGGAAGGCAGTTTAGTTTTGGCGTCATTGGGCAAAAATTCCATAATAACCTATTGATGAGTACTAGTCATTCATTTCAAACATCATCCCGATCGTGATTGTGATCCTGATGCCATTATATAGCGGCCTTTTGACCACCAAAATCGAATCAGTTCATCCTTGAGTACAAGTGGATGTTTGTGCCAAATTTGAAGAAAGTCGCTCCAGGTGTTCCTGAGATGTCACGTTCGCAAGAATGGGACAGACGGACCAACCTGAAAACATTATGAGAGTTAATTTAGAGCAGACACCTAGTGGCTTAAATAGGAACCACTTCTTATGGCATTTTTGCAATGGCTTTAACATGGAGTTGTCGTGATTGAATGTAAAAACAATGTTCAAAGTGTCAAATAATAAGTAAATTGGCCAGTTAGAAAACTCCCATAAGGTTGGTTGGTAGTTCTCTAAAGTCGAAGTAAACTTAAAGTGACTTACTTTATTAAAACAGGGTTTTTTAATATGTTAATTAACAGACTTTTATTTTCTGTGATCCTAGGTGATGTGTTCCTGAAGGTGGAGGAGGAGGACGACCAGGGCTGGTGTCGAGGAGTCCTGAGCGGAGGGAAGGAGGGCTTCTATCCAGCAAATTACGTTGAAGTTGCAGAGTGACGTCACCCAGTCTAATATACTATGTCCTAAACTTATTTCTCACAAAGAGTTAGTTTTCAAATCTTCCTAAAGGAAACATTTATTATTATAATATATTGTAACAGATATAATCTGTTCCCAGCCATGTTTGAAATGTAAAATTTAAAGAGGCCTTGATATTCTAACCTACTTTGGTTTGAGTACTTCTGCAATATGAATTAACTTATCAAAGACTAAATGTGCTGTTTGTGCAGGAGCTGAATGTGTATATGTGTGAGTGTGTATGTGTGTTTGCTTGCACGTTAAGACAAAAACAAAAGTGAACAAGAGAGGATATTTATTTACTGCCATCATGTCTGAGTCATTAGGTCACTGTAGTTAAGATAGCTGATAATGAAGTTGACCCAGGCACAGGTTTACAGTGACGGCAGCACACAAGGTTAATGTTTACTTAATAAGTATTATCTAGAGGCAAACAGAAGTTACTTTGACTGAGGGAATGGATTTTCAAAATAAAAGTCATTTTTTTGCCTCTAATCCATCTTGTTGACAGTGTTTTGTTGCCATGCTAGCTGTGTTGGTCCATAGATGGTAATGTTGGTCCGTTGGTTGGCCCACCATTTTGGTCCAGACTGAACTATCTCAACAACTTTCAAATGGATCATTCAGGATGAACCCTAATGATTCTATTGATCCCCTGACTTTTCATCTATAACCCCACCAGCAGGTCAAAGTTAGTTAGCATGTTAGCTTGCTAACACATTAAACTAAGATGGTGAACATGGTTAACATTGTACCTGCTAAACATCAGCCTATTAGCATTAGCACTGTGTCCATGTTAGTAGCTTATGCAGATGTTAGCATTTAGCTCAAAGCTCCGCTGTGTCTAAGTAGCCTATAGCCTCACAGAGGCACCATCATGGCTGTAGACTCAGTCTTGTTAAATTCTACAATTCTACAATTTCATTTAACAGATGCTTTTGGCCATCATTTTCAAATAAATTTCAAATATTTCAATTGTATACTGTATAATGTTTTTTATTGTTATTTATTTTGCGATCAGGTATTTAATTGTACATACAGTATATACATTTAATTACATGAATCAAACAGAGACCTAGCAAAATACTTAAAGGTAGGCTACTAAAAAAATTCAAAATTCAGAGCATGTCTATGAATGAAGTATTGCTTCCATACGGCTCTCAACATGGCAAAGGCTGAGCTGGCGGCTAGCAGCTAACGGTGCTAACAGCAAAAACAGTGCAAACAATGGTGTGAGAGAGCTAACAGTGTGTCCCCCTGAGGGGGGACTGGAGGGTGGGCGCTACGCTTCTGCAACGATGCCGTGGGTCGAGACGGCATTATCAGCTGTAACCGCCGTATGAGCGCAGTGCAGAGCAGCGGTGATTAGCTAGTCAGAGGGGCACATACACAGGGACTCACATGCATTTGCGGCCGGTCCGGCTACGTAAACAAAGCACAGAGAAGCTTGGATTACAACACATACTGAGGGAGAGCGACTTCTCTGAGACATTACTCCTCTTTACATAGCAAATAGTTGTTTGCTGCTACTAATGCTCTGAATTTCAAATTTAGCACCTTTAAAGACAATAACCAAAACAAAAGAAATTGGTTTAAAATATGCTTTTTAGTTTACTCATTTATTTCTTCTGTCCTCAAGTTCTTCAGTACGCAGAAGTCCTGTAGATTGGGATTGCCATTCCTAAAACAAATGATATGACATTATATAACATTACAGATACTATTATCTTAAGTGATAATAATATAATGACATAACATATTTCACTAGCAAGATCTGTGTACATGAAAGAATTTTACAGGATAGTCTGTGTAGGATATTATTTTACTTTGAAAGGCATATTAATCATCTTGACCTTCGACATTTTACTGCCCTGTTTCGCAATTCAGCTTCTATTCTTCCACCCATTGTTATGTACATTCAAGAAATGTTTAACTAGAGTTGGGCAATGTGCGATAAATACCTGACAAACCTCTCAGCTTTGTGCACACACCATACCATGGAATCGCAGCAGATTCTCAAGGAAAGAAACCTGTTGGACAAGATGTCAGAGACACAAATGGTGAATGGCAAGTCGTCACACAATAGTTGAAACATCTGTGGGACCTGGGAAGGTTTCGTCTTTACAGTTGTACTGTGCCGACATTTAAAGGACTCTGCATGTGTAAGTACATCTTAGATTATTTTTAGAGGATGTGTTCATTTTATATTGCAGATACATATTGGCTGAATTGTGTGGTTTAAGTTTCTTTTATTGGAGCGTTTCTTAATTAAAGTTGTGTTAACAACTTACTTAAACTGAATGTCACATGCTCCCCAGAGCAAAATTGTACTGTAATTACTTGGGATTGGACTGCAATTATGTGTTAAGATGTTATGTATCCTCTTTAATGTGTTAGGTGTGACGTTTTGTTAAATGATATCCTTTCTCTCACAGGTAGGTAGACTCACAATGGAATTTGCTTGTGGATTTGTTTACGTGCCGCCATCAGTGAATCAGAAGGACGGACAACAATCCAATGTCGTTAAGCGCTCAGGTGCGATTTTTTTCAAACACTCACAAACATCATCAAACCAAAAATCTAAATTTCTAACACTAATACTTGTTTAAAAAGACATTGAAATGTCACATTTCTGGTTCCACTTTGCTGTTCAGTTGTAGTTTCCACAGATATTTTCAGCTTCAGTGGAGTTTCACACCTGAAAGCATTTCAGCTATTTAAAACAACAGATTTTAGTGGCGTGGGGTGTGTACGAGGCAGCAACGGAGAGGACCCAAATGCAGATAACCAGGCAGACAGGATCACTTTGTTGATTTTAATAGTAGATGACATAAACTTACATGCAAAGGTAACAAGTCCAAACAGAAGTAACCGAGAATCCACAGGTTAACAGGAATGGGGCAGGCAGGCAGAGATTCGGGTTCAGGTAGAAGAGGCTGGAATGCAAAAGGTAGTAAGCAGCATTGATAATGTGGCCGCTGGTATATATACTGACAGAGACACAGGTGAATCAGGAAGATGTGGGCGTCAGAGTCCGAGGGCATCTGGTGGACAGGTGGAGAATGGCAATGACTGCAAAGCTTCTCAGAAATGCAGGAAGTGGAAAACAACTGAGGCAGCTGTCGTGACAGTCAGTCTCAGATTCAAATAGCTTCTTTGTTGACTCACCAGTTTGAGGAAATCCACCAAAGAGACACAAAGCTTTCATTGTGCAGTCACTACGTCTATCACAACACGTCACCAGCTGCTGTCAGGTTGGTATGATGGCAAAGGGGAAATATGGGAAGTCTTAAAGCTGCAGTGGGTAGAAATGGAGCAAATATGATTAAAAAAAGTTATTTTTATAAAACGCTCACTATATCCTGACAGTAGTGCATGAGATAGGTAATCTGAAAAAAAAAACATGTGCCTCTATCCTCCGGTGTCCTCCGGTGCTCCTAATGGCATCTGCAAGATTTCACAGACCGGAGGAAAACAACCAATCAGTTCTGGAGCATGCCGTCTGTAAGCAGCTGTCAATCACTCCTGAAGTCCGATCAAACTGTCAAACTAGGCAGCGCTGATCAAATATGAATCAAAATTCTGTTACTGTAATGCCTATTTCTAGCCTCAAATGTTTTCAGAAACAACTTGTAGTGTACTGTTTAGCAGTCAAATGAGAGAGTCTGTGACCCGGCAGCCATGTTGAGATCAGTTGAGGAAATACCAAGCACCGCCCACCAGCCAGTCCATCGGAGTTTGCGAGTGATTGACAGCTGCCTCCGTTGAATGAACAGCCAATAGGAACGCTCTCTCTGAAATGTCCTGTGATTGGCAAAAGTCTCCCGTAACTGGCTAGATTTCTTAAAGCCTGAAAACAGAGCCATGAGGAGGTGCAGAAGTCTAATTTTCTCTCAGAACACTTGAATTACAATATGCTGAAAGGTTATTATGGATTTTTTGCCCAAAGATGCCTAAAACATTCTGCCTGCTGCAGGTTTAGACTGGACTATAAGTTGAGAGAAAGATTAGATTCCAATACTTAATCACAAAATAACTGCTAATTTATAAAAGTATACACAGGTGGATTTTTCCTTTCACCAGAGCTTTCTGAGTGACTGGATGGTTAAGTACCATTATGTATTATGCAAGCAGTGACACACACAACCTCTCCTGTCTATCTCAGAGGAGAGATTCCTTTCAGATACTTCACTTTTCTCAGTAAAAGCCATCTGCCACCTGAGTCACATTTTCTTCACAGCACAAAGGTCATCGCTGCACCAGTTGTTTTGTCTGCGCTCACATTTCTCTTGCAAGAAGCTGTTCTCAAATTAACAGCCACTGTATATATATATATATATTATTTCTATGCTTTTTAGCTCTTCTCCCTCCTGTTAACCGGATCCGTCCTCGCAGTCCTCCCCCTCCTCCACCAACAAACTCTGCAGGAGCCAAGTCAAAGTCCCTCCAATCTCCCCCCAAGGTTATTGAACAGTTGGAAAAGAGCAAGGAGGTGAAGAAGGCGGTGAATCCCACTCCCTTCTATGAAAATGCAGAATTTCACAAAAAAACGGAGGCAGCTTCTTCCATCAGTGTAACTCCTCAGCAGACAACATCTCGTCGAAGAACAGGTACTGTGAATGTAGCAATAATAATGCAAATGTATGGCTGAACAAGTTTCTGTATATTATAGGCCTTAAATGCCTTAGATGCAATTGATACCTTAAAGGAACAGTGTGTAACATTTCGGAGGATCTATTAGCAGAAATGGAATATAATATTCAGAACTGTTTTCATTAGTGTCTAATCACCTGAAAGTAAGATTTGTTGTGTTTTCGTTAGCTTAGAATGAGCCCTTCATATCTACATATGGAGCGGGTCCTCTTCACAGAGTCCGCCATGTTGCTCTGCCATGTTTCTACAGTAGCCCAGAACGGACAAACCAAACGCTGGCTCTAAAGAGAGCTTTTTGAGTTTTTACGTTACGTGAAGGCCACCGTAGTTCTCCGACACCGCGGTAACGTGAGCCTCAGAGTGCAAAACCGTGGTACCACCAACCGCCGTCTGACTTCCGTTGCTCCTACAGTAGTGTTATTATGGTAAAGATGGCCTCTGAGCGAGGCGAACGGCGTTACCATGGTTTTGCACTCGGCGGTTCACGTTACCGCAGTCTTGGAAAGGGAGGAGTGAGCGGAAGGGTACTCAGATGGTTGTAATCTGCAACCACACCACTAGAAGCCACCAAATCCTACACACTGTCCCTTTAAATTCCTTAAATGTAGTTGATATCTTAAAGGTGTAATTTGTCTCATTCAGTGTTATCCTCTCAATCAGAGGGCTACCAAACACACAGAAAGCTAGCCACTGCCCTTTCCAGCCTCTTCTCATTCCCAGGGCATCAAATTCCGATGCTTTGTCACGGCCGTCGGCGTTCGATACCGCTGCACAAGGCACCCTTTCGCGGCGGTAGGAGACTCACCGGGATTTCCATTAACTGCGATGAAAACGCATCCGCGGCAACAGTAAACGCACAGGGCATAAAGTGCTCTGTTGACGTAGTTTAAAGAGCAAAAGAGACACACAGGGCGGGCGGGAGGGGAGGTAGATGGGTCCAACAAACACAAGACTTTCATCCAGGAAACCGCTGTTTGTGTCCCGTGCATTACGTTTCACTTTCGCTTTACAATCAGCTGATCGTTCATGTCCCCTGATGTTTTTTTCCTCAGCCTAACTAGGTGGTTTTGTTGCCTAAACAAAACCACAGCAAGTGTAAGCAAGTGTTTTTGTTTAATTCACAACATTAAGCATGTGTTTACTGCAACCGGAAAGTGACGCCGAATTGGGATGAGAACGTGTTGCCCTTTAGTTATTGAAGTTCGAGAGTGTTATAATTAAAGAAATACTAATGAAAAAGCCTTTATTTGATCAGGAAGGTTTGGCTTTCTTTTATAGAAACAATCCAACGCATTGGATTGGTACATCCCATCCTCATAGGTGGATATTGGTACCAAAGAAATTCCAACCAACAAACACACAGGGATTTACCACCTGCAGCTCAATAGCTGCAGGTGGTAAATCCCTGTGTGTTTGGTGGTAGGAATTTCATTGATCTGCAGCCCACTAGATGAGTGACATTATTTGGGTGAATCGTTCCTTTAACACACTGCTCCTCTCTGGTTTTCCCAGCTCTTCTTCCACCACACATGAAACCTGCAGCAAACAGCCAGTCCCCTCCTTACAGCCAGCCACTCCTTTCCTCCAACGCCAACAGTCAGACGTTTACCTACGACCTCCCGAAAAGTGAGCCAGATTTAAATGCGCGTCCCTGGGACCCAAACTACTCGTACAACACACCAGAGGGCACGGGGGTCGGGGTGAAGCTGCCAGCTGATACTAGCAGAGTGTCGGCCCAGACATCAGGTAAACGAACCACGTTTTTTCTATTTGCATTAATTGACAGTACTAAGGAATAGACAGATCATCCCAGTTTTACTCTGTTCTGCACTCAAACGTCAGTCCCACCCCTTCCTCCGAGACCTTCATTCATGAAGTCAATGCCAGAGTACCTGGTGGTGTTACCAAAATCCCAATCAGCTCCCTCATCATCTCGGAAATCACCCTCAAACACGTCACCTGTCCCATCACCTCCTAGTAAAGGTAACTGTCTCTGTCACACTGTCAAAAGAATAACACTCATCATGTTGAAAGTTTTACACCACTAGCGCTTATTTTTAATGCTCTTGTTGTTCCCAACGCAGGATCAGCAGACAAGGAGCCCCTGCATGGGAACCCCAATGTGCTCCTTCTCAGTTTAGGAAAATTACTCTCAGAGGAAAGAGGTCAGTAAACTTTTATCATCACCATAAAACCGTCATTATCGCCCATCTAGTTTGATTTTCAGTCCCATTGGCTTATGATGATGGGGCTGTTTGCATATTTCCAGTGCAGACCATACAAGGAGAACCCAGCTCCTGCTCACAGTGCGGCTCCGTGCTGGACTCCTGCTATGACAATGTGGTAATTACACGCTGTATTTCATTCGATTTTTATTCTGATAAGTAGCAGCACGATTAAGAGTCATTGATTTCAAATGTGAATAATAGCTGTAAATCTCCTTGTAATCACTGCTGAAACACAGAGCATGACAAGCGTAGGCATTATTGATCATAACATAATGAAACAATGGATAACTGGGGTTGGTATGATTGATACAGACTGCAGGCAGAGCGGACTCAGTTAATGTTGGTAATGTTCTCTCATTTTGCTGAACTACAGGTTGATGAGTGTTACTTCTGTCGGCCCTGGGAGTTGACCAGCACTCCCAGTATACCACAGTGTAATAAGGATGGCCTCTTTCTGCTCGGTCCTGATGAAAAGCCCCTGTGTGCTGATGACGCTCTGCTGCTCTTCTGCATCGACATCTCCGGCTCCATGTGCATCACCTCTCAGGTAAAAAACCACACGACCCGACACCGATCTGTTTACCGTTGGCGATCATGAGACCATTTGTGACAAATACAACCTGTGGTGTTTCAATTGATCAGTCCCTTTTGGTTTAAGGTATCAGAGGGAGAAAATGTTTTCCACAGATCCCGTCTCCAAGTGAGTTTTTTGTTCCTCATTTTCAAGCGTCTTTTTAACTTTTAAGACTAAAAATATGCGAGTCTTAACATACTGTAGGTTCACTTGACAATCAAAAATGTGCTGTTTGTGTACATGCACAACATAGAGTACCACAACAATAACAGCTGTCCAAAGATGCTGTTGGTGATAAGAAATCATTGTCTTCAACAGTTTGTGCAGGAAGCGGTGTTGCTGTGTGTTCACAGACTAAGTGAACAACAACCTGATAAACGAGTGGGACTCATCACCTTCAACAATCAGGTACATACATGATCGTCAGAGGCTTGATCTTCACAATAGATTCGTATGTACATTTTACATATCTCCACATTTTTTTGGTTATCTATTTCTGTCTCCTAAGTTTGTGTCAGACGTATATTTGATTTGTTTTTCCAGCTTGTTATTTTCTCACATAGAATGCGAGTGAACGCAAAATGCAAGTTAATTACTGCTGCTTTTCTTCATCCCCTAATTTTTGTAATGCTTTTTATTGTTTCATAAAGAAAAATGACTACAACAATGTAAACCATAACATATAAATTACTATGTACATATAATAACAAATAGTAATTGTAAATTGAAAAACAAAGTATTCAAAAACAAGGGAGGACAAACATTTTAATAATAAAAAGTATAGTTATTATTATTATTATTATTATTATTATTATTATTATTATTATTATTATTATTATAATAATAATAATAATGGTCAATAATTAATAATTAAAAATAAATTAATTAATTAAATAATTTCTTCCCCTAATGGTTTTGTGCTACCAGGTTACAATACATGGAAATGAGAATTTCACATCACATTCCCTGTGTGGTTGCGAGTTAACTGACACCGACTTTCTGAAAGAGGCTGCGGCCAGTTTCCCCACTCCACCTCCACTCTCACAAACCAAGGACTACTTACAGAGACAAGTAATGGGGTAAGAGAAAAAAAAACCTTTTGTATTTATTACATATTAGTAACATTATTTTTAAATAACATATGTATATTTTTATTTTCCTCTTGTTGAAAGGTTATCTGACGGCGGGACCACAGCTCTCGGTCCAGCTGCTCTGCTGACGATTGCAATAGCCTCCAGACAGCCAGGGTCCATGGTAGGTTTGTTCTTATTTACAAGACCATATCACTGTATTATGTTTTAGCCCATGTACTCAGTATTAAATGATACTCACTGTTTTTGAATATGAAGTTTTGTTTGTTGACCTTAATCAGCATTTCTGTCTCTTAAACAACCATATGTCAATTAAAATTTGTTTTTCTATTGTCTAAAAACAATACAACCCCGACCTGCTATCCCTGCTGATCTCGAAGGTGATTATCTGTACTGATGGGAAGGCCAACACAGACTTGGGGAATCTGGAGGTAGAGGATAATGATGCTCGCACCCTCCTCTCGTCCACCATCTTCTACCAGGAGCTGGGGGATTATGCTGCCACTCAGGGGTTGGTACACATCTCCTCATGGAGCACATATTATAGTACGTATTATATTATAGTCTATGCTGTAATGAAGTTTATACTGAGATGCCCTTCTTTCATTAGTGTGACGGTGTCTGTGCTGTCCATAGAGGGGACAGAGTGCAGGCTGGATGAGCTGGGAAGACTCGCTGATCGCACTGGAGGGAAAGTAAGATGTGTTGTGATGCGTTGTCAGATTTTTATACTGCCAGTGCCAGTATTTTTTATTATGCACATCACTCATCTGATCTTAATCTGTGTGTTTTGTCCCCTAGGTGGTGATAGCAAGTCCCAATAGGTTGCACCCAGAGTTTGAACAGATCATTGAGAACAGGACCATAGCTACACATTGCACTGTCACATTACTGCTGCCCCAACCGCTGTAAGATCTGCTCTGTATATACCTTAAATACTAATGTTTCTAAAGTCTTCATCAAATGGTCTAAATTGGCACATTAATGCACTTTAAATTACATTATTAACAAGCACTGACTGATGTTCTCCTTTGGTCCAGGAGTATGAGAGGAGAGAGGGAGGCAGGACACAAAGGGACCAGAGAGGTGGGGAACGTGGACCCAGATAAAGAGATCACCTTCCAGTTTGGAGCCAGTGAACAGGACGAAGGAGGTGAGAGAGAAAAAGTGGTGTGTCACCATTAACAGGTGGATTAGTCTGGCATACATGACATTGTCTCTAAATCTGCATCCATGTCTGCTGGATGAATTCCCATGTGATCAATTCTGTACCCAGATAGACCACCTCTGGTGCAGACACATTTTTCCCTCTTCAGTTCAGTCAGAGTCCTGCAGTGGGGAGTCACCAGAATGAAATTGACTCTCACGACCACCCGAGTAAATTGGAGAATGTCCATCAGAATCAGAATCAGAATCTTGTTTATTGCCAATGTATCAGGAATTTGCTTTGGTTTGTTGGTGCGATAAGCAGTAAAAATAACAATAGAATAGTTAAAAATGTTAGAATAAATTAAGAAAAAGAAAAAAATTGAAATTTTACCAATATACAATATACAATATAGCTATAAACAAAAAGTAAACATAATATAAACAGATAGTGCAAATATTGCCGGTGTGCAACAATCAGTTACCAGAGAGAGAGAGAGAAAATCTGAAAATCATCCCTAGTTGATAAATTCTTATAACTTTGGCGATCCCCATACTTTTCCTCTATTGCCATCATCAGGTCCAAACATAAATCTGTCCAATACTTTGGTTTATAACCAAAGAGTATCGAAGCAAAGAGACGAAACTCCTGCGTTTTTTGGACTGAAAACGCTTATTATAGTTATAATATATTATTGTTCAACACAGGCCATTTGGCTAGAATACGACAATAGATTAGAAATAATTTTGTTTTACTTTTGTATGGCACTATTTTGGCGGACATTTTACTGGTGTCCAGTAGTCGCTTTCAGTCCAAAATGGCGGAAGCGTAGCTTTGCTGCTGGGCGCTGATGTTACAATGGAACGAAAAAATTGACTTTCACTTCTTGGCAATATACGTTCTTTGTTACGTTCTTTGTTATAACTATTCTTAACTTAGAATGAGCTGTTTATATCTACATACGGAGTGGGTCCTCTTCACAGAGCCGGCCGCCATGTTTCTACAGTTAGTAGTATAGTAGGCTACTGTATCATATCATATATGTTTTTATTAAAAGTAACTAGTAACTATAAGTGTCAAATATATGTAGTGGAGTAAAAAGTACAATATTTCCTACTGAAATGTAGTGGAGTAGAAGTATAAAGTAGCATAAAATGGAAATACTCAAGTACAAGTACAAGTACAAGTATGTCAAAATTGTACTTAAGTACAGTACTTGAGTAAATGTAGTTAGTTACATTACACCATTGATTCTCTAAGTGGGATCTGTGGCACTCTGTCAGGGTGTCTGCAAAATAATTTGCTATAAATTATAAAATTGTGCTGTATCATTAAAAAGTTCATATCTACAGATGGGAACCATTTGCACCAATAAAACAAGCATATCACACACAGGTGGGAGTAATGGACACAATAGAATGGGCCAATAGAATCTCTGATATGATTGTGATACATATCAATAAGTTAATTATTTTTAAGATGAAGCACTAACTGAAGGTCAGCTTTAGACTACCAAGTTTAAATGTCTGGATTTATTAGGACTATGCCAGTATCGCTACTGTTCATTTTCTGAAAGTTTTTAAGATCAATTACTTGAAATTTAGGCTATACATGCTGTCAAGTTGAGTCCAAATGCAATTTGAATAAAATCACCCTCTGTTTAAAGGAATATCAGTGGTATTACATTCAATAACATTGCAAATGTCCCCGCATGTGGGACTAATAAAGGATTACCTCATCTTATCTTATCATGATTCAAATTGAAATGTGTTTCTGTTTATCAATATGAAACAAATCTGAAGTATCTAGGTTGAAAAGTTTTAGAATACAAATACTTCCTATGGCATCTAAGAGTATACATTTTAGTAAGCATCGGTGTTACGATTAAGAGGGGGTCCTTGGAAAATGTTCTCCCCTGTAAGGGGGTCCCTGGCCCCAAAAGGTTTGAGAACCCCTGCTTTACACCACTGAAAAAGCAACATACTTTCTCTGTGCTCCAAAAACCCTCAAGTAAATTGCTGTTTTAAAAAATCGGAAACTCTCTCGATTCATATTTGTGTTGCTTGTCTTCAGTGTCAGCGCCAGCCTCAGGTAGCCATGTGTCCATCCAGCTGCAGATCAGGTACAGGGAGAGGAAAGGACAGACGATGCTCAGAGTGATCACCGCGGGCCGAGATGTTACTGATGACAGGTGATAATGATGTTTCCATAATTACAGTGCTTCTCTCACTTTTGTGTTTTGAGATTACCTCACACACACTCCACTGAGTTGTTATGGGCCTCCCTGTAAGCTTTTACAAGTCATTATCTTCTGACATCTTTAATCAAGGAGGCGTTTTCACCCCGAGGACAACAATTGATTAGCTGTATTATTTTATACCAATCTCAGTGAACCTTTAGGCGAAGGAGGCTCGCTGTTGCTGAGATACAGGAGCCTTCACATCATGCAGAAATGATTGCACCATGTAAATCGCATTTCTCATCCATTCTAACATTTAGTCACACAGTAAATGAACCTCTCAACTCAGTCTGCCTGCTTCGTGAACTGAAATGAAGGTCATGCAATTCATCGTCTGAGCAGCTTACAAAGTGGCCCCCGCCTGTGTGTTTGCACAGTAATAATAATAATGGCAAGGCTGAAGCTGTAAATGTTGAGAAGCACTCTTATGATAAAAGTGTGACCCTCCCTCTCAGCTCGGCGGCCCTGTCCTCTCTCTCTCTGGCCATCATTCAGCTCAACTCGTCGCAGGCCAGCGCCGCTCTGGCTGTCAGGGGCCGCTTCCTGGACGCCAGGAGGGAAGGAGAGCTGCAGAGGAAGCTGATCGAGAGAGCGATGTGAGTAAGAGGAGGGATGGAGGAAACTGACATTAGTGTGTGGGCAACATGTAGAATGAAGTCTGACAAGTGGATTTAATGAGGGTGAATTCTATACACTCAACAAAAGGCAGGAAAAATGACGAGTCCGGTAATTGTGCAGGTGA
Source organism: Sebastolobus alascanus (assembly GCA_916701645.2). Classification (NCBI taxonomy): domain Eukaryota; kingdom Metazoa; phylum Chordata; class Actinopteri; order Perciformes; family Sebastidae; genus Sebastolobus; species Sebastolobus alascanus. Next base: position 1,245,368 of record CAKAOJ020000147.1, read on the forward strand.
CATTACAAAAGGAGAACATTTTGCATCAAATGCTGTGAACAAAAATATGGATTTAGATGATTAATATGAATGCATTGGGTTACAGAAACTGAGAGCAAAACTCAACCTGATGCAAAAGTCAAAAGTGAAAAATAAAAACAGATAAATTATATGGCTTTTTAGTTGACATTTTAAATATTCTTATACATCTGATTAATCTGATAAACTGTTGATTATTATTTGATCTCAAACAGGTGAATATTGTTTTCTAATTCAAGGGTTCATAAGTAATGGCCCTCATTTTTTGGTTCATTCAAAATGCTAATTTTGAGTTTAAAGCAGCAGTTGGTAGAAATGGAGCAAATATGATTAAAAAAGTTATTTTTATAAAACGGTCACTATATCCTGACAGTAGTGCATGAGACAGGTAATCTGAATAAAATCATGTGCCTCTGTGTCCTCCGGTGCTCCTAATGGCATCTACAAGATTTCACAGACCGGAGAAAAACAACCAATCAGAGCCGAGCTGGAGCCTGCCGTCTCTGAGAAGCTGTCAATCACTCGCAAACTCCGATCAAGCGGTCAAACTAGGCAGCGCTGATCAAATATGAATCAATATTATGCTACTGTAATGCCTATTTCTCACCTCAAATGTTTTCAGAAACATCTTGTAGTGTACTGTTTAGCTGTAAAAGGAGAAAGTTTGTGACCTGGCAGCCATGTTGATATCAGTTGAGGAAATACCCACCAGCCAGAGCAGAGCCAATAGAAACCCTCAATAGGAACGCTCTCTCTCTGAAATGACCTGTGATTGGCCAAAGTCTCCCGTAGATTTTCTAAAGCCTGAAAACAGAGCCATGAGGAGGTGCGGAAGTCTAGTTTTCTCTCAGAACACTTGAATTACAATATGCTGAAAGGTTATTATGGAATTATTGCTCAATGATGCCAAAAACATTCTGCCTATTGCAGGTTTAAACTGGTTTTCTAGGCTTTTATTTTTATTTTGTTGTTTTGTTATTCTTGTGATCAACTTGATATTATTAGTATACAGTGTGCAACAGTGTGTGTCTGAATGCATGCTGTCTATTTATTAGATGTATTTCTTAGTACTATACACAGTGAGTCTGTCTCTGTTTGCAGAGAGCATAATCGCAGTGCAGAGGACCTTCAAACATACGAACAATGGAGTAAAACCATGGAGCCATTATACAACAACATACATAACTTCACAAGCGTGAGTTTTTACAGTATTTTTTATCAACTTCAGTGTCTTACATTGGTTAAAATCACCACACTTAACCTAACTCTTTTGTTTTTTAACAGAGACGATCTGTTGTTGCAGACTCACAGGTAATTCACGTCATGCCCTTAACTATACTGTTTAGTACTTAAACACTTTGCCCGTTTTGCTTAACTTTTTTCTATTAAATCTTCCTTTCATTCTCCTTCTACCAGTCTCTAACAGACGCCGGCGCAGCGCTGCTCTACACCATGAAGCACAGCAACAGGAAGTCCATCTCAGTGAAGAATGAACATACACCGTCAGCCTCCACCTTTTATCTCCCATTCGAGTCATGAATGACGAGGGTAAATACCACCGTTTGACTTTGAATATCTGGCTGAATAAATATCCCTCAAATATTTCACAATGTAAATAATGTATAACAGTATATCAACATAAAACACAGTCATCTGTATCATAAAGAAACTCATTTTTCAGAGCAATACTTTGAATGATTCCTTTCAGTGTTGCATATCAAAACTGCTGAAACCATATACAGTGTACATGATGGTGTATTTGACACAGAAACACCATCATGCAGCTAACATACAGCTAACCTAGATTCTTTTGTGTCAGCAAACACATCTCACAACATATGTAAACCGCCAACACAACAGTTAATATAGTTCTTATTATGATAATGTAATTCTTAGGGCTGTCAATCGATTGAAATATTTAAATCGTGATTAAACGCAAATTAATCGCAGTTTTTAGCTGGTCAAAATGTACCTTAAAGGGAGATTTATCAGGTATTTAATAATCTTTACAACATGGGAGTGGGCAAATATGCTTACTTTATACAAATGTATGTATATATTCATTACTGGAAATCAATTAACAACATAAAACAATGACAAATATTGTCCAGAAACCCTCACAGGTACTGCATTTAGCATAAGAAATATGTTCAAATCATAACATGGCAAACTGCAGCCCAACAGGCAACAACAGCTGTCAGTGTGTCAGTGTGCTGACTTGACTATGACTTGCCCCCAAACTGCATATGATTATCATAAAGTGGGCATGTCTGTGAAGGGGAGACTGGTGGGTACCCATAGAACCCATTTTCATTCACATATCTTGAGGTCAGAGGTCAAGGGACCCCTTTGAAATGGCCAAGTTTGGAGCGTTATTTAGCCTCCTTCGCAACAAGCTAGTATGACATGGTTGGTACCAATGGATTCCTTAGGTTGTCTAGTTTCATATGATACCAGTTACTTCAGCTTTAAAACTGAGCCCGCTACAAACTCTGAAAAATCAATTGCGTTAATGCGTTAAAGAACTTAGTGGCGTTAATACAAATTTGCGTTAACGCGTTATTATCGCGTTAACTTTGACAGCCCTAATAATTGTGTTTTAATATATGTAATTTGTTTGCACCAGACTTCACGATGCAACCGAAAATGTAGTCACACAACAGCAGATATATTCTAAATCAGAAAGAAAAGCGTGAATATACAAGTGTCAATGTTTAAAAGTTGCAAAGGTAGTGAGCAATGGAGTACATACAAAATAAGACTGAACAAACAATAATCAAGCTTGAGATGGAAGCCAAAGCATAAACAGGGGCGGTTCTGGGGCGGTTCCAAGAAAGCAGAACATACACAAACCAGGCTTCAAACCAGAATACGCAGACAGTTGCTGAGCAGGTAAAAGCCTGCTGCGCCTCTGTCTCTGTGGAGATCTATGACCGTCTGTGGACACAACCCGAGCCTACACATCAGTCTTCCCCTGAGAGCTCCTCTTCTGGGTCAGGGAGCGCAGGTGGGAGGCGAACAGCTCCGTGAGCAGGATGGATAGGATAACCAGCACGTAGATGAAGAAGTTCCAGGTCACCATCAGGTGACAAGATGCTCCAGATGCTCTGTTAAAACAGACTCTGGAGCAGATGCAGGTGAAGTCAGCCTCCGGTTTGGTAAAGGGCAGCTCAGCCAGGGAGAGGATCACCAGGCCGACGGACAGGAAGCCAAACCACAGGGAGCGACACTTGTAGGTGGTGGCGGCATCCACCGCCGTCCAGAGGATGGGGATAAGGCCGGTTACTATGGCTGCAATCGTTACTCCCGGTTGGGAATATTAACAGTGGGGAAGTTGGGAAAAAAATCACTAGTGTTGAAACATATTCAATCTAGTTTATATATCATGAGTATGTCAGGATCTACCTTAAAGTTTCAAGTGGGTTTGTCATTTCAGCTGCAAGAAAACAGTCAGAATCAACAAAATGTTTAACTAAGTTAAGATTAAATGGAATTTAATGAAGATTTTGGTTCCAACATCTATCATTTTCTACCCCCCGTACAATTAATGTTTTTTCGATCTTTAAATAGGATGTACCACTAGCTCGCAGTGCAGACACACCAAATAAAGCTTTAAGGAAGCATGGAAGCATGGAAGCATGAAAACGATTCATTTAAGCATTCAAAAGTGTCACGGCAAATACATACTGCTGTTTATACGTATGGATTTAAGTGGTTCTTAATGTACGTCAAGGTACATTAGGTGTCATTAATGGGAATAAAGTGTGTAGTAAGAGAGCTTACCTTTAAGAGCTGCAGCCCGCTGATGGAATACTATCACTTTGCATGCAGTCTTTTATGGGTGCAAGAAGTGTCACTGTCATCATATATGTGTTATTACAGATGATGTGCTGACTTGACTTTTCATAAGCATCTCCCTCTTCAATATTTAAGATGCTCGTGCACACGAGGAAACAAAAAAAATGACCATTAAAACATTACTACTTTTTGCACATTACACGTTTTTATTGGTATAAAATGTAATTAATCTAATTGAACATTTTGGAATGCCACTTTTTTTACACAACGATTTACATAATATTAGACGATACTAATAATTAGACAGTAAAACAGGTACAAATTGTTTGTTTCAATAAAATGTAAATTAATAGAACTTAAAAAGCATTATAAAACACATTTACCTGAAATCACAACAACAATCGTATTAAGTAATCAGCATACATGTTTGCACCACATGTTTATGAGGAGATTACAACAGATAAGATAATGTCATAGTAGGCTACTTATAGTACAGTATATATTTTAAAACGTGAACATCATACGTTAACATCTTTCAAATATCATGGCGGGGATGCAAAACAGTGAGAAAACGCTGACAATTTACAGGAAGGAAACTCTATTTTGAGTTTTTTGAAGGTTTCTTGTAAAAGGTTTTCTTGAAAGTTCATCAGACCCATCATCTAGAAAGATTTAAGGCAACTGGCTAAATATTTGTTGGAATCAAAATTCCAAAACAGTAAAAAAAAAAGGCAAAAAAGAAGAAGCTTAAAGTCCCTCTTCTTTGACTAAGTACTCTGGCAGAGTCTGAAAAGCAGTCACAGGTACAGTCACTGGAACTGTCAGGGATATGGCGCTGGGTTCAACAGCGGAGGGGGAAACCTCACTGGCGGGTGGAGGAGAGGGAAGCGGGTCAGTGTGAATAATGTTTAAGTCGCTTAGTTGTTGGGCGGCTGCGTGAGTCCGCAAGTGCTTGCGAAGGTAGGCGGCAAACAGGAAAGCTTTGCCGCAGTGGGGGCAGCTGTGGGGTTTGCTGGTGGAGTGGATCTTCTGGTGTTTACGCAGTCCGGATTTGTTGAGGAAGCCTTTGCCGCAGCTGTTGCAGACGTGGGGCCTCGGCTTGGGATGCTGCTTCTCGTGCTCCTGCAAGTCTGCCAGCTGTGCGAACTCGGTCTGGCAGGTTTCGCACACATGTGAGCCCATGGGCACGACTTTGGTAACAGCTGGAGGAGTGGAGTCTACGGAGTGGAGACTCTCGTGTGCCTGAACTTCATCCCAGCTTCCAAATGTAGCATCACAGTGAGTGCAGGAGAACTGAGGGAGAGTTGTGTGGGCGGTAAAGCCTGAGGCTGACCCAGCCTCTGTCTCCTGTTGTTGTTGTTGTTGTTGTTGTTGTTGTTGTTGCTGTTGTTGTTGCTCAGTCTGCTCCGCTAGGTGAGTTCTCTCGTGTTTTCGCAGGCTCGAGGACACCACGAATGACTTCAAACACTCCTCGCATTTGAAAGGCCTCTCTCCGGAGTGCACGCGGCGGTGCTTGTTGAGGCTGGAGCGTTCGGCGAACGACTTGTCGCACTCGGTGCAAGAGAAGGGCCTTAGACCCGTGTGGACGAGCATGTGGCGCCGCAGATCCCAGGATGCTACGAAGGCCTTGTCGCAGCTCTGACATTTGTAAGGCCGCTCTCCCGAGTGAACGCGCTCGTGCACGGCCAGGTCGGCCGGCTGCCGGAACCTCTTGGAGCACTTGTCGCAGGGGTACGGCTTGAAACCCATGTGGGCTCGCTGGTGGCGACGGAAACTCGAGGGGTCGGAAAACATTTTGCCACACTGCGGGCAGAGGAACGGCTTCTCGCCGGAGTGCGTGCGGAGGTGAGACTGGTAGGAGGAGAGCTGGGTGAAGCCTTTGCCGCACTGCTCGCACTGATAGGGTTTGTTCTGGGAGTGAATGCGCTGATGGCAGGCCAGCGAGGAGGAGCGGGAGAAGGCTTTGCCGCAGTCGGAGCACAGGTATGGTTTTTCTCCGGTGTGGGAGCGCTCGTGGTTTTTCAGGTCCTTCAGCTCCGTGTACGTTTTCCCGCACTCGTCGCAGGCGTACGGCCGGTGGCCTTGGTGGTTCCTCCTGTGTTTTCTAAACACCGAAGGATCTGCGAAGCTCTTGCCGCATTCGGCGCAGAAGTACGGCTTTTCTCCCGTGTGAGAGCGCATGTGCACCTTCAGTTTAGACAGCGTGGGGTAGCTCTTAGAGCACTGACGGCAAGAGTAAGGACGCTCTCCACTGTGCTGTGTCATATGGATCCTCAGGCAAATAGCTTGCATGAAGGCCTTGCCACACTCTGTGCATACGAATGGTTTCTCCCCAGTGTGAGAGCGGCTGTGGTTGCGTAGCTCCGTGGGCGTCTTGTAAGCCTTGTGACAGTCTGGACACTGAAAGGGGCGCTGGGCCGAGTGGGTGCGCTCATGCTTTGAGAGTTGAGCCTTGCTGGAGAATGTTTTAGTGCACTGAGAACACGAGTGTTGCTGCTGCCGCTCCTTCGCATGCGCCGAGAGCTTGTGGCTCCGCAGAGCCGACAGAGTCCTGAAAGCCTCGGTGCATGCGGAGCATTTGAAGGAAGGTTTGGCTTTCGGAGGCCTGCCTCTGCCACGTTTTTTCGCAGGCTGGTCCTTCACCAGCTCTTCCTCTCGTTGGCTCTCTTCGTCCTGTGCAGGAGGGTTGTACTGCTCTGCGAGAGGTGGGCTGCCAGGCTCAGGAGAGGCCATCTTTATAGCTGCAAAGAGATTATATAAAAAAAAAATACCTTTGTATTAAGCATGTAATTAAACAGATCATTAGCAAACTGGAAGATTGCTCCACAGACATCAGGCTAGAGTCCAAAGCCATGACTTATATGAATTTGGAGAACAGATACTCAGTGACAATGGCTGATGATGGACTAGAAAAGAAATCTGTATAATAATTGAAATATGTGGGTGTGCATTAAATCACAAAATGGCTGGCATTAGGACCTCAGGGACAATAAGCTAACCGCTTTGATGCCAGAGGAAGTTGGCGATGCAACGACTGAAATCACTGTGTATGAATGACTGACATGTACCCGACCGGAGACGAGGATCGGAGATCACGACTCAGTGCGATGGTGTTAACAACCGGATACGATACGTACGTATTCATTTTCGCTAGCTCTCTCGCTTAAACACTTTAACTCAAAATGGCTGGCTCTAGGACCGGCTGCACCAATTCACTCGACAGTGTCGTCATCGTAATGACCGCGATTATGCGGGCTGGATTTGGTTAACATTAGCTGTCTTGTGTGCATTAGAGAAACAAAGAAAATTCTTACCCGAATCAGGACATTAATAGTTGGTCGATAATGCCTTGAAAAGCGTCTCGGTTACACGACTGCATTTACTGTGAGACACTGCTGTTGACTGGCTGCAGGCTGGGGGACGGCTCTAGGACCATGATGACGAAAGCTCTCTCCAAGCCAAGTGTGCAACATTTTAATGCGTGTAATGGTAAAAATATCAGCATAAGACACATAATAAATGTATTAGGAACCCCCTAGTAAAACACGATAGTTCTATTAAAGCTAGCAGTTTGTCTGGCATAATGAAAACATGCGTGCCAAGCTGAAGGGAACATAATTTACAATGCTTATGGAGTCAGAGCTAGCTCCGTAAGCTAACGTAACGTTAGCTGTCAGAAGCAGCTAGCCAGCTAATGTGCTTTAGGTGTTTTATAAAAAAAAAAACAGCAGCGGAATAGTGAGATGAACATTTAAGTTCTCGGTTTTCATTTGAGTTTAACGTTTGCTCCGTGATTCCGTTAAAGCTGAGCTCGCAGCAGTTTGTTTTAACTCAACTTTTAGCCTAGCCTAGCTAGTTAGTTTCGAGGGGGAGGTATTACTCTGCTGCACATTTCCTGTTTCCTAGCAACAAGAGCAATGTGGAAATGGGGATGGAAGAAAAAAGACAATTGGAAAAAAGGGGGTTGCCCTTTACACAAAAAATAACGTTTTTAAAATAATGAATGAAAATATATCTTCGGAGGCTGGCGTCGAATCAGTACCGCTGCAGGTATTTAATTTGACGCATTTGCTGACGCTGTGATTCTGCGTTTAAAACGACTTCTTGGCTTTTTGGTGCAATGTTTGTTTAGCTAGCCATGATCATGCTAGCTGGTAGCGCGCTAACGTTTGCCCGACTGTTATACAAATGTAAATGCAGCTAACTCTGTCCGCTCTTCCTTATATCAGTATGGTGACGAGTACGTTTGTTTCTGGTTGTGTTTACAATGTCGGATATTATTGGTGTTTGCATTGGGAGTAAATCTGTAGAGAGAGAGAGAGGCGTTTCCCGGTTTATTGACATAGCTAGTTCAGTTAGCCTGCTGCTGCAGAGATGTAGCAAAACATGTCAGGCTGGGTACCGTTTCTAGCTAACTGCATTCAACTTAATAAGCGCGTCCATGATGCTGGTTATCTGCTGCCGGTGACGCATTAAAACTTAAATACCATGGCTAGTTTTTCCAAAGATTTATTGACTTTTACAGATTTAAATGAGGGATCAGCCATTGTGAGGCATAAACATTATGAGACGTTCACTGTTGCTACAGAGCTGACACTGGTGTAATGCACAGGTTAAGTTGTCAATTTGTATTGAAAGAATGTTTGAAGAATAAACCTTTATATCTTTAGGAATAATGCATGATAGGTAGTTTGTAGCTTCTATAATGTTTACATCATTGTATAAAACTGAATACTGTTACATACATTGTTAATGTATTCACCAATAACGCATCTCTTCTGTCCTCAACAGCTCAATTTGCCTGCTTCTCCTAAATTCAAGTCACTCTCCTGATCATGTGGAACTGGTTCTCAACATCTTATGCTGTGTTACCTCCCTGGACACTCCTTGGATCCTATTATAAAGAACTGTCTTCTTTGTATACGGAAAACAAAGGGATCTAATGCATTTCCCTCCTGCATATTCATATACTCTGTGTCTGGTGCACTTAATTCAATCGCTATCCTGTAATGGCAGTGCAAGACCCTGGCAGGACAACAGGTTTTCCTTGCAAACAATGTGGCGTGGTATGTCCCAATATGCCCACTCTGCTGGAGCACATGGATGCTCACCTTCAAGAAGAGGAAGAACGCAAATTTAAATGTGACGAATGTGGACGTGGTTATAGGCATGCTGGTAGCCTAGCTAACCACAAAAAGACACACGAAGTGGGTTGTTTTCAATGTAACATCTGTGGTAAAGAAAACTCTAATGCTTTGGCCCTGAAGAGTCACCTCCGGAGCCACACTTCACAGAAAAAGTACTCCTGTGACGAATGTGGGAAAGCTTTTCGTCTGGCATCACAGCTGGCTACACATGAGAAAGTTCATCTCGCCAGGCGAGTAAAGGAGCAGACATATAGGAAGGTAGACATGGAATATCCCACACATGAAATTGAAAATGATCACCTGAATCATCTCAGTGAGCAGTCGGCCAGCGTCGGGATTTCTACAGAAAATAGCCCAGCTGTCGACAAGACGGAGGCTGTTTATAATGCACAATCCGAGACCTCTGATGATGCAGCAAATCGACCTTTCAGATGTGACTTGTGTGACAAATCATACATACACCATCGGAGCCTGACCAATCATAAAAAGACTCACCAAGTGGGAATGTTTGAGTGCACCGTGTGTTTCAAACTGTTCAATAACATGGCTGCCCTCTACAGCCACCAGAGAACTCACAAGACAAGAAGCACGACAGACCCTGGTTCAATGGGTGGGTCATACACAGGCACACCACTGGACCAGTTTTCACCTCAGAGCCAAGATGCTCCAGTACATTTTTGCCATTTGTGTCAGGTACTATTCCCCAATGATGAAGAGTTCCAGGAACACATCCAAATGCATAACTCTTCATCTCTGTCATTTGGGCTTCAAGATACCTTGTCAGAGAACCACAATATATCATATGACAACAGTATTGCTTCGCCCGAGTCAAATTTTTATGCATCTCCTGTAAATAATGTTCCCTCAGTATCATCAATAGATAATCATGGCGGCTTTGATCAGCCACAGGAGCGGATTAGAAGTAACGGTCATGTGTACTCAGACTGCTCCAATAATCAAACACCACCTTCCAATAGCACTCAGGGAGAACCCCCAATCATAGACACAAACATTCTCAATCCCACCCTGACACACACACAAAACACTGACAATGCAACTGAAATGGAAGAGACTTCAACTGTAGATAGTGACAAGCGTCCCTTCAAGTGTCAAATCTGTGGTAAAAGCTACCGGCACTCTGGGAGCCTCATCAACCACAAAAGGTCACATCAGGTCGGGATTTACCAGTGTTCCATCTGCAGGAAGAGTTATCCTCACCTGGCCGCCCTCAAAAGTCATCTTCGTCTCCACAAAGCTCAGTCTTCATCTTTTGGCCTTAACGCTGAGGGAGACTGGCTCTCCTCAGAGCCTCTGACTCTAGATAACCAACAGGGCTGCTTCTCCTCTCAAGACGAGGAGGAGGAGGACGGCACTCCCCCTCTGCTTGGTATGGATCAGGAGAATGGAGTTGACCACAGTAATGGAGCTTTGTACCATGAGCAGTTTAATCAGGACTATACCCAGGATATGACTGTGCATCTACCTCACAATGAACACCTGATGCAGAGGCACATGTGTGCGGACTGCGGTGAGACATTTGCAGATATTGCAGGGATTAAGTCTCACAGTTGCCCACTGCTACAGCAGCAGCATGATGCTACTGGCAGTGACTATGACAGTAACGTAAATTTCCAGGACAGTAATGGTCACTGTGCCATTGGAAATCCAGGGAGTAATGTAGAGTTCCATGGTCTGAATGGTAGCCACGACCAAAGTTACTTTGAACAGAACTTCCATGACAATATGAGCAGTGATCAGCTGGATGGTGGCGGAGAAGGTGATAACGCTGACGAGGAGGAGGATGATGATGATGGAGATCTTTATCAGTGCTCTATATGTGGAAACAGCTACACCAGCATGAGGGCTCTCAGGAGCCATCTCCGAGGGCACACACAGTCCCACGGTACTCCTGCAAGCTCGGGGCCTTCCTCCATGTCCTCCCACGAAGAAGTGAAAGATGATGAGCCCGGAGAGATGATGATCTGTAGCACATGTGGGGAAAGTTTTGCCAATAGGCAGGACTTGATCACTCATCAGCTTCTCCACAAAAAGGACCAGCTAGATAATGGAAATCATTTACATGTGAACAACAGCAGCATGTCCAGAGGCAAGGAGGAGGCACAGAGTATCATCTGTGGCAGCTGTGGCATCTTCTGCACCAGCTACCATCATCTTGAGAGCCACGGGTGCACGGCTGAGAGGACGGATGAGTCGACACACGGTAAAGAGGAAATGAAAGTAGATGATGTTGCCCTGCATGAAGACACGAGTCGCGTCAATGAAAGTGTTGATACCGAAGACCGCCAGTACAAGTGTGATCAGTGTGGGCGTTCATACAGACACGCCGGCTCCCTCCTTAACCATAAAAAGTCCCACAAAACGGGTGTATTCAGATGCCTCGTCTGCCAGAAGCGCTTCTACAACCTGTTGGCGCTTAAAAACCATCAGCGGTCCCACTTTGATATTAAGAGGTTAGTTCCAGTAAAAAATACACATCATTAATACATGTAAAATTCTCACATTTGTCACTCATGTTGCAAACTGTTTATGCTTGTTGGAAATTATGAATAATTGTTAAATCACAAAAGCTAAGAGTTGCCTGTAGAGTCTGTGTTTTTTTGTGTTGCAGATGTGTTTTGTCATCATGCCTCCCTGTTGTGCAAACACAGAATTAACCATATGCCTTGTCTCCCCCCCCCAGGCATACTTGCCATGAGTGTGGGAAAGCCTTCAAAATTCAGAAGCAGCTATTGAATCACCTGAGAAGGCACAAAGAGAACCAAGCCAAAATCCAGGATCTCAACAACCAGATCCAGGCCCTCATGCAGATGAATGGGACCAGGTCAGATGGAGGAACGCAGTCCTTAACTTCAAATGCCAATCAGGCTTTTTCCTCTCCTCGACGCTGCAAGCAACTGCCTGGAGGGAAGAGAGGACAAGCAAAGTGTGAGACCTCAGTCAAATCAGAGGACGCAGGTGAGCAACGTCCTTTCGCGTGTGACCAGTGTGGCCGTACATATCGCCACGCGGGAAGTCTAGTCAACCACAGAAACTCTCATAAAACAGGTGAATATTACTGCTCTGTTTGTAACAACACTTACTCCAATCAACTCGCAATGAAGAACCACTTGCGCACCCACTTTGCATATAAAAAGCACTCTTGCCAAAACTGTGGAAAAGGCTTTAGGGGAAAGAAGCAGCTATTAGCCCACGCTTGTGCAGACGTCAGAAAGGACGGGGCCGGAGGCAGGAGGGGCCTAAAATCTAGAGCCTACAAGTGTAAAGAATGTAAGCAGGCCTTTCTCTCTGTTGACCAACTGACAGCCCACACCTGCGATGCGCCGTCAGGCAGCAGCGATGCGCAAACAAATAAAGAGGAGCGGCCTTTCACGTGCAGCATATGTAATCGCAGCTACCGCCACGCCGGCTCACTCCTGAACCACAAAAACACCCACAAGACAGGACACTTCAGTTGCACCTTCTGCTCTAAGCCCTTCACTAACCCCATGGCTTTACGCAATCACACGCGCATCCATACGCAGAAGAAAAAGTATGTGTGTCTCACATGCGGAAAGGCCTTCCGCCTCGCCAGTATCCTGCATAACCACCAGAGGGTCCACAACCGGGTGGCGAGTCACTTCAGCTGTCCTGCGTGCGGAAAGAGCTTCCAGGGCAGGTCTGGGCTGAAGAGGCACCGCTGCCGCAGAGGTCAGGAGAACTCCCCGAGAGCTGGAGTCCAGCAGTCCGAGAGGGGAGACAAGTGCTTCATGTGAGTACCTGTCTTATTGTTTTCTCTATTAGTCATCGTTGGGGTCGTTTTTATATATGTTCTATTTGTTTAAAAAAAGCTGTCCTGACCCGACTGATGCTTTTGCCAGTTCAACATATCGGCCAATATTAGCTTATGACTGATAAGTTACCGGGAATCGTAGTATAAAAATGTTAAATATAAGTTCCCTGACAACTAAGTTTGTTTTTTCAACTGTAAAATGTCCCACTTAGTACATATCTTGGTTATAACACTTTAAAAAACAAATTTAAAGAATCCTTATCAACAATATTTGTTTATGTTATGTATTAATTTAGTAAAAATAATATCAGCAAACTGTTTTGAGGCTTTGAAAGTATTGATATCAGCTTCAAAGACCCAGGCTATTATTTTGAAAGTATAATCATGTTTAGTAATAGTTAAACGGAAAATTTGCCGCCTTTTATGTGGATGTCTAATCAGTGCTGATGGTGAATGAAGTCCACTGGAGAAATAAATTCCCCAGTGCGTGCTATATTGCCTGAGAAAGGCTGTGCCTACATGTACCAGGATGCATTGCGCGCAAGTGGCGAGTTCGCTACGTCTGATAAATAAACAAAATAAACTGAACAAAATGTCAATGAAGGAAATATTTTTACACCTAAACAGAAAAACAAAAGTGTGCACTTTCTTTTTTTTAAGACGAGCTCAGGTTCTGTAGGGTCTCCGCCGGCCATATGATCAGCTACAGCCTCGAGCGGCCTCTCTCCGGCTAAATATCCAAGTCAGATGTTTTTTAAAACGTATGCTGTAAAAAAATCCTGTCCATAACATCCTCTGCACTCTGTTGCACTATTTTGGGATGCCATTTTCACTGTTGTAAACTTAACACAAGCGAAGAGATCAAGAAAGTTTTGAGCGGCATTGCGCCCCACAGCTACCAAAGCTGAAGTACCAAGTACATCATGTCACTGGTAGCAGGTCAGCTTTCTCAGTCAATAAAGCATGCACTGAGGAATTTATTGCTTCCACTACATCAACACTGATTGGACATCTCTTTTAAGGACGTCATTTGCAGGTTGATAAAGAGTTGAATTTGAGTTAAAGTGTAATTATCAGGCATTGAATATGAACATATCCCTGCTGCAGGTGTGACCTGTGTGGGCGCTCCTACCGCCACGCTGGCTCTCTCCTCAACCATAAAAAGACACACTCGGAAAACCTCCACCACTGTACCTTGTGTCTCCAGACATTTCCTGATACTCTCACTCTACAGATACACTCCCAGATGAGGCGTCACTGCTGCCCCGAGTGCGGCAAGACCTTCTGTCTGGTCGCGCACCTGCAGAGCCACATGGAGGTGCACTCAAAGGACCAGCCTGTGGTCTGCAGCCCCTGCCAGCAGAGCTTTCCCAACACAGCCAGCTACCAGCAGCACCAGGACACGCACCACAGGGCTCAGGACCCCTATCAACAAGGCGTGGACGAACCCGTAGACAACGTCTGCTGGGACTCAGGAATAAATCAGACCATGGGGATAGACGGGATGCACAAGCAGGTTCCACCACCTTTGTCCCATATTCCAGGAAGCATCACTAATTCACAGAAGAGCAGCCAGTCTGCTGGTACAGGAGAGGAGAAGAGCCACGTCTGCGAGCACTGCGGCCGCACTTACCGCCACGCCGGCTCCCTCCTCAACCACAAGAACAGCCACAAGACGGGCTCCTTCGTCTGCTCCGTCTGCCAGAAAGAGTTCACCAACCTGATGGCTCTCAAGAACCACCGGCGCATTCACACGGAGCCCAAGCGCTACCAGTGTCTGGAGTGCGGGAAGGCGTTCCGCGTGTCCACTCAGCTCATATGCCACCGACGAATCCACACCAAAGAGAAGCCCTTCGCCTGCCTGCTGTGCGACAAGAGCTTTTCCAGCAAGTCCAACCTGCGGCACCATCAGAAGATGCACCAGAACACCCAGGCCTACGACTCCTCTTTTAGCATGGATGCTAACGCGTTTATGGACTTGGACATGGGATCTTTCCTTTGAAGCCAGAGCGCACAAGAGAAGAGGACAGGCGGTCCTCTAATTTATCGGTCATTCATCCCTCTATCAATAATTGTAAAACAGTATTTCTTTTTTCAGAAAGTGCTCCTTGGTCCTGACAGAAGCTCATTTGAATACATGCACATTTCATTACTGACTTCCAGTCTTACCTCCAGCACACTCAAAAGTCTCCAGAGGGTCTATCGGTCAGCTCTAATAAGGCCTGAATGTTTTCCAAGAATACGCAGGATCCTAGAATACAGAGCGGCTGATGAAAATATTAGTCGCCACTCATTCCTCAATGACAAACCACCCAACCAAAGTGAACAGAAAATTGCAGCCCAGGTCCATGTAAAAACATTAACACTGATACGTACTGTTCTAACGGTGATCTCTCCTCTCTTACTATGTATAATTGTGTTCAGTGCCTCTGTAAGTTCCTTAGGAAACAAAATATACAAACTATATTTATCTCTCGATTCCTTTTGTTAGCTTTGCCGTCGGTGTCAAAGGACTGCTCACTTTCCTATTGGATTTCACATAGGGCAAGCCTGTTATTAAGTCAAATACCTCTGGGTGTGTCCAAAGGTCAGTGGCAAAGTGATTTTCTGAAATCATAGTATCAAGTAAATAGTCGTACTGCTAATAATATTCACGTTGAGTGACATCGTATGCTAAAAATTGATGTTTTTATTAATTTATTCCTGTTATTTTATGTGCATATTTTATTAGAAAAGCTTTTTTATGAATGTTGTACAAATCTGTCTTCTAAAACTCATGAAGCCTTTAAGGAACGTTATCAGTCCATTTGTATTTACTAGGGCTGTCAATCGATTTAAGTACTTAATCGCAATCAATCGCATGATTGTCCATAGTTAATCGCGATGAATCGCAAATTAGTCGCCCATTTTTTTATCAGTTCAAAATGTACGTTTGTCAAGTATTTAATACTCTTATCAACATGGGAGTGGGCAAATATGCTTGCTCTATGCAAATGTATGTATATATTTATTATTGTAAATCAATGAACAACACAAAACAATGACAAATATTGTCCAGATACCCTCACAGGTACTGCATCTAGCATAAAAAAATATGCTCAAATCAAAACATGGCAAACTCAAGCCCAACAGGCAACAACAGCTTTCAGTGTGTCAGTGTGCTGACTTGACTATGACTTGCCATGTCTGTATGGCATGTCTGTAAAGGGGAGACTCGTGGGTACCCATAGAACCCATTTTCATTCACATATCTTTAGGTCAGAGGTCAAGGGACCCCTTTGAAAATGACCATGCCAGTTTTTCCTTGCCAAAATTTAGCGTAACTTTGGAGCGTTATTTAGCCTCCTTCGTGACATGGTTGATACCAATGGATTCCTTAGATTTTCTAGTTTCATGTGACACCAGTATCTTCACAAGCTTTAAAACTGAGCTTGAGGACAACCTAAAAATCGCAAGTTGCGTTAATGCGTTAAACAAATTAGTTGCGTTAAAACAAATTTGTGTTAACCCGTTATTATCGGATTAACTTTGACAGCCCTAGTATTTACTTATTTAGTTCTCAGTTACAACAGGCAGGAATGAATGAGCCAAGCATTACTGGCAGCACTCAGGGTAAACCTTCAAAAGGAACATACCTGGTGTGTGAAACATTGTAGATATTCAGTTTCTGAACTGAGCATTTTATTTTCACTCGTGCCATTTCAACACTTATAATTGCGCTCATGTAACGGTTGTCAAAGTCACTCCGACAGATAGCCGCAGCTCCACATCCAGTGCATACTGTTGAATTATGATCCATCTTGAACCTTTGAGAAGCATCAGTTATGTTGAAGTGCCAGTGCCTGAAATGTAAGTCAATTGTAGCAGTTTAATGTGAACAAACCTCCTCTCACTGTACTTGTTATATACTGTTAACCACAATGTTGATTTTATATTCTCTGTTTAATAATTTGATTTATTTTTTTATTTTTAAATCTATCGTCTGATTTGTGAATCTCCTCAGCCACAAAACAGTTAAAACGTCTTAAAGCAGTCGATAACAGAAGTATTGCAGCAGTGAGGTGAAAGTGGTTCCTCTTTGTCTCCATGAATTTTCTTCCCTCACAAAATGCTTTATATGAATCAAATAGGATGTATTTTCAAACAAACAGATTTCATTTCATTTCTGCCAAGCACAAGTATTACTACAGACATACCAGGGCTTTGTGGATTTACAAGGATGAACCAGTTTCATCTTCACTGTCGAGTTCATGAACCACTTTATGTTCTGTGAAAAATGTGCAATTATTGATTCTCTGGGTTATTTTTTTGCCAGGTTGTCTAACGTGCCTGTTGTTCCTTAAGTGGTTTCTTTTCAAAAAATCAGAAATCTAGCAAAAGGGAACACATGGCCTTCGTTTTTTATAACAATCTGAAATTAGATTTTCTTTATGCCTTATACATTTCATTTCATGTATGAGTATGTTTGGCACCGGTCAGAAGTATGAAATACCTCATGGAAAGCCCTGCCTACCTAGCAACTGCTACTTAATGCCTCATGCAGCTTAATTGTAGAGAATACACTGTAATCATAGAGCGAGTTATGAATTGTAAGACAAATAGATTGGATGAAGTGTCAATTTTAAGGTTTTACTTTGTAGTTTCGCAGTAGCTGTTTTCTCCATAAAATAGTCGTTTCTCTGCAGTTTGTTGTTTTCAGAGTTATATTTGCACATTTGTAGATGAGACACTTGTAGCCTAAGGAGGACAGGAAGTCTATAATAATGCAGCCAACCTGATGACGTCTGTCGGGGTGTCGACAGGCAACAAGTCGGCTGTTCGATAGTTCACCTCAGCTAGTTTGCGGGTCGTAATATTTAAGCAATATGCTGAAAGTATTGTTTCAGTGCATGAACTGAGTAGATCTCATTTGTTTTGTCTCACCATTGTATCGAGTGCAGTGGCATCAGATTCAGTATACTGACACTAGCCTTGAAAAACCATGACATCTTGCCATTTTCTTACATTATTTAAAATCTTACATGTATTATTGTAATGATTTGGATGATCTTGCTGTAACATATTTTCGTATGCCATGGTAGCCTACATGTAAAACGACACATGCACATTTGAGTTTCAACCGTAAACTTATTTTTTTACAATGTTCTCCATCTAATCTCCCTGTGGCACTTAACACGTTCACTCCTCTGTCATTGATCACAATCACAGCCTGGTATTTGTGGCTTGTGTTATTCTCAGAGCTCTTTCTGTAAATATTTCAAGGAAAATATTGGTTGGATCTATGTACATTCAGATTTTCCTCAGCAGGAGAAATCTGCTAGATTAGCTATTGTGTAATTAAAAAAAAAAAAGCATATATCACATGTTCTGATTTATTGGATTTCCAGTGCTCAAATGTCTGCTCACTATTTAATTCATATTTATATAACTATTTTGTCACTCTGAAACGTAGATTTTTACTTCTTTGTTAGAACCTAGTTTAGAATATAAGCAAATTATTGAAAATAAAACTAGTTGAAATTAATTAAAAGACTTGGAAAAATACATTGTTTCTTGTCCATACTCTTCCACATGATAGTGAATGTACGTACACCGATCAGCCATAACATTAAGACCACTGACAGGTGAAGTGAATAACATTGATTATCTCGTTACAATGGCACCTTGCAGTGGGTGGGATATATTAGGTAGCAAGTGAACATTTTGAACTTTGAACTTTGTGTTTGAAGCAGAAAAAATGGGCAAGCGTAAGGATGTGAGCGTCTTTGACAAGGGCCAAATTGTGATGGCTAGACGACTGGGTCAGAGCATCTCCAAAACTGCAGCTCTTGTGGGATGTTCCCGGTCTGCAGTGGTCAGGACCTACCAAAAGTGGTCCAAGGAAGGAGAACCGGTGAACCGGCAACAGGGTCAGACCCAAGACTCATTGATGCACGTGGGGAGCGAAGGCTGGCCCGTGTTGTCCGATCCAATAGAAGAGCTACTGTAGCTCAAATTGCTGAAAAAGTGAATGTTGGTTCCGATAGAAAGGTGTCAGTGCATCGCAGTTTGTTGCGTATGGGGCTGCGTAGCCGCAGACTGGTAAGGGTGCCCATGCTGACCTAATGTTATGGCTGATCTGTGTATATTGGATACTATACTATATATTTTTTTTTTTTTTTTTTTTTATAACATCTTATGACATACTATACTATGACTTTTTCCGAAATACTGTACTATGAGATTTTCTACTTTTTTCGACATACTATGACTTTTTCATGACTTTCTTTGACATATTATACTGTTTTTTTTTTACTTTTTTCGACATACTATACTATGACCTTTTAAAGACTTTTTTCTGACATACTATACTCTGTTTTTTTTTCAATGCACTATACTGTTAAATTTTTTCGACATGCTATACTATGACTTTTTTGGGAATAACATTTTATTAGCTCATGTTAACAGAAAAGAACATGTATACATATACAGATATAGTTCCAAAACAAACTTAAATTGATTCATGGTATGTTGTTCAAGTACATAACAATACCTAGCATGCAAATAACAATATAGAAATGTCGATATGCAATAGACCTTAACATAAACTGGTATGTCTGCACAAACAGATACAGGGGTACCTTGCACCTACGTACACATGACCTAAATCCATATACTTGCCAGAAGATGTATGTATGCACACACACTTGCGCATGCACACATGTACCCACGCATGCACGCACACACACATCTTCTGGCAAAAGATTCAACAGCTAGAAGAGCTTTCGACCAAGAAATTATGGTCTTTTCCTTAGCACCATGAGATTGTGCAACAGAGAGCTCTAGAGTCAAAATATCTAACAAGTACCACCAATGGTTTAATGACGGTGTGTGTGGCGGTTTCCACCGTACTAGATTAGCTTTGCAGCAGTTAGGCCGGAAAGCCAAATTCTATTTTCATTGACAGACATAGGGACCTTATACTATGACTTTTTTATTTTTTTGACATACTTTACTATGACCTTTTTTATCGACATACAATACTATGACTTTTTAAATTTTTCCGACATACTATACTATGACTTTTTTTCGACATACTATAATATGACTATTTTATTTTTTCGACATAATATACTATGACTTTTTTATTTTTTCAACATACTATGACTCTTTTGACTCTCTCTTTTATTTTGGGCAGAAAACCAGAAATGTTCTGCTTGCCCCCGCGCTTGCCCCCGCGTTTTCCCCTGTGCTTACAATTTCTGGTTTTCTGCCCAGCTCTATCTGTCCGAAATCCTAGGAGGAGGCGCTCGTCTCACTCCACTGTCGGGCACCGGACACTGATGTCCTCACACAGGTGATAATCGAACCCTAACCTCTCACCCCTAACCCCTAACCCCTAAACCCTAACCTAATAAAACTATTTTTATTTCGTAAAAGTTCTTACAATCTCTGGTTTTCTGTTGCATAACCCCCCAATTCTATCTCTCCAAAACCCTGGGAGGAGACGCTCGTCTCACTCCTGTGTCGGGCACCAGACACTGATGTGAGTGTGGGGATCTAACCCTGCTCTGTCGCACACAGAACAGGGAACTTAGTAACCAAGCCACTGATGCCGCACGCACTTGGGACTGTTCTCGTCGTATATTCGTTCTTCGTCATTAGAAGTTGGTTCTCAAAACTGATTGTACCACATAAGGATCAAACCCACGACCTCCAGTATTCCAACCAGATACTAATGAGCACACTAAGCTATCTGACTGAATACACTGAAGTAGTGTTTCTTTTTGTATTTGACTTCTTCATTTGAAGTGAGACCTCATAACTGACTGTGCCACCTAAGGATCGAACTCACAACCTCCAATATTCCAACCAGATATCTACCAGACTGAGCTATCTGACCGAATACACTGAAGTAGTGTTTCTTTTTGTATTTGACTTCTTCATTTAAAGTGAGACCTCAAAACTGACTGTGCCACATAAGGATCGAAATCAAAACCTCCAGTATTCCAACAAGATATCTTCTACACTAAGCTATCTAACCAAACACACTAAAGTAGTGTTTCTTTTTATATTTTACTTCTTCTTTGAACTCAGACCTCAAAACTGACTATGCCACATAAGGATCGAACTCACAACCTCCAGTATTCCAAACATGTATAGTATGTCGAAAAATAAGTCATAGTATAGTATGTCGTAAAAGAAGTCATAGTATAGTACGGTGAAGTAATAAAAAAGTCATAGTATAGTATGTCAGAAAAAGAAATTCATATTATAGTACGTCGAAAAATTTAAAAAAGCCATAGTATAGTTTGTCGAAAAAAAGTCATAGTATAGTATGTCGAAAAAAATCCACAGTATATGTCCTAAAAGAGTCATAGTATAGTATGTCGTAAAAATAAGAATAGTCATAGTATACTATGTCAAAAAAGAAAAATAGTATAGTATGTGGAAAAAATAAAAAAAAAAGTCATATTATAGTATGTGGAAAAAATAAAAAAAGTCATAGTATAGTATGTAGAAGAAATAAAGAAGTCATAGTATAGTATGTCGAAAAAAGTTCATAGTATAGTATGTCGAAATATTTACAAAAGTCAGAGTATAGTATGTCGAAAAAGAAGTCATAGTACAGTATGTCAAAAAAAAGTTATAGTACAGCATGTTGCAAAAATGAAAAAAGTCATATTATAGCATGTCGAAAAAATTAGAAATAAGTAATATTATAGTATGTCGAAAAATTTCAAAAAGTTATAATATACTATGTCGAAAAAAAGTCAAAGTATATTATGTTGTAAAAATAAAAAAAGTCATACTATATGTCGAAAAAATAAAAAAGTGATACTATAACCTGTCAGAAAAAAAAAAAAAAAGTCAGAGTATAGTATGTCGAAAAAAAGTCATAGTATAGTGTGTCAAAAACAAGTCATAGTATAGCATGTCGAAAAAATTTAAGTCATATAAAAGTATGTCGAAAAAAAGTCATAGTATAGTATGTTGAAAAAGAAAAAAAGTCATAGTATAGTATGTCAAAAAAGTCATTGTATAGTATGTTGAAAAAATAAAAAAAGTCATAGTATAGTGTGTCGCAAAAATTTAAATAAGTCATAGTATAGTATGTTGAACAAAAGCCATAGTATAGTATGTCGAAACAATAAAAAAAAAAGTCATAGTATAGTGTGTAGAAACAATAAAAAAAAGTCATAGTATAGGATGTGGAAAAAATAAAAAAGTCACAGTGTAGTAAGTTGAAAGAAAGTCATAGTATAGTATGTCGAAAAAAGAAAGTCATAGTATAGTATGTCGAAAAAATAAAAAAGTCATAGTATACTATGTCGAAAAAAGTCATGGTATAGTATATCTAAAAAAAAAGTCACAGTATAGTATGTTGAAAAATTTAAAAAAGTCATAGTATACTATGTCGAAAATAAAATAAAAAGTCATAGTATAGTATGTTGAAAAAATAAAAAAAGTCATAGTATAGTGTGTCGCAAAAATTTAAATAAGTCATAGTATAGTATGTTGAACAAAAGCCATAGTATAGTATGTCGAAACAATAAAAAAAAAAGTCATAGTATAGTGTGTAGAAACAATAAAAAAAAGTCATAGTATAGGATGTGGAAAAAATAAAAAAGTCACAGTGTAGTAAGTTGAAAGAAAGTCATAGTATAGTATGTCGAAAAAAGAAAGTCATAGTATAGTATGTCGAAAAAATAAAAAAGTCATAGTATACTATGTCGAAAAAAGTCATAGTATAGTATATCTAAAAAAAAAGTCACAGTATAGTATGTTGAAAAATTTAAAAAAGTCATAGTATAGTGTGTCGCAAAAATTTAAATAAGTCATAGTATAGTATGTTGAACAAAAGCCATAGTATAGTATGTCGAAACAATAAAAAAAAGTCATAGTATAGTGTGTCGAAACAATAAAAAAAAGTCATAGTATAGGATGTGGAAAAAATAAAAAAGTCACAGTGTAGTAAGTTGAAAGAAAGTCATAGTATAGTATGTCGAAAATAGAAAGTCATAGTATAGTATGTCGAAAAAATAAAAAAGTCATATTATACTATGTCGCAAAAATTTAAATAAGTCATAGTATAGTATGTTGAACAAAAGCCATAGTATAGTATGTCGAAATTTTTTTAAAAAGTCATAGTATAGGATGTGGAAAAAATAAAAAAGTCACAGTGTAGTAAGTTGAAAGAAAGTCATAGTATAGTATGTCGAAAATAAAAAGTCATAGTATAGTATGTCGAAAAAATAAAAAAGTCATAATATAGTATGTCGAAAAAAGTCATAGTATAGTATATCTAAAAAAAAAGTCATAGTATAGTATGTCGAAAAATTAAAAAAAGTCATACTATAGCATGTCGAAAAATAAAAAAGTAATACTGTAGCCTGTCGGAAAAAAAAAAAAAGTCAGAGTATAGTATGTCGAATAAAAGTCATAGTAGTGTGTCCAAAAAAAATCATAGTATAGCATGTCGAAAAAATTAAAAAAAAGTCATAGTATAGGATGTGGAAAAAATAAAAAAGTCACAGTGTAGTAAGTTGAAAGAAAGTCATAGTATAGTATGTCGAAAAAAGAAAGTCATAGTATAGTATGTCGAAAAAATAAAAAAGTCATAGTATACTATGTCGAAAAAAGTCATGGTATAGTATATCTAAAAAAAAAGTCACAGTATAGTATGTTGAAAAATTTAAAAAAGTCATAGTATACTATGTCGAAAATAAAATAAAAAGTCATAGTATAGTATGTTGAAAAAATAAAAAAAGTCATAGTATAGTGTGTCGCAAAAATTTAAATAAGTCATAGTATAGTATGTTGAACAAAAGCCATAGTATAGTATGTCGAAACAATAAAAAAAAAAGTCATAGTATAGTGTGTAGAAACAATAAAAAAAAGTCATAGTATAGGATGTGGAAAAAATAAAAAAGTCACAGTGTAGTAAGTTGAAAGAAAGTCATAGTATAGTATGTCGAAAAAAGAAAGTCATAGTATAGTATGTCGAAAAAATAAAAAAGTCATAGTATACTATGTCGAAAAAAGTCATAGTATAGTATATCTAAAAAAAAAGTCACAGTATAGTATGTTGAAAAATTTAAAAAAGTCATAGTATAGTGTGTCGCAAAAATTTAAATAAGTCATAGTATAGTATGTTGAACAAAAGCCATAGTATAGTATGTCGAAACAATAAAAAAAAGTCATAGTATAGTGTGTCGAAACAATAAAAAAAAGTCATAGTATAGGATGTGGAAAAAATAAAAAAGTCACAGTGTAGTAAGTTGAAAGAAAGTCATAGTATAGTATGTCGAAAATAGAAAGTCATAGTATAGTATGTCGAAAAAATAAAAAAGTCATAGTATACTATGTCGCAAAAATTTAAATAAGTCATAGTATAGTATGTTGAACAAAAGCCATAGTATAGTATGTCGAAATTTTTTTAAAAAGTCATAGTATAGGATGTGGAAAAAATAAAAAAGTCACAGTGTAGTAAGTTGAAAGAAAGTCATAGTATAGTATGTCGAAAATAAAAAGTCATAGTATAGTATGTCGAAAAAATAAAAAAGTCATAATATAGTATGTCGAAAAAAGTCATAGTATAGTATATCTAAAAAAAAAGTCATAGTATAGTATGTCGAAAAATTAAAAAAAGTCATAGTATAGTATGTTGAAAAATAAAAAAAAAAGTCATAGTATACTATGTCGAAAAAAATAAAAGTATAGTATGTCGTAAAAAAAAAAAAGTCATACTATAGCATGTCGAAAAATAAAAAAGTAATACTGTAGCCTGTCGGAAAAAAAAAAAAAGTCAGAGTATAGTATGTCGAATAAAAGTCATAGTAGTGTGTCCAAAAAAAATCATAGTATAGCATGTCGAAAAAATAAAAAAAAAGTCATAGTATGGTATGTGGGAAAAAAAAATAGTATAGTATGTGGAATAAATAAAAAAGTCATAGTATAGCATGTCGAAAAAATAATAAAGTCATAGTATAGTATGTGAAAAAATTTAAATTGTCATAGTATACTATGTCAAAAAAACTAAAATAGTATAGTATGTGGAATAAATAAAAAAGTCATGGTATAGTATGTCGAAATTTTTTTAAAAAGTCATAGTATAGGATGTGGAAAAAAAAAAAAAGTCACAGTGTAGTAAGTTGAAAGAAAGTCATAGTATAGTATGTCGAAAATAAAAAGTCATAGTATAGTATGTCGAAAAAATAAAAAAGTCATAGTATAGTATGTCGAAAAAAAAAAAAGTCATACTATAGCATGTCGAAAAATAAAGAAGTAATACTAACCTGTCGGAAAAATAAAAAAAGTCAGAGTATAGTATGTCGAATAAAAGTCATAGTAGTGTGTCCAAAAAAAGTCATAGTATAGCATGTCGAAAAAATTAAAAGGTCATAGTCTAAGTATGTCGAAAAAAGTCATAGTATAGTTTGTCGAAAATATAAAAAAAAAAGTCATAGTATGGTATGTGGAAAAAAAAAATAGTATAGTATGTGGAATAAATAAAAAAGTCATAGTATAGCATGTCGAAAAAATTAAAAGGTCATAGTCTAAGTATGTCGAAAAAAGTCATAGTATAGTTTGTCGAAAAAATAAAAAAAAAAGTCATAGTATGGTATGTGGAAAAAAAAAATAGTATAGTATGTGGAATAAATAAAAAAGTCATAGTATAGCATGTCGAAAAAATTAAAAGGTCATAGTCTAAGTATGTCGAAAAAAGTCATAGTATAGTATGTCGAAAAAATAAAAAAAAGTCATTGTATGGTATTAGGGGGAAAAAAATAGTATAGTATGTGGAATAAATAAAAAAGTCATAGTATAGCATGTCGAAAAAATTAAAAGGTCATAGTCTAAGTATGTCGAAAAAAGTCATAGTATAGTATGTCGAAAAAATAAAAAAAAAGTCATTGTATGGTATTAGGGAAAAAAAAATAGTATAGTATGTGGAATAAATAAAAAAGTCATAGTTTAGCATGTCGAAAAAATTTAAAAGTCATAGTATAGTATGTGGAAAAATTTAAATAGTCATAGTATACTATGTCAAAAAACTAAAATAGTATAGTATGTGGAATAAATAAAAAAGTCATAGTATAGTATGTCGAAAAAAGTCATAGTATAGTATGTCCAGCAGGCAGAAATCCCCATTCAAAAAACGGCCAGGGGCGTTGAAGAAAACGAGGAGGGGCAACAAGAAACCCAGACCCCAGGAACAGGCCCTTCACCTGCCAACAAGGCAGAATCCTGTGATTAACCTCTCTGATAAGGTACTCACTCCCCATCAACTTTCTGCTCTTACCAAGGGCTTAAGTTTTATCCATTCATGTAAGACAAATTCCTTCGAGGTAAAGACGGATTTATTTTGTTTCTGTAGAAAGATTAAACTGAAACATATGTTTTATAACTCTGATGTACAAAGGTCTCATAAACCTGTATTTAAGCCTAAAAGCACATTTATACCTTATACCTCAAATCCCTCCATTCAAACTTTTTGCAGAATAGTTGAGCAAGAGACCTTTGACTTATTGAAAAACAAACCCCCTCATTCTCTCTCTAATCTCAGTCAAGATGAACATTTGGCTATACAAAGAACTTTCAAAAGACTCTGAGATTATTATCAAACCTGCTGACAAAGGGGGCGCTATTGTCATTCAGAACATGTCGGACTACAAAAATGAAGCCTACCGGCAATTAACTGATGAACATTTTTACAGAAAACTGAAGACTTACCCCACCCTTGATTTTCAAAAAAAGATCTCAGATGTCACAGGCCGAGCTCTTGAACTGAATTGGATCTCTAAGGACGAATATGATTTTCTGAACTGTAAACATCCTATAACTCCTGTATTTTATATGCTGCCTAAAATCCATTGTAGCCAGTCATGATTCTCTTCTCGAGCCATTATCTAACTATGTTGATCATTTTCTTAAACCATATGTTCAGAAGCTTCCATCATACATTAAGGACTCCACTGATTTAATTAATAAGATATCAACATTAAGAGTTACCTAATAATATAATTGTGCCCACCTTAGATGTGGAAAGCCTCTACACTAATATCTCACATGATTTCACAGGTCTTCAGGCTCTTGAAGATTAACTAAAAGACCGCACTGAGGAAGCACTCCCATCCAGTACATTTATTTGTGAGTTGGCCGCTTTGGTCTTAAAACTGAACTACTGTGGGTTTCTTTGAACAAAGCTATGTCTCTAACACTCACAGGAACCCCTTCCTTCACAAAATCCTGAAATGGTTCAGATATCTAGATGATGTCTTTTGCATTTTCCAAGGAACTACTAATGAGTTGAATGATTTTGTTAATCTCCTCAATAGTATGAATCCTGACCTTAAGTTCTCAGTTGAATATGATCATAAACGTGTGTCTTTCTTGGATATGTGGATTGAATTATGCAATGGCAGCCTTATATCAAAAAGACACTGATAGGAATACATTCCTACTAGCCAGCAGTGCTCATCCCAGAGCTCTGAAATATGGTTTACCTAAGACTTAGACGCCTTTGTCTCTCCAATGAGGAATTCATTGATAAAGCTGCTGCTATGAAAAAACGTTTTTTGGACAGAGGCTATTCTTTCTATTGAGGAGGCCTACCAAGTTGCATTCTCCAAATCCCGCTGTGATCTTTTACAAAAAAGTGTCAAAAAAGATCAAATTTACTCTGTATCCTGCATCAGTACCTATACCCCTCAGGCTTATATCCTCAAGAACACCATTCTAAAACACTGGCCTATTTTGGCCTCTGATCCAGCATTAGTCCAGCATTTTAAGGACCCTCCCCTCTTTGTTTATAGAAGAGGTCCTAATCTAAGCAACAAGCTGGTTCGGGCCAACATTAAGGCAGGTCCAAAACAGACTCTTTGAGGTCCTCTAAAAGACGGGAATTATCCATGTGGTAATTGTGCCCAGTGCCACAACACATGGAAAACTCCTGTTTTTAGACATCCAAGATCGGACAAAAGTTTTCCTGTTAAGGGGTGTATCACATGTAGCACAGAAAATTTTATTTATTTATTAAAATGCCCATGTGATAAGATCTATATAGGTAAAACTACACGCATGCTGAAACAAAGGATTGGTGAGCATAAGAGCTCCATCAGACGCAATGATATGAACTATCCTGTTGCCCGGCATTTCAATGAATTTTCTCACCCTATCTCCTCTTTACGATTCCAGGGCATCGAACACATCAAACTACCAAGAGGGGGAGATATGGAAAGAAAGATATGCCAAAGGGAGCTTTTTTGAATTGACACTACAGATACATTTCAGCCTATGGGCCTTAACGAGGATTTTGATATGAGTGTTATGCTGTAAGTCAAGATGTTTTCTTCATTTCTTATGTAGAATTTGGTGTCTATGGTTTATGATGGCCCTCGCCTGATACCCCTCCATAGCTCTTTGTTCTTTTGTCTCTTTTTGAGATCCTCTTTTGAGATATTCATTTTTTCTTATAGATCTGGGGAGCTCTGATTTATGATGGCTTAAGCCTGATCCTTCTCAAAGCATCATTTACTATAAAATGTATGATTTTACTATTAGGTGCTTCGTGTTTATATATGTTTTTTCTTCATTCACTGTGTTCCACCCTTTTGTGTATTTTGTATTATAAAACAAATATGGCATCTATTTATATGCCTCACAGTTCTCTATTAGAACTACAATTCCCAAAGGTTGGAGCTTCTACCAACGGGGTGTGCACAGGTGCATTGCATACTGCCAATGATTGGAATGGGATTGGTTATTTCTACCAGCCTGTCCTTTGTTTGAATCATGTATGCTCTGATGAAGGTCTGAGAGCCTGAAAGCTCAGAATAAAGTGGAATACTGCATAGATCTAAGTGTGCGGATATCTTTTCTGTTATAGTATAGTATGTCGAAAAAAAGTCATAGTATAGTATGTCGAAAATTTAAAAATGTCATAGTATAGTTTGTCTAAAAAAAGTCATAGCAGTATGTCGAAAAAAGTCATAGTATAGTATGTGGAAAAAATAAAAAAGTCATAGTATAATATGTCGAAAAAATAAAAAAATCATAGTATAGTATGTCGAAAAATTAAAAAATGTCATAGTATAGTATGTCGAAAAAAAGTCATAGTAAAGTATGTCGAAAACTTTTTAAAATGTCATAATACAGTACATAGCCTTCCTCGTTAGTATAGTGGACAGTATCTCCGCCTGTCACGCGGAAGACCGGGGTTCGATTCCCCGACGGGGAGTAACTTTTCCTAAATTTCCTTCGGGATCAATAAAGTATCTATCTATCTATCTATCTATCATATCGAAAAAAAAGCCATAGTATAGTATGTCAAACATTTTTTAAAAAGTCATAGTATAGTACGGTGTGGTAATAAAAAAGGACTTCACCGTACTATACTATGACTACATATCGAAAAAAAAGCCATAGTATAGTATGTCAAACATGTTTAAAAAGTCATAGTATAGTACAGTGAAGTAATAAAAAAGTCATAGTACAGTATGTCGGAAAAAAAAAAGTCATAGTATAATATGTGGAAAAAATAAAAAAGTCAGAGTATAGTATGTCGAAAATTTAAAAATGTCATAGTATAGTTTGTCTAAAAAAAGTCATAGCAGTATGTCGAAAAAAGTCATAGTATAGTATGTGGAAAAAATTAAAAAGTCATAGTATAATATGTCGAAAAAATAAAAAAGTCATAGTATAGTATGTGGAAAAAATTAAAAATGTCATAGTATACTATGACATTTTCAATTTTTTCCACATACTATACTATGACTTTTTTATTTTATGTCGAAAAAAAGTCATAGTAAAGTATGTCGAAAATTTTTCAAAATGTCATAATACAGTACATAGCCTTCCTCGTTAGTATAGTGGACAGTATCTCCGCCTGTCACGCGGAAGACCGGGGTTCGATTCCCCGACGGGGAGTGACTTTTCCTAAATTTCCTTCGGGATCAATAAAGTATCTATCTATCTATCTATCTATCTATCTATCATATCGAAAAAAAAGCCATAGTATAGTATGTCAAACATGTTTAAAAAGTCATAGTATAGTACGGTGAAGTAATAAAAAAGTCATAGTACAGTATGTCGGAAAAAAAAAAGGCATAGTATAGTACGTTGAAAAATTAAAAAAAGCCATAGTATAGTATGTCGAAAAAAAAGTCATAGTATAGTTTGTCTAAAAAAAGTCATAGCAGTATGTCGAAAAAAGTCATAGTATAGTATGTGGAAAAAATTAAAAATGTCATAGTATAGTATGTCGAAAAAAAAGTCATAGTATAGTTTGTCTAAAAAAAGTCATAGCAGTATGTCGAAAAAAGTCATAGTATAGTATGTGGAAAAAATTAAAAAGTCATAGTATAATATACCGAAAAAATAAAAAAGTCATAGTATAGTATGTCGAAAAATTTAAAAATGTCATAGTATAGTATGTCGAAAAAAAAGTCATAGTATAGTTTGTCTAAAAAAAGTCATAGCAGTATGTCGAAAAAAGTCATAGTATAGTATGTGGAAAAAATTAAAAAGTCATAGTATAATATACCGAAAAAATAAAAAAGTCATAGTATAGTATGTCGAAAAATTTAAAAATGTCATAGTATAGTATGTCTAAAAAAAGTCATAGCAGTATGTCGAAAAAAGTCATAGCAGTATGTCGAAAAAAGTCATAGTACAGTATGTGGAAAAAATTAAAAAGTCATAGTATAATATACCGAAAAAATAAAAAAGTCATAGTATAGTATGTCGAAAAATTTAAAAAAGTCATAGTATAGTATGTGGAAAAAATTAAAAATGTCATAGTATAGTATGTCGAAAAAAAAGTCATAGTATAGTTTGTCTAAAAAAAGTCATAGCAGTATGTCGAAAAAAGTCATAGTATAGTATGTGGAAAAAATTAAAAAGTCATAGTATAATATACCGAAAAAATAA
Source organism: Sebastolobus alascanus (assembly GCA_916701645.2). Classification (NCBI taxonomy): domain Eukaryota; kingdom Metazoa; phylum Chordata; class Actinopteri; order Perciformes; family Sebastidae; genus Sebastolobus; species Sebastolobus alascanus. The sequence goes on from CAKAOJ020000147.1 coordinate 1,276,034, forward strand.
AAAAGTCATAGTATAGTATGTGGAAAAAATTAAAAAGTCATAGCATAATATGTCGAAAAAATAAAAAAGTCATAGTATAGTATGTGGAAAAAATTAAAAATGTCATAGTATAGTATGTCGAAAAAAAGTCATAGTAAAGTATGTCGAAAAGTTTTTAAAATGTCATAGTACAGTATATAGCCTTCCTCGTTAGTATAGTGGACAGTATCTCCGCCTGTCACGCGGAAGACCGGGGTTCGATTCCCCGACGGGGAGTAACTTTTCCTAAATTTCCTTCGGGATCAATGAAGTATCTATCTATCTATCTATCTATCTATCATATCGAAAAAAAAGCCATAGTATAGTATGTCAAACATGTTTAAAAAGTCATAGTATAGTACGGTGAAGTAATAAAAAAAGTCATAGTACAGTATGTCGGAAAAAAAAAAGGCATAGTATAGTACGTGAAAATATAAAAAAAGCCATAGTATAGTATGTCGAAAAAAAGTCATAGTATAGTTTGTCTAAAAAAAGTCATAGCAGTATGTCGAAAAAAAGTCATAGTATAGTTTGTTAAAAAGTCATGATAAAATTCGAAAAAAAAAAGTCATAGTTAGTATGTGGAAAAATTAAAAAGTCATAGTATATATTCGAAAAAAAGTCATAGTAAAGTATGTGAAAATTTTTTTAAAGTCATAATTTATTAATTTTTTCGAGTATAGTAAAGTATTTTTCCCCAAATTTTCCCCCCCGGGGGGGGGAATTTTTTAAATTTCCTTCTCTAAAATATTTTTACATTTTCTTTTTCCCTTTTAACGAAAAAAAAACCGTTGATGCAAACTTTTTAAAAAAATTTTTCGGGAAAATAAAAAATCTATCTATTTAAAAAAAAACTATATATATTGAAAAAAAAAAAAACCATAGTATAGTATGTCAAAAAAAAGTCATAGTATTTTGTTAAAAAAAAGTCATAGCAGTATGTCGAAAAAAGTCATAGTATAGTATGTGGAAAAAATTAAAAATGTCATAGTATAGTATGTCGAAAAAAAAGTCATAGTATAGTTTGTCTAAAAAAAGTCATAGCAGTATGTCGAAAAAAGTCATAGTATAGTATGTGGAAAAAATTAAAAAGTCATATTATAATATACCGAAAAAATAAAAAGTCATAGTATAGTATGTCGAAAATTAAAAAAGTCCATAGTATAGTATGTCTAAAAAAAAGTCATAGGTATGTCGGAAAAGTCATAGTTTTAGTATGTGGATAATAATAATATTTCCCCAAAAAATTTTTAAAAGGGGGCATTAGGGATATTTTCCAAATTTTTAAAAAATTTCATTTTTATTTTTTATTCGAAAAAAAAACCCTAGAAAGATGTCAAAATTTTTAAAAAGTCATTTTAAATACTAAATTAAAAAATATAGTACAGTATTCGGGAAAAAAAAAAAAAGATGTCGTTGAAAAATTTCCTAATTTTCGAAAAAAGTACATTATTTCTAAAAAATCTACATATTTGAAAAAAGTTTGATAGATGTAAACAAGATTAAAAAGTCATAGTACAGTACGGTGAAGTAATAAAAAAGTCATAGTACAGTATGTCGGAAAAAAAAGGCATAAAAGTACTTGAAATAGTTCGAAAAAATAAAAAGCCATAGTATAGTATGTCGAAAAAAAAGTCATAGTATAGTTTGTCTAAAAAAAGTCATAGCAGTATGTCGAAAAAAGTCATAGTATAGTATGTGGAAAAAATTAAAAAGTCATAGTATAATATGTCGAAAAATAAAAAGTCATAGTATAGTATGTCGAAATTTTTTTAAAAAAATGTCATAGTTTTTGTATGTCGAAAAAAAGGGTTTTATTAGGGGAGTATTTTCCAAATTTTTTAAAAAGTTTTATTTTTATTTTTTTTTCAAAAAAAGCCCTAGAAATATGTCAAAAAAAAAGTATAGTATAGTAGTGAAAAAAAAAAATTCCCCCATATATATATTCAAAAAAAAAACATAGTAAGTATGTAAAATTTTAAAAAGTATAGTATAGTCTGAAATAAAAAAAAAGTATATCGTTTTCGGGAAAAAAAAAAAACATTTGAGGGGAAAAAAAAAAACCTAATTTTTCGAAAAAAAAGTAATTATTTCTAAAAAAAACATATTTGAAAAAAGCATAGTATATATGTAAAAAATTAAAAAGTCATAGTATAAATTTCCGAAAATAAAAAAACATAGTATATATTGGAAAAAAAAAAAAGCATGATAATATGTCAAAAAATAAAAAGTCATAGTATAGTAGGGAAAAAAAAAAGTCATAGTAAGTATGTCGAAAAAAAAACATAGTAAAGTAGTGAAAAAATTTAAAAAAAGCCCCTTTGTTGTATGTGGGAAAAAAAAAGGGGGCACCCCAGTAATTTTTTTTTTCTAAAAAAATCATTTTCAATTTTTTCGAAAAAAAAACCCTAGTATAGTTTGTAAAATTTTTAAAAAATCATGTATATACGGGGAAAATAAAAAAGTCATAGTAAGTATGTGGAAAAAAAAGGCATAGATATAGTTGAAAAATTAAAAAAAACCCTAGTATAGTATGTGAAAAAAATTAAAAATTTTTCAAAAAAATATAAATATGTCGAAAAAAAATCATAGTAAGTATGTGGAAAAAATTAAAAAAACATAGTAAAAATAAAAAAAAAAAGTCTGTTGTTGTGGAAAAAAAAAATTCGTTTTTAGCGAAAAAAAAAGGTTTCGAAAAATTTTTTTTTGAAATTTCTTTAAATTTGGATTGGGGAAATATCTCCCTTTACCAAAACCTTCATTCCCCCAAAAAAAACCCATAATAAAAATTTTTCAAACATTTTTAAAAAAAAAAAAAAGGTTTTTTAGTATAGTACAGTGAAGTAATAAAAAAGTCATAGTACAGTATGTCGAAAAAAGTCATAGTATAGTATGTGGAAAAAATTAAAAATGTCATAGTATAGTATGTCGAAAAAAAAGTCATAGTATAGTTTGTCTAAAAAAAGTCATAGCAGTATGTCGAAAAAAGTCATAGTATAGTATGTGGAAAAAATTAAAAAGTCATAGTATAATATACCGAAAAAATAAAAAAGTCATAGTATAGTATGTGGAAAAAATTAAAAAGTCATAGCATAATATGTCGAAAAAATAAAAAAGTCATAGTATAGTATGTGGAAAAAATTAAAAATGTCATAGTATAGTATGTCGAAAAAAAGTCATAGTAAAGTATGTCGAAAAGTTTTGAAAATGTCATAGTACAGTATATAGCCTTCCTCGTTAGTATAGTGGACAGTATCTCCGCCTGTCACGCGGAAGACCGGGGTTCGATTCCCCGACGGGGAGTAACTTTTCCTAAATTTCCTTCGGGATCAATGAAGTATCTATCTATCTATCTATCTATCTATCATATCGAAAAAAAAGCCATAGTATAGTTTGTCAAACATGTTTAAAAAGTCATAGTATAGTACGGTGAAGTAATAAAAAAGTCATAGTACAGTATGTCGGAAAAAAAAAGGCATAGTATAGTACGTTGAAAAATTTAAAAAAGCCATAGTATAGTATGTCGAAAAAAAAGTCATAGTATAGTTTGTCTAAAAAAAGTCATAGCAGTATGTCGAAAAAAGTCATAGTATAGTATGTGGAAAAAATTAAAAATGTCATAGTATAGTATGTCGAAAAAAAAGTCATAGTATAGTTTGTCTAAAAAAAGTCATAGCAGTATGTCGAAAAAAGTCATAGTATAGTATGTGGAAAAAATTAAAAAGTCATAGTATAATATACCGAAAAAATAATTAAAAGGGTTTTATTGGAAGTATTTTCCAAAATTTTTAAAAAATTTCATTTTTATTTTTTATTCGAAAAAAAGCCTAGAAAGATGTCAAAATTTTTAAAAAGTCATATAAGTACTAAATTAAAAAATATAGTACAGTATTCGGAAAAAAAAAGGCATAGAAAATACTTTTCCTAATTTTCGAAAAAAAAGTAATTATTTTCTAAAAAATCTACATATTTGAAAAAAGTTGATAGTTTTTAAAAAATTAAAAAGTCATGTTAATAGTGAAAAAATAAAAAAATCATAGTAAGTTGTCGAAAAAAAAAAAGCATAGTAGTAGTGAAAAAAAAAGATAGTATGTTGTCAAAAAAAAAGTAAGTAAGTTTGTTAAAAAAAGTTGCAGTATGTGAAAAAAAATCATAGTATAGTATGTGGAAAAAAATTTAAAAATTTATAGTATATATGAAAAAAAATCATAGTAAAAAATATGTCGAAATTTTTAAAAAAGTATAATAGAAAAAGTTTTGTTAGTATGTGGAAGTTTTTAAAATGTTTTATTAAGTACTTTTTTTTTTCCTTTGGGAAAAAAAAATGCATTTTCTTTTTTTCAAGAAAAAACCTGTTGATTCAAAAATGTTTAAAAAAATTTTTCGGGAATCAAAAAAGTATTATATTTAAAAAAAAATTTTTATATTGGGAAAAAAAAAAAGCAAGATAGATGTCAAAATTTAAAAAGTATATATAGTTTGTTAAAAAAAGTCATAGCAGTATGTCGAAAAAAGATAGTATAGTAGTGAAAAAAATTAAAAAGATAGTATAATATGTCGAAAAAAAAAAAGTCAAGTATAGTTGTCAAAAAAGTCATAGAAAATATGTCGAAAAGTTTTAAAATGTAAAAAATAAAAATTCTTTTGTTTTAATATTTTTCCCGGAAAAAAAGGGGCATTAGGGGAGTAATTTTCCAAATTTTTAAAAAAATTTCATTTTTATTTTATTCGAAAAAAAAGCCCTAGTATAGTATGTCAAAATGTTTAAAAAATATAGTATATTGGAAAAAAAAAGTCATAGCAGTATGTCGGAAAAAAAAAACATAGTATAGTAGTTGAAAAAAAAAAACCATAGTATAGTATTCAAAAAAAAATCATAGTAAGTTTGTCAAAAAAAGTCATAATACGAAAAAAATCTGTTAGTTGTGGAAAAAAAAAAAGTTAAAATCCGTGTCAAGAAGATGTCGAAAAATTTAAAAAAAGTATTTTCAAAAAATTTTTTGGATTTAAAAAAGTTGTTATTAAAAAAAAAAATTATTATATATTTGAAAAAAAAAACATGTATAGTTGTCAAAAAAAATGGGTTAAAAAAAATCATAGTATGTAGGGAAAAAATTAAAAAGTCATAGTAATATCAAAAAAAAAAAAATCATAGTTATATGTGAAAAATTTTTAAAAAATCGAAATATTAAAAAAAAAAATGTCAAAATTTAAAAAAAATCATGTAAGTTTGTCTAAAAAAATCATAGCAGTATGTCGAAAAAAGTCATAGTATGTATGTGGGAAAAAAATTTAAAAAATCATAGTATAATATCCCAAAAAATAAAAAAATCTAGTATAGTAGTCGAAAAAAAAAAGTATAGTAAGTATTCAAAAAAATCAAAATGTCAAAAAAAGTCATAGTTAGTATGTGGAAAAATTGCTGTTTAAAAGGAAAAAAAAAAAAGTTGATTCGAAAAAATTAAAAAAATTCTGATAATTGAAAAAAATCATTTTATTATTAAAATGAAAAAGCATAGTATAGTTTGTCAAAAAACATGGGTTTAAAAAAATCATGTATAGTTGGGAAAAAATTAAAAAGTCATAGTAAGTATGTCGAAAAAAAGCATAGTAAAGTAGTGAAAATTTTTTAAAAAAAGCAAGTTTTTAGTATGTGGGAAAAAAAATTTATTAGGGGGGGGATTTTCCCAAAAAAAAAAGTTTTATTTTCATATTCAAAAAAAAACCCTAGTATAGTATGTAAAATTTTTAAAAAATCATAGTATATTGGGGAAAAATAAAAAAGTCATAGTAAGTATGTCGGAAAAAAAAAAAGGATAGTATAGTAGTTGAAAAAAAAAAGCCCTAGAAATATGTCGAAAAAAAAATCATAGTATAGTTTGTTTAAAAAAAAACATAGAGTATGTCGAAAAAAAAATCATGTATAGTTTGGAAAAAAAAAAAATCATAGATAAAAACCCAAAAAAAAAAAATCTAGTATAGTTGTGGAAAAATTAAAAAGTCATAGTATAATTCAAAAAAAAAATCATAGTAAGTATGTCGAAAATTTTTAAAAAAAATTCATAGTTTTTAGTATGTGGAAATTTTAAAAAGGGGGCATTTAAGGGGGAATTTTTTTTTTCGGGGAAAAAAGTTTTTATTTTTATTTTTTCTAAAAAAAAAAGCCATAGAAATTGTCCGAAAAAGTCATAGTATGTAGGGGGAAAAAAAATTAAAAGTCAAAAAAAAAAATAATATACGAAAAATTAAAAAAACCATAGTATAGTATGTCGAAAAAAAAAGTCATAGTATAGTTTGTCTAAAAAAAGTCATAGCAGTATGTCGAAAAAAGTCATAGTATAGTATGTGGAAAAAATTAAAAAGTCATAGTATAATATACCGAAAAAATAAAAAAGTCATAGTATAGTATGTCGAAAAATTTAAAAAAGTCATAGTATAGTATGTGGAAAAAATTAAAAATGTCATAGTATAGTATGTCGAAAAAAAAGTCATAGTATAGTTTGTCTAAAAAAAGTCATAGCAGTATGTCGAAAAAAGTCATAGTATAGTATGTGGAAAAAAAGCCCTAGTATGTATGTCAAAAAAAAAGTCATAGTAAGTAAGTGAAGTTAAAAAAAACATATACAGTACAAAAAAAGTTTTGTTAAATTGGAAAAAATGTCAGGAAGATGTCGAAAATTTAAAAAATTTTTGGTCAAAAAAAATCATACATTTCAAAAAAAAACATAGTATAGTATGTAAAAAATTTTTAAAAAATCATAGTATAAATTTCGAAAAAAAAAAAAAAGTCATAGTAAGTATGGGAAAAAAAAAAGCAAGATAAAAAGTGAAAAAATAAAAAAGATAGTTGTATGTGAAAAAAAAAAAGTCATAGTATAGTTTGTCAAAAAAAATATAAAAGTATGTCGAAAAAAAAGTCATAGTATAATTTTGTTTGTTAAAGTCATATTTTAGGGAAAAATTTAAAAAATTTTTAAAAATTTTTGGGAAAAAATTAATTCCTTTTTTACTTTTGAAAAAAAAGCCCTAGTTAAATTTGTAAAATTTTAAAAGTCATAATTTAATTAAAAAGTTTGTAGTTGTGGAAAAAAAAATATTCGTGTTAAAAAAGCCCGTTGATTCGAAAAAAAAAAGTAATTTTTCTAAAAAAAATTCCTTTTTGAAAAAACAATTAAAATATTAAAAAATTAAAAAACTTTATCAAAAAAAAAACTTTATATTGGAAAAAAAAAAAGCTAGTATAGTATGTCAAAAAAAAATGGGTTTAAAAAAGTCATAGTATAGTAGGGAAAATAATAGCATAGTAAGTATGTCAAAAAAAAAGCATGTATAGTAGGTTTAAAATAAAAAAGATAGTAAGTATGTCGAAAAAAAAAAAATAGTATTTTGTTTTTTAAAAAAAGCCATAGAAAATGTCGAAAAAAAAATCATAGTTAGTTTTTAAAAAAAGTCATAGAGTATGTCGAAAAAAAATCATGTATAGTTTGGGTTAAAAAAAATCATGATATTCCCAAAAAAAAAAAAATCTAGTATAGTAGTGGAAAAAATTAAAAAGTCATAGTATAATTCGAAAAAAGCATAGTAAGTATGTCGAAAATTTTTTAAAAAATCATAATTTTTTAATATTTCTTAAAAAGTCATAGCGTAGGGAAAAGGGGGCATTAGGGGGAATTTTTTTTTTGGGAAAAAATACATTTTCCATTTTTATTAAGGGTTTTAAAAGTCAAACATTTTAAAAAGTATAGTATGTACGGTGAAATAATAAAAAAGTCATGTACGTATGTCGGAAAAAAAAAAGGATAGTTTAGTTGAAAAATTAAAAAAGCAAGTTAGTATGTCGAAAAAAAAAGTCTAGTTAGTTTGTCTAAAAAAAGTCATAGCAGTAGTCGAAAAAATATAGTATGTATGTGGAAAAAATTAAAAAGTATAGTATATATTCGAAAAAAAAAATTTTTTTTTAAAAAAAATCCAAATTTAAAAAAATATAGTATGTTTTGGGAAAAAATTAAAAAATATAAAAATATCCCAAAAAATAAAAAAGTATAGTATAGTTGTGAAAAATTTTAAAAAAGTCATAGTATAGTATGTCAAAAAAAGTCATAAGTTGTGAAAAAAGTATAGTATGATTAAAGCTTGTTAGTATGTCAACTGTTAAAACCTGTTATAGGAGTAATTCTAAATTTTCGGAAAAAAAAAATTATTAATATTAAAAAAAAAATTAAAAAAAAGCTGTTTGTTGTTGCAAAGTTTAAAAAAAAATAGTATAGTTTGGGGTTAAAAAAGTCATGAAAAATTCGGAAAAAAAAAAACATAGAAATAGTGGAAAAAAAAAAAAAAAATGATAATTTCGAAAAAAAAAAAGTCATAGTATAGTTTGGGAAAAAAAAAAAGTCAAAAAAACATAAATATGTGAAAAAATTTAAAAAAAACTAGTATAATTTGGGGGGGGGGGGGGGGGGGGGGGGGGGGGGGGGGGGGGGGGGGGGGGGGGGGGGGGGGGGGGGGGGGGGGGGGGGGGGGGGGGGGGGGGGGGGGGGGGGGGGGGGGGGGGGGGGGGGGGGGGGGGGGGGGAAAAAAAAAAAAAAAAAAAAAAAAAAAAAAAAAAAAAAAAAAAAAAAAAAAAAAAAAAAAAAAAAAAAAAAAAAAAAAAAAAAAAAAAAAAAAAAAAAAAAAAAAAAAAAAAAAAAAAAAAAAAAAAAAAAAAAAAAAAAAAAAAAAAAAAAAAAAAAAAAAAAAAAAAAAAAAAAAAAAAAAAAAAAAAAAAAAAAAAAAAAAAAAAAAAAAAAAAAAAAAAAAAAAAAAAAAAAAAAAAAAAAAAAAAAAAAAAAAAAAAAAAAAAAAAAAAAAAAAAAAAAAAAAAAAAAAAAAAAAAAAAAAAAATTTTAAAAAAAAAAAATGTCCTTTTTGTAAAAAAAAACCCGGTTTTCAAAAAAAAAAGTTTTTTTTATTAAAGGGTATGTTTTGAAAAAAAAAAAAAATTTTTTTTGAAAAAGGGGTTCTTTTAAAAAATTGATATTTAAAAAAAAGCCTTTTTCCTTTTTTAAAAAAATTTGTTTTTAAAAAA